>CM045758.1:167931826-168394000 GCA_025200525.1 Camellia lanceoleosa | reverse complement strand
ACTTCTAAATTTATCCATATTAATGTGAATTTAAGAGTACTTTAGGAGCCCGGTTCTAAAAAACACCCTTTCCTAATTTTAGCCTTTTGTTTCTTTTTTTTCTTTTTTTTTTTCCTTCATTCAATTAACTTTTGCAATTTGAGGCAAAATTTCTAACTTTCGAAGTCCATCTAAACGGACTCCAAAATTTTAGGGCCAAGTTTGGGTACTCTGGAAATAATCCAAAAAGTCAAAAAGTTATTCAAAAGTTAAAAAGTTAACACTATTCACCAAAAGTCAACAATTACTACCGCATAACCTCTAATTCAAATTCTTCCTCTAAAACCAATTTTCACAATTTTTATTACACATTTTTCCATAAAAAGTCAAAGTTAACCCAAACATCCATATTTTCAACCTCAATTTTTTGTCCAAAAGACAAAAATGTAACTTATTAGTCTTCCCAAACAAACAATAAGAAAAAGAAAAAAGCAACTCTATATGAGAATTATTTAAATAATGTTTACCATATAAATTGTAAAAAAATTACCACAAATGATCTGACTTATAATTACAAAATAAATAAACAGATCATTAACAACCCATTTAAGATTGCAGCAAACACCTACCTATCTTTCCATCAAAAGAACACAACAACAATAATAATAATGAACTCCTTTCTTCATCTCACATGATGATAGTTAAAAATAGAAATTCTCATTTCCACAACCTAATCAGAAATTCTGCATCCCAGCCTCATAAGAGTAACAATTTTTCTTCTCATTGTCATCATCCCTTCCAGTTTAAAAGCTCAGAGCAAACTAACTACCCAAATTCAATGAGTCGCACTAAAGCCAATCTGATGCAGATCAATCCTCTTCCATCCCTCAGCTTGTGTCACCATATCTAACAAAAAACAACTTCAAAGATGGATTGGACCGCTGTTTTTCCTAATTACAGATGCACGACCTTTTCACTGATGGGCTGGATTAGGTCCATGTTTTCTCCAAATGGAATGGCCTACTTTCTTCATCAGATGTGAACTAAGTTAGGTAAAAGTAACAAGATCAATGTTCTATTGTGTGACTTTCTCACAAAATGGCGATGATCTTGCCATTTTAACTACTAAAAAGTCCAGAAAACCCATAATTCACGTCTCAAGAATCCGTTGTAATAGGTTATTGTACAGTTATGCACGAACATACTCTCCTTCTAACCACTTTTGCTCTTGACTAAGACACAGAACTAACGCATTCCATGTAAAATAGTCAGAATAATACCTTCATCCAACATTTGTAGAAAGAGTAACAAAGCCTTTGAAATCTCCTTTTTACAAGAAGCATCAACTAGAGGACTATAGCTTCCAATATCAGGCAGGCAACCTCTTCCAACCATGTCTTTCATTAGCTTAAATGAACTCCCAACTTTGCCATTCCCACAAAGCCCACAAATTAAGACATTAAATGTTGATGCAACAGGAAAATAACCGCGGCCAACCATCTCATTCATCAGCTCAAATGCTCTTGACAAAACCCTGTTGGCAGAACTCAATCAACTGTTGGCATACACGAGAGCACTAGGAATACCCCTTCCCGATCATCTGATGATAAACCCTCTTGCATCATCAACGCAGCCCTCCTCACAGAATCCTAGTATTCTCAAGCTCCTATCAACAGCTCTAGGAAACAGTTTCCATCTTAGTAAGGAATTCAAGGGCTTCAATCAAACAATTTTCCTTGTACAGACCGTGATATGATGCTGTTGTAAGGACTAATATGACCCCAGATCCCCCTTGCTCTTCCATCAATTCCAAGATCTTAAATCCATCTTCCATTCTTCCTCCAAAACACAACCCACCGATTAATGTATCAGATGTGACAAAGTTCCATCTAATTCCTACCGCTTTCATTTCATGAAACATATCAAGAGCTGAATCCAACATCCCAGACTCACACAAGCCACCTATCAATACATTATATATGTCTATATTTGGAAGGCATCCCTACTCTCCATCTCCTTCAAATATCAAGTGTGAGTTTCACTTTCCCTTTCTTACAGAAGCCCTTGATCAGGCGCGTTATACGCTACAACATCAAGAGTGCCTCCCTTTGTTCTCTACTCTTTCTAAAACTTCAACGGCCTCAGTGACACGTGCCTTCATTGCAGAGGATTTAATAACCTTGGTCACAGTGATGATATCAGGACAAACCCATTACTGAAACACTTCTCCAACAACACAAGAGCTTGCACTAAATTCTCTTCTCGATAATACGCGGATATCAGAATATTAAAAGTAACTTCATTGGGTTTCGCCATTTCATTCATCAAGCTCCTAGCTCTTCCAACCTTCCCATTCTTGCAAAGACCATGAAGTAATGTATTATAAATAACAGTATTTATGTCAAACCACGGGACTTCATGGCTGCCAGATGCTTGAAACCCTCATCAATTCTATTAGTCAACAAAGTCCCTTCATCAAGATCCCAAAAGTGTACTCATCGCATTCAACACCACAACCCATCATCTTCTTTCCTATAAAATTTTCTAGCTAAATCAATATCTTCCTTAACAAGAACATCAAGAATCGAATTGAAGAGTTTCAAAGACGGGGTTTTTCAAATTTAGAGACCAAATCAAGTACTTTTAATGACTTCGAATCATTCGCGCCCGTCCAAGGCCACGCACAATCGTGACAAAATGTCCTCATCTGGGGTGACCCAATTGAGCTGGGCATTTCGTCGAGCACCTCCTTGACAGCATCGAATCGACGGAAAGTGCAGAGTTTGTGAATCAAAGCTCTATAAGTTGATTGGGAGTGGGCAAAATTGGGGAGCTTGGAAGCCCATTTGAAAGTTTGGAGGGCTTGGGTTGCAGATTTTGTTCGAGTACGAGATGGGCAATGTGCTGATGGGTTGGAACAGGGTAGTCGAGATGGGTTTTGATTGGAAACTGAGAAAAGTCTCTGGTGGATTGTTGTTCTTGATAAGAAGAAGATGGGAAGCATTGAAGGGCTAGAGATGTTGGGCATGGAGATTTTCTAGGATTGGTACTGAAAGCTGAGAGCTTTGTTCTGATCAAATTATAGCAGATGGTAAAGCATTGTCTTTTTCACAGTGAGTCAAGTTTCACTCTTGTAGCGTGTGAAATGTTGGATATTTAGTAGTTCTTTTCGGAAATTTCGTCCAGTATTCTAAGCGATCCTAGCCCTGCTAATGGTGGTGATTGATGAGTTTCACTGCTGCTTTGGTAATAGGTGCTTTATTATGGGTTAAGTCAAATCAAGCCCACAATTAGTTATTTTGAAATTTGAGTCCACAGATGCTGAGTTCCTATGTAACGGTGTTACAGGAGAGAACTATTGAATTTATAGAATTTATTCAATGTCATCACAACATTAGAGACAGGTAAATACATTCTCATCTCCAATCGGACCTTATTGAACACTTGTGGCAATTACACAACGAGTCATAAAAGATTTGAATTTGAAGTTTCATTTTATGTAGCATGTTATTAGTTTTGAGTGTGATCGTAGATGCTTTTAATTTATGTGAATTTTATAATTCTATATACCTTTTAATTATATGATTTTCATTTTAATTATATGCCTTTTATAAAAAAAATAGGTAGTATGTTATTAGTTTTAATTATATGCCTTTAATTATATGCTTTTCATTTTAACCTTGGCAAGTGATAAAAAATAGGTAGAAGAACTTCAATCAAACTCCTCAAAAATAGTCCAAAATGTATAAATATAATCCAAAAACAAAGAATAAAAGTGCAGCAAAAACAACCCAAAACACCAAAGAAATAAATTTCAAAGACAAAGAAAGAAAATAGCAAGAAAAATAGTCCAAAATACCAGCAAATATAGTCCAAAAATAGCAAGAAAACTACAAAGAAAAACAGTTCAAAAAACAACCTAAAACACCAAGAAAAATGTTCAAAGACACCAAAGAAAATTAGGTGGGCGCGATTGGTTGCGCCACTTTAACCTCTAATCCGCCATCCGCTCGCCAGATTAGCGATTTGAGAAAATCAATCAAGATTCATCCGCCAATCCAACGGATGCGGATTGGACAGACATGGATGGATACTTAATCGTTTAGCGGTTGAAAATTTTACAAATTTTCCACATAAGTTTGGCGAATATAAATTTTTATGACATAAGTTTTATATACTTAATCGGATTGGCGTAATATAAGTTTTTATGTTTGATTGAACATTGACCTTGAAAACTATTCTGATCATCTAAGTTCTTCTTGGAAAGGTTTTTGATCTCATTTAGAACCAAAAATATATTTGGGATTAAACAAAATCATTTTGATCACATTGTACTCAGAGACCTTTCACCATTACCAAATTTGTATCTCTCAAGAAGCAAGAATGACATAGCGTACTTGTATAAGTAGTCAAGTAATTTTCACAATTTGATCACATTGTACTCAAAATCTAGATGCAAGGAAGAGAAGGACGAAAAGAAAATCCAGACATTGTGTAAGTAACTGGGCAATTTTCATCATCCAATCATCCAAAACCTGGGCAATTTTCACATCTATGTAAATAACATAACATAGCAGTGTACTTCCTCAAACATTGTATGAAAAATTGTGCATCCAAACCAAGTTACAGTTATCCAAACATTGTGCATCCAAGTTACAGTCATGCAAAATTCAAAAAACAATCAAGTTACAGTCATCCAAAAAAAAAAAAAGTCGTTCATTTCCTTCAATCAAACCATGAGCCATCTAAACCTGCATAATAAAAAATAAAATTATTAATAAGGAAAACACTAAAAATCTTAAACTTAAAAGAAGTAAACATATGTTAACAACATTTAACCAAGGGAAGTATTTTTTACCAATGATATTAAATTTCAATAAAATTACTCTTCGACATGGGCTTGAACAAGAACTTGATTATGAAACAACTACACATAAAACATAACACAAGAAAATCATGTGAAGTGAAAATAATGAATTTGAATAATACAAAATAAATTAAATTTAAAACAAAATAAATTATTGAATGTATTATCCTAATCATATTGTTGTTCAAATTCTTCAACATCATTCATTGCTTCAAGGCATATTGAATGTTACTCAAAGCCAATTTTGTGTACAAACAAGAACCTCCACCATCTTTGGAGCAAGTGAACTACTTAAATGGATCAAGTATACGACCTTCGTACTAAAAAGCCGACTCGTATAACAAGGGAAACAGCATTGCCAAGATATCTCGTGCTATGAGTGATAATACTCTATACTTTGTTGCATTAACCTTTCACCACTCCAAGATGTCAAATTACATTCTTCTCACCTTTCTCAATATCACCTAAGTACTTGTCCAATTCGATATACTCACTACTAGAAAATTGCCCTTCCAAAAATGAGTTAAATTGAGAGTTCACAAGAGAATGTGGGTCATTTTCATCTATCACCATATCTATTGTTTCATTTACATCGGAGGATGAACATTTGTTGAACCAAGCGCGCATAATGATCATACAATTTACTCAAATAATTTTTCACTTTCTCTAACATTTCTTTTCACTTTCACAACATCTCCACCAAAATTGTTGAAAAACAAAATTGCAAGTATGTCATTTTTCTTCGAGGGTCAAGAACAACCGCAATGTACAAAAGGAGATTGATTTTATCCCCATTTTCCCAATACTTGTCAAACTTCTTTCATTTTCTTTTGCCATTGAAGACAAAATAGGATCATTGTCTTGATTAATTGTCCAATCATATTTTCAATGACAAAAATTTCAGTGTAGAATGTATTTGAAGTAACAAATAAAGAGGTAGAAAATCTCTTTGTTACATTGTAGAACATTCTAAGAAATTTCAAAAACACCCTACAATTATCCCAATCCTCGACGCAGAAGCATCTCTCTCCTCTCACCCCTTCATTATCCAAAAATAGTGTTAATAATTGTAGTCCTCCTTATCAATTCTTTGAAAAGCACTTTCAAATTTTTCTGCCGCCTCTGACATAAGATATATAGAATTCCACCATGTTGGCACATCTAGGCACAAGTCAATTTTCAAACTTTCCACATACTTTTTAAAAGAGTCAAGGCAGTTTGGAGGAGACCTCACATACCTCACTGCATGCCTCACATTGGCTATACAAGACTCAAGATCCTTCAATCCATTACTAACAATGAGATTTAGAATATGCGCACAACAACGCATATGTAAAAATTCATGGCCCAAGACAATTCCCTTTCACAATTTTGTGGTTCGTTTCAAGAATCTAATGGTTAGATTATTAGAACTCACATTATCAACAGTTAAGATAAAAAGGCCGTCAATGTCCCACTCTTTTAAGAGTGCCTCAATTTTTTACCAAGTGTTTCTCCTTTGTGGTCTTTAACTTGACAAAATTTATGATCCTCTTTTGTAACTTCCAATCACATCAATGAAATGTGCAAGTAGACACATATAACACAAATTTTGTATAGAAGTCCATGTGTTTGTGGTAAAGCAAATTCTATGCCCCTTCACAATTTTCTTCAACCTCTCCTTTTCATTAGTGTATATGTCTACAATGTCCCTAGCAACAATATATCAAGATGGGATCTTGAAATTGGGTTGCAAGACATTACAAAACCTCTTAAAACCAACCCCATCCACAAATCTAAAGGGCAATTCATCAATTACTATCATCTCGGCAAGATGCCTCCTAGTAACTTCTATAGAAAATGGTGTAACCACAACATCAACAACACCCTCCCCACCAACTTCTCTAGGTTGAAATCCCAATGTTTGTTACCCATGAGTATCCCTATATGGATACTTTGTACAATTTTTCAAATGACTTAACAAATTTCTTGTTCCGTGACTCTTAGAGCCTGCCATATATTCTTTCTTACAATACTTGCACATAGCCCTATCATTCCCATCAATACCCTTAGGCCATGTTTGTTTGGGCGGACTGGATTAGCATTCCCATGACTAATAGTCCTAGGATTACGAATTCGTTGGATTATGTGTCCTATCTTAACTAATAGTCAAGTTTAAAATAATTAGTCTGTACTTTAATTGTTTAACCAAATATCGGATTAATAATTTTATTGGACTATTAGTCCAATCCCAAGGTTATGTCCACCCAAACAAACATGACCTTAATCTTTTCAAAATGATTCCAAGCCTTTGATGTTGTTCTCCCACTACTACTAGTTTTGGCCAAGGGTGGTCTAGGAGGGGGAGCATTAGATTGGGTAGCATTAGATTGGGTAGTGGGGTCAATAGAAGATGATTCTGCTCAACATTAGGACTCACAAAAAAAAGTTTCTTCACTTGGAGGATCCATGACCAAAAGATTATCAAATAAACTACTAACAACCAATAAAAAATCATTCAAAAAATACTTTTCAAATCCATGCTCTTTTTAAACAAACAACCATCAAACTCTTTGTCTATGTTTGAACATGTTAAATGGCATATGAAGATAAAAGAAGGATATTCAATGGCATATCAGTAAGACAAAAGAAGGATTATGAACATATTAATTTGAACTTCAGAAGTGGCATATCAACAAAATAAAATAAGGATTATGAACAGATTATGAACAAATAAAAAATCATTTAATTTGAACAGTTAAATGGCATATCAGTAAGTCACATAACAGATTAATTTCAGAACAGATTATGAACTTCAGAACAGATTAAACAAGGATTGAAGAAGGATCAGTAAGTTTGATTAGTTACGTAACGTATGATCAAGAGTAAGATGAATCGTAAGGATTAGAATGTATGATCAAGTGAGTTTGATTAGTTATAGAAGGATCAGTAAGATGAATCAAAGTTTAATGTTCACTGACTAAATTACAGAACAGATTAGTTAAACTAAATTATGAATCAAAGTTTAACTTTGATTATTAAACTAAATTATGAATCAAAGTTTAATGTTCACTGACTAAATTACACAACAAATTAGTTAAACTAAATTATGTTCAGTAATATATTATGAATCAAACGATTGAAGAAGGATCACTAATTTAATGTGAATCAAATTTTGAATCAAAACAAACTGTGAATCAAATTATGAATCAAAATAGATTGTGAAACAAATTATGAATCAAATTATGAACTTCAGAGATCTCAAAATCAGATATTTTTAGAACTGGAACAAACTGTGAATCGATTTCATTTTTATACAAACAAATTACTATTAGAGATCTCAAAATTAATCTAATATTTTTTTCTATGAAGTCCCTCACAAAATCCACTGCAGAAGCAGATAACAAGAAAAATAAATCGATCAAAAGAAGAAAAATAATCCACTGCAGAAGAAGAGGAAAGCAGAAGAAGAAGAAGGAGAGAGAGAGAGAGAGATATCTCAGTCAGTGTAGTAGATCGATCAATCTAATCACCTCTCTAGTTTTAGAACTGGAACAAAAAAAAAAAACAGATTAGACTCAGAAGAAGAGAAGAAAAGAGAAGAAGATGAAAGCAGAAAAAGATGAAAAGAAGAGGAAAGCAGAAAAGGAAAGTAGAGAGAGAGAGAGAGAGAGATACCTCACTGGCCAGCTGTAGATCGATCGCGCATCAGAGATCGCCTGACGATAGGTAGGGTAGAGAGAGAGAGAGAGAGAAAGAGAATGTCTGTATGTGTGAGTGAGTTCGTGTTCTGTCTGTCAAAAAAAATTAGGGCAAAATGAGGCATATCAGAAAGGAAAAATGGGGCAAAATGAGGCATAACAGCCGCTGAGGCATAACAGGGCCCAAAAAAAAAATAATAACCAAGAACGGTCGGGTTGGGTTTGTTGACTAAAATGGTGGATTACCTGCCACCAACCCAACCCGAAAAATGACATAAACCGAGCGCATCCATCCGCCACGTGGCACGATCCATCCATTGTTGGTCGGGTCGTCTGTCGGTGTTGGTCACAGAATCACAGACACTTTAAGCAAAATAGCAACAGAGACGCCTTGGGCTTTGCTGCCAGCCGACTCAAATGTCACTTTTGAATCTAATCTCGCAAAGTGCAATGCGAGACCGATAAACCACCAAAGAGTCCAAATCCGGAAAATCGTTTTGGAAAACTGATTTTTAAGAGAGAAGTGCTAAACATGGATTGCTTTGCCAAATACAGAGTCGCCACCTAAATATTTTGTTTTGGGAGAATTTAGGAAACCCCGACTGCTGCCTAAGGCTACGGTCCGTTATCACCAAAGTTGCCTCTACGAACTTGGATACGATTGGAAGGTCATCTATGAGCACTTCGCCCGATCAAAGATCACTGTACTAAGCATGATATCTTGTTTTTGAAAACACATGTGTTCTTATTCCGGTTAATTAGCTAATCTTACTATGTGATGCGCACAACACACAAGTATAGACTAGATCGCCTAATTTGGAACAAAACATTGCATATCCATATGTTTGAAAAATGGTTTGAAGTTTGCTACTCGCAAGTAGGCTAAATCGAGGATTTTGATGAATTGTTTCAACTCAAGTAATCCAACCTTCACCCACAGGCATTTAGGCAGTTATATCACATAAGCAAATAGCCTCATGGCAAGCATGCTATCATGACAGTCACTTACATACATGCAAGATGCTAAAGCATAAAAGCTTACCTAGTACTCTAAGTCAAAACAATAACTAGTTAAAAATCATGCATGATCCTAGCTATGTTAATATAGCTAATGCAACACATGCTAAGATGTATCTAAAATAGGCTTGGCTATTCTAAGATGGCATATGAAATGCAACAATTGATACATGTATTCAACTTGGTATTGAAATACAATGTAGTTATGCGCCGAGCTCGGTGCATGCAAGACAGATGAATGTATGCAAACATGCGAAGCATAAGGATGCTAATTGAAATATGCCCTAAAACTAACCACTGAAAACAGGTAAGTAAAAAGGAGAAAGAAATGGGGGTTGGAAGACATGCACACACGCACGCACACTTATTACAAAATTCGCCCTCTCGACGGAGGGTCCGAATGAATAATACAGACCAACCAATTAACTAACTAACAAGCTAATTAATTATTACACAACCAAATTGAATAATAAGCAATCTACTTACTAATTATTACAACACTTAATTAATTAACAAATTAACTAATTAAATCACAAATTAAAGCTAACTAACAAGTAAAGCATTTAAAATATGTAGGCTAGGCCGCTTCAGCTCTACCGTGAAGAAGTTGAAGATGCATGCTCGATTCCCGTCCCGAAAGCTCTCCAAATGCTCTTTAGAGACTCTGTCTGCAGGGTGTCCTTGAGAACTAGTTGCTGGATCTTACCAAAACAGTGCTGAGGAGTGCACCAGTGGCCTGCCGACCATAAGGAGCTACTGCCGACCACCCAGCCGGCCAAGAGTGCACACTGCCGGCCAAGGATGAAGGGGGTGCCGGCCAAGGATGAGAGGCTGCCGGCCACTGGTGTGCTGTGACACCAAGTTGCAATAGAGCACAAAATAGAGAAAATGGAGGGTCTCCCAAGGATATGTACGCACTATGCCACTCTATATCACTTCAAAACATCAATGGAATGGGCATCATTGGATCCAAGACCATCAATCACGCATCCCGATGCATGATGGTCAAAGATCCAACTTGTGCAAATCAATGTGAAATGAATGCACGAATAAACACACAAAGCCTAAAACTCTATCATGTATCGTCAAGAGCATCGGCGATTTAGAATCGAGACACGCTTTCATCACTTGAAGTATGAACGCCCTCATTTCTCGTGCTCGACACGCTTAATCCAAACAACATTGCAACACAAGCATGGCAAACATGCAATATGTCCTAAGCATGCAAACATGCAACTACATGGCATACTCAATGCAAGGTAGTATGATTAACTTAACGGTTAATGGCATGCACAATGCTAATGTTTACAAATAACTAGCATACTCAATGCTAACGCCAATTAGCATGCTCAATGCAATGGTGGCATACTTAATGCAATATACATAACATACACAATGGACTTAAACCAAAAGAGTAGACCTCAGTCATGCTCCAAATCAGTGGCCATTAGTGATGAAAAGATGGTATGAGAAACATGAAAAGGCAAGGCAAACATGCATGCCAATTGGCTCAAGGATCAAAACACAAAGATGCGACTCTTAAGCACACTTAAAGAGTGACAAGCATGGATATATGACAGCACCACAAGTTCTGAAAACATGCATGGAATGGTGCCAAACCACCCTAACAAGACAAACAAAGCATGCGGGAAAGCTCAAAGCTCGAAATTAGCAAAGGGACTTAAGCCATGGCTATACAAAGCAAGCCCCAAAAGGGCAAGGGCATCAAAAATAGTCCCAAGGCAAGTCAAGGTGAGTCTAAAAACATGCTTGAACATAGCCATTACAAGCTAGAACAAAGGGCCAAAACATGAAACATGCAAGGCGACAAAAGGGGTGTTATACTACACTTATTAAAACCAAACATGGCATGACTTGAACAACATAAAACAGAGTTGCATCATGTCAAGATAAGCCCAAAAACCTACTGAGATGGCATCCCAAAGACCTAAGCATAGAGGCATACACAATGATCCATTCATAAGGCATAAAACACCAACTCATCAAAGCATTGAAAGCATGGAAAAAGTAAGTGTATGACCACATTACATGGACTGAAATAACATAACAAGTGATGCCGAATTGTTGAAATAGGCCAAGTAGCACATGATAGTGGACTTGGTGCACAAAAGCTAATAAGTTAGATTGAACCATGGCTATACAAATCAAGTCATGCATCGCCAAAACAACCAAAATCAGACCTTAAACATGGTAAAACATGAACAAAATCTTCTCAGAGCTAAGCCAAAAGCATGCTAAAATGACATGTTGAAGTATGATGCATGTTAAGGCAATGGAGAGGATTACACTACAAGTGCATGAGGCATGCAAGGGCCAACCAAATCAAACCAAAATAGAGTCATGACATGGAAAAATATCACCAAAAACCTGCTGAAATGGAAAGAAAACAAGCTAGAATGGCATGCTACTTCATGAGGCATACAAAGCTAGTTTGTGTGATTTACACTACAAGTGTGTTATGCATGCATGGAGTGATAAAATCAATCCAAAACTGATTTAAGGTATGGTAAAACATCACCAAAAACCTACTGAAATGGAGCCAAAACAAGCTAAAATGACATGTCAAAGCATGAAGCATATAAAGCTAGTTTAAGAGATTTACACTACAAGTGTATTAAGCATGCATGGAGTGACCATACCAAGTAAAAATAGTGGCATGCCAGGCTAAAATAATCCCAAATACAAGCTAAGATGTGGCCAACACAAACTTACCAAAGGTACTCACACATGAGGCATTCAAAGCAAGTAAACAAGACACAAAGGAGAGGGGATGACCCTCTCCTATTTAGGACACCAAAACCACCTTTCCACCACTGAAAATCCTTTGGATTTCTGTGGTAGAAAGGTCATACAAAGGCTTCAACAAGAGCCTAAATGGATGGCTCAAAATAAGGCCTAACAAGGCCTAAGAGGGGGTAAACAACCCCCAACAAAAAAATGACCTTAAACAAAGATCTAAAGAAATTAAAAACAGAACTTTTTTCAGTTGAAAGCAAGGCCTAAAACAATATGAAAGGATGGCCAAAATAAGGTACAAATAAATGCTAAAATGGGAAATATACTCACCCTTGAAGATCAACTTGAAACCAAAGAACTTCAAAATAAAACCAAATTTCAAAGCTCGAGTAACACTCCCAAGAACCTCAGCTCAAAGATGGTGGTGTATCTCTATGTGTTGTAATGTAAAAGTGCAAGAAAAATGGACTTTAGACACAATATAGAGAGAGAGAATGAGAAATATATATATATAGAGAGAGAGAGAGAGATCTTTCCTCTAAAATGGCTCAACCTCTGATAGAGAGGAAGAGCCTCTCCTTATATAGAAGGGAGCAATACAAAGCTTGTTGAACAAGCTTGGCAAGAGCTTCATCCCTCCATACATGTGTATGGAGGTGAAATGAGTGAAAACTAGCTGGCTCAAAAGATCTGGCGTGAAACCTGCTGAGACAAGGGTTCACGGCCATCGATGGTGGCTTCATCAATGGCTCAGTAGTAACAAAGGTATGGCCGGCAATGGCAAGCAAAGGCCAAAGGCACTATGAGAATAAAGTCGGAAGCGGCCAATACATGGTCCAAAAAGTGCGTAAAGGATACAGGTTTGGAAAGCTCAAACTGACGTTCAACAGAAAAAGTTGAGCACTCGACGAGCAATCGAACTTGTGGTTGGATGTACCTGCAATCAGAACCAAGTCTTGAGGATGGTCAAAAATGGGGTGTCTACAGCAGCAAAAACAAATTAAAAAATAGTCCAAAAATGACATCAACATAGCACAAAGAACAGCAAAACAACACAACAAAAACAGCATCATATTAGAAAACTAACATTGTGTACCAAAACATTGTTGAGTTCAACATCTATCCTAGACAAAAGCGTAACCAAAATACCATATATCAAGTTTCTAGCCTACTAGACAAAAAGCCAAGATATCATAACGAGCAAAGAGAATGAATACTAATTCATTCTTTTTTTCTTGATGATTTATCCGCCGAAAGCACGATAAAATTCTTGTTGGATTTCGCAAGCCACCGAGATCCATCAAAATAATTCTTTCTTCCTCTTGAAAAGTTCCATTTCATGCTTTTCAAGTTCCACCTCATGCTTTTCTTGCATGATACAAAGTTTCACTTGTTTTTGAACATATACTTTGTCAATCATTTCAATTTTCCTCGGTCAATCATTTTCTTTTTTGTCTTCCTTGATGTCCTCCAAAGTCTTTGTAATACTCAAATGTACGCTTTCTTTGTTCTTTCGCTTATTCAATCATTCCTTTTCATTTCTTCCTACCGGTTGGTCTCTCCAAGTCTACAAAAGCATTAGGTGAGACATCGTCTTCCCCTAGATTTATCGAATCCAGAGTACAAGGAGAAGAGGTTGTCCCTATTCTTGGTCTTTTTGGTTACTTTTTCTTCTTAGACTCTACCACCCATTTTGGTTGATCCCTTAACATAATCCAACAATGTTCGAATTGGAATGTAGATTTCTTTCGCCTTGTAAATCTGAAAATTAAATAAATAAATAATATTTAACAACTTCACAAATAATAATAATTGTAAATGTACAATATTCAATACCTTGTCATCCTCATTTATGCCACTTTGATGCAATGATTCAATTTGAGCGTAGCACCCACAAAACTTATTCATGGCAAGTTGAATGGTTGACCATCGATTCATAAGAGAATTCTCATTTCAATTAGACTCAAATTTCTTGTGCTCATGGAAAAAATCCCACACTCTTTTCCAATAGGTAGAGTGTTTTTGCTCATTCCCATGTACCGCATTTAAACTAATATTAAGCCAAGCCGATACAAGGAGTTTGTCTTCTTTAATTGTGAAGTTTCCTCCACGTTGAGGTTTCTTCGACAAAGATTCAATTTTAGCAGTAAATTGAGACTCTTGGGCGAAGACTTGAGTGCTTTGATTCAAATATTGAGATTCCATTAGATAATGTTCATCAATGTTGGGCCTTTCTTGTAAAAGATTAGTAAAGTAACCATCTTGTTGTGAATCCACACCTATGATTGAGTAATATATAAGAATTAAAATTTAATATCCAAGCTATCGTACAATAAAATTGCAAGAGAAAAATCTAATTTCAAACACATAAAAAAAATACAAAATGAAGAGATTTCATTGGTGCTTTGAGACGCCTCAATGCAAAGGTGTTAATTTCATTGTAAGTTCTTTAGACATTCCCATTATCAACACCCTTTTTGGGTACCTTTACCTTCTTTTTTTTTTTTTAATTGAAAATTTGGATTCTTTAAAATCTTGTTTGTCCGAAGATTGGATTTTAGTGTTCGCTTAAAAGTGCTATTTGATTTTGGGATTGTTTTGATGAGGGCTTCTCGACATATATATGTAGATTACTTGTACTCTTACATATATGCTTATCTCATGTTGATATTTAAATATTGTATTCAAATTTT
Source organism: Camellia lanceoleosa (assembly GCA_025200525.1). Classification (NCBI taxonomy): domain Eukaryota; kingdom Viridiplantae; phylum Streptophyta; class Magnoliopsida; order Ericales; family Theaceae; genus Camellia; species Camellia lanceoleosa. The sequence goes on along the minus strand of CM045758.1, from coordinate 168,379,007 downwards.
GAAAGAATGGACTAATATTAATTAATCACCACATTAATATAGCAAGACTGTATGTAAATGGTTAAATTAATGGTCCATGAATTGTTATACAATTCAAAATATGGGCCTCCACAATGTTGATTTATTTGTTTAAGTTGTTCTCAATCACATTCACACAAAGCCAAGGATGATCTTGTGCCATTCATGGGTTTTATTCCAAAGTGACTACAGATTGCAATTCTAAGGTGTCATTAGCTAATTTTTATTTTTATTTTTTCATTTGCTCTTATCTGATCTGAGAAACAGAGCAGATCATCATGGGTTTTGGTTAAAACCAAAGAATTGCTGGATATTTGACATGATTAAGTTCATTTTAGATCATCTCCAACCCTTAATCATGTGTTTCCCCATCAAATTTGAGTCTAAATTTGGTTAAAAGTTTGATCTAATATAAAACACTATAATCTTTTTCAAGGCTGGTAATGGAGGTGGAGTGAGGTTTTTGCTTGATTGGTCGTGTGTTTATACAGTCATAGACCGTTAAAGGGAGGTGTTCTGAACTCGCTTTTTGGTTTTGAATATGAATGCTTCAATGTACAATTATATGTTAGTTTCTGATAGTGGTATGGAATCCTCTTGTTTAGACAGCTATGGAGGATAGGGAGATCTAGGGGTTGGTTTCTAAGGTTATTTTTCTTTATGTAGCTAATTCAAACATCTGAGGTTTATCCTAGAGCAAAGATAAAGATAAAAGCCAATTCAAATGCCCATTGACTTGCCCTGATACATATTTAACTTACTTCCAATCCCCTTATTAGTTGTCTATTACTTTACTTAAAAATCTTATTCAACCTTCCAAACTCTAATTGAAATGGTACCAAATAGATTGAAATTTTCATATGGCACATGATTGGTATTGAGTGTTGTTATATTGAAATATCCTAAGCCCTGTTTTCATAAAACAATCAATCAAAATTGGATATTAATGAATATTCTTGTCAACTATGATAGAAGAACTAATACAAGAAATAATTGGGTACAATTTACAATCTTTATTCTAACAGAAATTACAACAAACATATGGTGTGCAATATAAATACATAGTAGTTTCTCTTTTACAGGTAGTAAAATAATGACCTATTGATTAAGAACATGGAGCCGAACTTGCTACAACAATTTGTGAGATGAGATTAAAACCATGGAAGCCATAAAGCGAAGGAGAAAATATATCTTCACATAATCAACAAATGACAAAGCAATGTGTAATATTTTGCCAAAATCAACAAATAATGAAATAAGAATGCACTAAACCTAATATTTGCTTTCATATTCTCCAATTTCTTATCCACTATTCATGGCATAAACAAACATAAATGACAAAACTTTACCTCCCTTGAGCAAAAAGGTTGAGAAAAAGATAGAGATAATGAGAGAGTTTGTGAGTTTTGGAATGCCTTATCTATAGATTTGTTTGGGGAGGTGCTAACAGAACTTTTAGCACCAAAATGAGGGAAAAATTTTATTTCCAAAATGTAATTCAGAGGCAAAAAAAATAAAAATTGAAAGTTTATGAACAAGACTCGCTTGTCCTAGCGAGGCATCAGAGCTCACCACCATTCTAGCAATGCTTGAGCGAGTCTACTAGAGCAATCTTTTACCCTTCCAAGCTCGCTTCTATGGCTAAAAGAAAAGAATAGCTAAGCTGCTGGAGATGCTCTTAGGTCATATATCAGGGCGATAATCGGTTATCTTAGAACCTGGACCCACGTAATGCCATAATGACACTTTAGAACATTTTTTTTTAGTTCCAAAAAAAAAAATTTATAGCAAATAGAGATGTAGAGGAAAGGCCATCGTGGGTGTTTGGTGCCAATGAAATAAATTACGATAATTTATTTTAATTTAACAAAGATATGTTAGACGGTTTAGTGTAACTTTTATTCACAGTTTATTGTCTAAAAATAATTTAAATAAATTTTAAAAAAATTAATTATTGAAAAGTTAGGAATAAATCTTTTTGATTTTTGCTTTTTAATTATCAACCTTTTAACTTATAATAAATTACACTAAAGAAGTCATATTGATTTCAATATTCTAACTTTGGGTCTAGTGGGTATTGATTTTTAACCACAACCAAATAGGGAACTTAGCTGGAGAGCACCGACAGAATAGATTGAATCAATTACCTGCCAACAAGAAGATGAGAATATCATGGTAGTTCGTCCACTTGGGGGCACTTCGACGATCAAGTCAGTAAATCTTATCTCTCACAGATATCAAAACAGTATTTAAACTTACAAGTCAAAACTAACCTTTGACCCACGGGGATGCCTCACTTTTTATAACCAGCTGTGACCTAGTCCCCTAGAAGCTTCACTTCATTGGACTCAAACTCAATGCTCATCCTGGACTCTCAGCTAGATAGGGATAAACTCCTCATGAGCCTTATCATTATCCAGACTGAGAGTCTCTTTTGTTCTAGGACTCTCGTCTCTTATCCGAATATGTCAATTAGATATCGCAAAACATCTCGCAATGTCGTGATCACCTCAAGAAACATGACTCATCCACGTGGCACCCTAGCCGACATCTCGGAGTTATCCTAGCCACGAGGCCATTCGCAAAAATACTTCTCCACAACCGATCCCCGGGTTCTATTACCTCGATAACCTAATGTGATGGAACATACATCGCTTTGTCCACCCAACATGTCAACCCAAAACGTAGACATTACTCGACCGAGATTATGACTCATTGGTTTCAAGTAACCAGGACTTAGTTGCCCTTTTATCAAGAATTAAGAACCAAGAACCAAGAACCAAGTTCTTAAGCATTTCAACCGAGATCAATCCTCCACCGAGGTTATTTCCTCATTATTTCAAGAGTTTTCAATCGCGCATGAGCCACGCGATCCACCTCATCCATTTCTTTCACGTGTCTTATTTTTGTTGGCTCATACGACACGCACCTTTAGATCATGTTGGCCCGCCACGCCATCTCGACAAGCACGCTATCCAAGGCATCTTCATTACGCTTTTGCCACATTTTCACATTTTTGACAAAACTCCTCCTTTCTCTCTCGCCTCTTCACTTTGCAATTACAATTCTCTTTTCTCAAATTTTTTTCTCTCTCTCTCTCTACCAAACCTCTCTTAGTCCGCCATTATCGTTCCTGCGAGCTTTTTGTACCATCTGCTCATTACATCCGCACTCTTTTCATTGCTCCATCACCACCGACTCAAAGAAACACCTTTTGTCTCCGTTTCGCTTTTACCTTGTAAGTCTCTAGATCCTTTACATTTTCATTTCAACTTCCTTTATTGTTCTTTACATTTGCGCCCATAGTCGTGTTTTACATGCTCCCAATCTTACATTCTATTTTTCTCTGAATTTGCCATATGCGATTTGCGATTTGCCTTTTAAAGTATTTTCTCACATTCTTGTCCTCATCTTTATGTTTCGTCAGATCTATTTATTGTCTTTAGCACACTTGCACTAGATGCTATTGAGTTGAATTTTCCCTAATTTGTCCATGCTCAACATGTTTCTTGAATCTCTATTCATGGTTTCCCATTTCAATTAGTTTGCAAGTGTATGTTCTTACATCCGTGTTTGAACTACCAACGCTTTGATTTTAAATCTTGCTTTCTTCTATTTTGTTTTCCATTCTTGCCTCTGATCTTGTTTATCGTTATACATTTAGGCTTGGGATTTGCTTAGATACCATATCCTTAGGAAAATTAAAAGAAAAACTCCCTTGATTTTCCCAGAATTCTTGCCTTAGTGCCCATTAGGGTCTTGCCGAGGTCCCTGAACCCACATTAAATCCTTTTTTCACTATTACCTAAATCACCTTAGCCAAAGTCATAAGGATGTTCAAATGGAGGGTAGACTCTCCAACCAAACTAGAATATTTTCACCTGGAGTTCTCTATTCAGGTCGATGTTCAACTCAAAGTTGGTTGGAAAAAGAGGACACTATCATGCCTAGAAAAAACTATATGTCTTTCCCTGTTGTGTCCATTTTAGACGGGGGAATCTGATTCCCACTTGACATCCTCTTCCGAGAAGTCTTGCACTACTATAAACTTAACCCTATGCTACAAGCCATTAATACGTAAAAATATATGTTTGAATTTCTGTTTCGATATGCGAATTGAAGGCCTCATTGGCATCCAAACACAGAATTGACTTTGTTTATTTGATATTTAGAATTTTTAAAATTTTATGGTAGGTTTAATTGGATTTTGATTCGGAACCAAATAATTAGAATAAATTAGATTAAATTAAAGCCAAGCTTAATGAAGTTCACTAATCAAGCCTATATAATATAAGGCTTATACACACACTAGAGCTTTTTTTGTTCATCATTTCTTGAGGAGAAAACGTGAGAGAGGGAGAGTTAGAGTGACAGGATTGAATTCAAGAAAGAAATGAGGAATTGCTAGAGAATTAAAGGGAAATTGGAGAAATTGAGCAAGAACTCACTAGAATTCAAGGAATTGAGAACCTTCGGTAAACAACTCAATCTTTAAGCTTTGTTTTTGACTCATTCATGCATGAATTCAAGAGAAGTAAGTAGATTAACATGAGAATTAAGTTAAGATTGGAGAATTATAACTCAATTCCTACATACATGCAAATTTCATAGCATTTTGGGTTGTTTTCAAAAGAATTCCCACATGCATGGTCTTATCTTGGTTTTGTTGTAAGAATTCAATATGTTTTAGAGATAAATATCTCATTTGATCATGTTTTGGAAGGTTTGAGCTCATAACAAGTGATGCATGCTATGCTTTCAAAATTTCAAGTTTGACTTTGAACAATTCACTTGCTTTTAGGCCTTGATTTTGCGAAATGATCTTTAATTCATAATATTTTACAAGTTTACAAGTGTTTTCTTAAGTTTTGACTCAAAAGAAGGTGTTTTGATACTTTAGAATTGAAGTTTGGAGCTTAAAGAGCAATCTCGAAATTCCAGAATTCGCACTCTTCCCTTGAGCGGTAGAGTCTGCGCTCAAGCGAATAATATGAGTTCCCAATACTTTTGTAGAGTTTGGGGGTTGGCTTGAGTGGTAGAACTTACGCTCGAGTGAGCACCCTTATTTTTGATCCTTCACTCGAACGTAAGAAGTTGCGCTCGAACATAAAATGAGAGCTTCTAGAAGTTTTACAGAATTTTGCAGATCGCTCGAGCTTAGGAAGTTGTGCTCGAACGAAGACCTGTTACTTAGTCTTTGGCTCGAGCAACCGCTGTGCATAAAAATCATGTAACCAATACTTTTGCAGACCTTGCAGACTGCTTAAGTGGTCGAAATTGCGCTCGAGTGGACTGCCCTATTTTTGAAAATTTGACTAAATATTTCAACTTACATTTTAGTATCCTCATTGCATCATAGGCATTCCTAAGCCTTAATTAAGACATAATAATGAGGATAAGGATTAGAAACCCACCAAGTTAGAAAAGAAATAAGTTAAGTATTTTCTAAGCATGTGTTTCAATGTGTATCCGTTATGTGTTTGTGTAGGTCACGCTTTGTAGACTATCTGATTCGTCTACTTTATTTGTTCTGCTATTGGAGCCATCTGTGAGTAATAAAACTATGTTCGACTTTAATTATTTTTTTGATGGTATGAAATGATCTGTTTTCTGAAATGCTATTTTCCGTACGGATAAATGATTGTCCAGATTTCTGAAATGTATTTGTGGCATCCTTAGCATCATGTGACATCTATTATCTACTCTGTATACGTCTTATGTAATCATGAATCAACTGTACGTCCCATACGATCATGGTTCAACTACTTATGGATCTTTATGAACGTCTCAGGTGGTACATGAGTCAATCGCTTACGCCCCATATAAATGGGTCAATCGTTTCTATTAGCTCTAATGGATGTACTACGATGATTATCTATGAACTCGAATATGAATATGAATATGAATTTGTTCTGAGTCTCGAATTCGATTTATGAATATGTTATGGACATCATTCATTAAACCTTTACTTCATATTATTCATTGAGCCCTAGCTCACTGTGTTATTTATTTATGTAGGTGATCAGGCTCTTGACTAGACTCAGTGATGATTGCCTAGAGATCTGTTCTATCAGCCAGCCTTTGTGCCTCCCGAGGAGGTTCCCATTTTGAAGTGGTCAAGTGTTTGTGATCAATGTTTAAGACTTTTGCATTTCTTATGTTTGTTTGAATAAGTGTTTTTGTAAGTTTTGTATATGTGGAATTTGGTGACGTAAGACTAATGTAATTATGACGTCACTTATATCTATATAAAGTTTTAAACTTTTTGTCCCATGTATATCTGCACAACTCTATGGACATTGTACGTTTGTATTTGCTTCCATTAACCCCTTTACTTTTGCTTAAACTGTTCAGAGGCTTTCGGTAATCCCAAGATTACTAGCAAGTCACAAAGCTAAACCTATAAGGGTGGGTTTGAGTTGTGACAACCTGATTGTCTCGGGCAATTGAGAATTTGCACCTGATGATGATCTTCATCTCTTCCCTCTGCGCCGAGGAATTTTTAAAGAGGATGGACGTAAGGGCTTGGCCAAAAATGCAATTACTTTTTGCACTTATGCATCTAATTTTTATATCTATTATGAAGCTTAGTAGTTTTTCTATTTTTGTAGCTTTTTCTCAACTGAGCAAATCATTTCGAGAGTCTTACGTACCTAGCCGAGATCTTAAACGGCTCTTGGACCTTCCAATCCTCAAACGAAGGGCTCCACTTATGTTGAACTACGTGCCAACTTATCGTTCTCATCTCCCTAACATCCCTAGACGGAGCAGGGCCACTGCATATATCTCGACTCCACCAGCTGCCTCTTCCTCAAGACCAGACCAGACATCTAGTTCTGATCCTGTAGAGTAGCCCTCTACTTCTGCTGCAACTCAACTCATTTCACCAACGCAACACTAACGTTGTCGCCGACCTCCTAATGCTTTCGTTGGAAGGACACGCAGCAGAAGGCGTCGGGATTTGGAGGAATCGGTCTACGATCCCATAAATCCTTTCATTGCTCTACCCGCTATCAACTTTGGCCCCAGAGTTATCGTTGTCGCAACTGCCAAAGAGGTAGGCCGAAAACCAACCGTTGCTGATGATCTCCTTTCCGACATTCCTGACATCGTGACGATCCAGTCTTCCCTTCAATCCCAAAGAGATACCTAAAAAAAAAGTGAAAAGACTAAGGCAAAAGCAAAGTTCACTTTCATCTCATATGACTCAGAAGACAGCCTGCCCATCTCGAAATTGGCCAAGGCAAAAAAGGGGCTGCCGATGTCAAGAAGAGACCTGCCGAAGTCGAATCAACCGATGGGCCATCGCCCAAGGAACCGAGATCCGGGCGCACGAAAGGCCTATACAATTTCCACCTCGAGAAAATCTAGGCCCCAACAGTCATGGTTGGAGACAGACCTATGAGAGCCGATGACAACGCCATCGACAGCTTGGAAGTCGGCGCCGCTTTGTCTATTGCCGCATTTCTACCAGCCAACATGAATCTTATATCCGAGCTCAATCAATATGAGAACTTGCTTTGATGATGTAGAACTTTGTCTTGGTAGGACTTTGTGTTTTCTTATTCAATTTCTATTTCAGTCGCTTACCCTTAATGCCACTTTTTAACTTGTTTGTTTCTTCTTTTCCAGGCTATCCAGCATGCGCACTTCTATACAGTCAAGACCAAGTTAATGAAAAAGGACCTGACAAAGAAAACTCAAGAGGCTATTGGTTACCTTGCCTCGTTCAACCAAGTCGAGGCTCGCATTCGCGGACTACTAGACAAGGCCAAAGCTGCATAGAATGCCCAAGACTTAGCTGAGGAAAAAATCAGGGCTGCCGAGGCCATGGCTGAGATAGCCAAAGCTGAGGCCAAGGAAGCCGAGGCTAAGGCGGCCAAAGCCGAAGAAAAGCTAGTGGAAGCCTTGAAATCCAAAGAGGCTGAGATCAAGGCGATCAATGAAAAGGCTTACGTTGAGAGGCGTACAAAAAACAAGTCAACATGGCCTGTAACAAAGGCTCCTATCTTAGCTAGATGGCAGCCTTAAAAATGCTATCTGTCCCCGAGGATTCACGCCTTCATGACATTGGCCAGCTTAATGTTCCATTTCCTTCATTTCCCAATCAATTTGATGATAAGATCGAGAAAACAGAAGAGATTGGCAAGAAGGAGGCTGAAAACAAGGAAGAGGTTGAGGTCGAGGCTGCACAGGAAAAATCTGAAGCCATTAATGGGGCTAAGTCCCCTACTCTAAATGACCAAGTGCTGGACTTGACTAGAGATGAAGAGGATGAGGCTCCCAAAGACACCTCTCCCTAGAAGGCTACCTCTCTAGCCGAAATCCTCTCCGTCGAGAAGAGCATGAACCAAACCTTACTTGAAATTGATGCTGAGGTTGTGGCCGAGAAATCTGTAACACTGTCTGTTGAGGCCTAGACAATGCCAACAATCATGGTTGAACAGTTTGAGACCAATGCCTAAGATTTTAGCACTTAGGAATTTTTCTTTCTCCTGCACTTTTACTTTGTAGTTGTATTTTCTTCTTTCCTCTTTTGAACAGTTTGTCATCTTTCTTTTGAACAATATTTATTTTGTTGGGCCGATGTGCCTGTTTATGTACTTGAACAAGTTGTTTCTTCTCAATGCAAGTTTTTCTTTTTCTTCTAAGTGTTGAATGTTGCTTTCATGTATGCTCACTACCTTTTCTTTATGCCTTGCATATTGTTTCATACTTAGAATTTTGCTCATCTTTCCAAGTCTAACAACTTGGTTCCTCACCTCAAATACATCCATCTCTGGTTGACTTATCTCAGATAGTATCTCTTGTCAATGATCTTGAATAATTTCAATTTGTGAAAATTTTTCAACTTGCTTCTAGGGGACCAAATCACTGCTAGTTATAAAAGTGAGGCACCATCGTGGGTCGAAAGTAAGTTTTGACTTGTGAGTTTAAGTACTGTTTTGATATCTGTGAAAGATAAGATTTACTGACTTGATCATCGAAGTGCTCAGTGAACGAACCACCACGGTATTCTTATCTTCTTGTTGGCACGTAGTTGGGTCAATATATTCTCCTTAAGTTCTCCTGAGACGATTGCCAAACTGTGGGTTTGATTTCACCACACAACCAAACAGGGAACTTAGCTGGAGAGCATGTGGCAGAATAGATTAAGCCAACCACCTGCCAACACGAAGATAAGAACACCGCGGTGGTTCGTCCACCCGGAGGCACTCCGACGATCAAGTCAGTCAACTTATCTCTTAAAGATATCAACACAAGTACACAATTCACAATAAAAAACATGTTAAATAAAAGTATACCTTAGACCCACAGGATGTCTCACTTTTATATGATCAGTGTCCAATTTCTCCTAGAAGTCTTACTTCATGGGACTCAAGCTCAATACTCATCCTAAACTCTTGGCTAGATAAGAATAAACTCCTCATCAGCCTTATTCTTATTCAGATTGAGAGCCTCTTCTGTTCTAGAACTCTTGTCCCTTATCCAAATATCTCGGGATCCCGGCATTACCGCAAAACATTTCAGCAATGCCATGATCACCTCGGCAAACATGACTCATCCACGTAACACCCTAACCGACATCTCGGAGCTATCCTGGCCACGTGACGTCATTCGCAAAATACTTCCCTACAAGCCTCCTTGGAAAAAGAAATTTATAAATAAACATGAGACCAAAAAAAAAAAAAATGTTCGTATAATTAAAGCATATTCTTTTATTCATATTGGTTTAAAAGAAATAGTAATATCTGGGTAATAATTTATAGGAATATCTATATGGTAAAACATAATTTTTTAATAAAATATATCATCATAACTGTGAGTTAAAAATAAATAAATCTGAAAGCTAAAGTTATCTCTTAAATAATAAAGTGCTTTCACACACAACTAATTTTTGTAACTGTTATATATCTCTATGTATTAGCGGTAAGTACTAAAATTGTGTGAACATGTTTCAGTGCCTTAGATTTTCTCCCAGCCACACATCACCATCTACGTTGAAATGCTCGACAATGTTGGAGGAGCAAGGATCCTCTAAAGCCTTCTTCTCCGGTCTCTCCTCCGGGCAACGGTTCAAATTAGACCACATCATTCCATGCAAAATGTGTGACTGAAATTAGAATAAAATAAAAAATACACTCACTGACAAAACACGTCCCCGTCCCACCATTCCTCCCACACTTACTCACTCTCTCTCTCTTTTTCTCACTCTCTCTCACATTTCTAATAAAAAATTAAAAAAATTATTTTAATATATTTCATTTTATTTTCATAAGGTCTACTTCTTCTATCTCAAAATTTAGTCCCTTATTTCATTTTTCATTATTCTAAAATATTAGTTCATTTTCAAAAATTAAGAATAAAAATAATATAATTTTTTTATTTTACCCTTCTTTTTATATAAAAAGTACAATTATGACAATTGATATTTTCTAAAAAATATACTATATAGTTTTTGATATTTTATAAATATAGAAATTATTTTTTTAGACCAAAATAACAAATTATTTTTTTGAATTAAATTTTAGAAATAGTTTTGTTATGAGTTTTGAATAGAATTTGCAATAGAGTTTTGAGTTGTGTATTTGGTTATAAGTTATAAGTTTTTCAATTAAGTTTTGAAAACTCTTTTTCAAACTCATAACCAAACAACTTAAAAACATAACTAATTTCATCAAATTGAAAACTCTTGTGTGTTTATTTTCAACAAATTATTTTTTATTTTTAAAAAATAACAATTTAAAAACATAACTTAGCATAGTAATTACTTTTTATTTATTTTAAATTTTTATTAAATATAATTAATATTGGTGTCATTTTAAAGGTATATTTTCAATGATGCTAATTTTATAAAATTAAAATTTTATATTAAAAATTATATATATATATATATATATCTTATGATAATATATTTTTTAGAGAATATCAATTGTCTTAATTGTACTTTTTATATTATTAATGAATTTAAAAGAAGGGTAAAATAAGAAATTTATATTATTTTTGTCATTAATTTTTGAAAAAAGACTAATATTTTGAGATAACGAAAAATGGAATAAGGGATTAAATTTTTAGACATATGAAATATGTCTTATTTGTCTGAAGATAAAATAAAAAGATTAAAATAATTTTTTTAATTTTTTATTAGAAATAAGAAAAAGTGAGAGTGAGTGAGTCAGTGAGTGTGTGACTGAGTGGTGGGACGTGTTCTGTTAGTGACTTAATTTTTTATTTTTTATTTTTTAAAACTAATCTCCGTCACACATTTTGGATGGGATGATGTGATCCAAACTGAACCATTGCCTGGAGAAGAAGCCGGAGAAGAAAGCTGGAGAGGATCCCTGCTCATGTTGGTCATGTTGGAGGGAGGGACGGCTGGAGAGGAGTTGAATCTAATCTTGCAAACCCTTATTCTCATTCCTCCATCAATTTTATGACTATTGAACTAGCTCTTCAATGTTATTTTGATCATAAAATTGTGTGTAATTCATTTATCTTTCTTTCAACTTCTTTTCATAATGAAATGTTAATAAAAAGTTGAAATTGAAACAAATTAAAAAAATTAATTATATAAAATAATAATACTGCATATTTGAATTTTCATCCAAAATTTTGTCCAAAAACATCAATATGTAATTCATATTTATTTTATATATAAATCTCACAAAACACTCATTACATCTCAACCTACATAATAATTCTAGGTAAAGTTCTTTCTAGAAATTCTAGGACCATGACTCATAATTAAAGTGGGTAAAGTGTAATTTAACCAAACTAATTTTATAAGGGTAAATTATACTAACCTCCCTTGAGATTTAGAGAATATAACAAATTCTACAATTTTAATATAATTACACTAATATCTCTTTTAGTAAGGTTAAAGAAATCAAAATTAATTTAGATAATATCTAACAAGACAACGTAACCGTGTCTCTTAACATGTGTCTAACACTTCTCAAAACGTGTTTTATTTTTAAAGATCCGGACACTTTTGGATACTTGGAAGACATATGTATCTCTTAAACACATGTGTCTATCGACGTATATGTAAAAATAATTATAAATTTGAACAAAATAACTTAAGATATAATAATAAAACAAAAATCATATAAATTTATAAGAATTAATATCATATTGTATTTTTTTTATTATTTTTGAATGATATATTTATATATATAATATATAACAAATATATAAAAGTATATATTTCATCTGTGTTCTCCATTTGTCTTTTCTTACAATTTTTTAAAAATTAACATTTCGACGTACCCTTGTTATATTACGTGTTTGTGTCTATACTTATTAGGATAATATAAAGACACAAAGACATGTAAGATAAAACATATATTTTAATATAAAAAACATAAAAATATTATTTTTTATTTATACTACTACCAAATTTATGAGGAAAAGAAAGCAAAATATTGCATGAATTAATTTTTTTTAAAAAAAACTCGGTTTAATTTTTTGAAAATATCAGGGAGGTGGAAGTCGGTGTAATGTACCCCATTTTAGCACTGGCCTTTTGTTGTACCTGGAAGTGTGGGACCCAACAATCAAATTGCTTTTTGTCAATTCCTAATTTTGTTGATTTATTTTCTGGGAAGCAATTGGTTCCCTTTTTCAGTGGCTCATCTTGGAGTATGGAACGGATCGTCTGATTCTATAGCTGCTCTGTAAGTTCTCTCCTTACTAACTGTTCTTTTATCAACCTTCCATATACTTCACCATCTAGCTTTTCGTGCACCACCATTTTTCTACTCCAAGGTGCCCTTTTCTTCTATTTTCCATCTTCTTTTTTTCTTTTCAGCCTTGTCCTTTACTTCATTACTTGCACAAAGATTGACCTCCTTTCACACTAAGTTGCTAATGCTATGATGGGTAGTTCTTGTGTTGCAACTTTTGTCAAGCATGATTTGTATATGTATGAATCTGTGTTTTTATGAACTTGTTGGCTAACATAGCTCTGAGCTCATGTTGGCCTTTGTTTGTTTCAGTTTTTGTTTATAGGTTACAAGGCAAAAATAGCTTAAATCAGCTGAAAATTTTGATTATGTAAAAGTTGGGTTGGAGGTGGGGCGCTTTTAGTTTATGTTTTCTGATTATTCACTTTCAGCTTAAGAAAAAGCTGCACCAAAGAGGCCTGTTAAATAGCAAGGCTGTAATGGGTGTTCCTATTTTCCCCGGAAAGTCTGTATATTTAATATTTGTAGTTTTCATGCCAGCTCATGTGTTATTATGGAAGTTACTTTACAGCTTGAGCCTTCATAATGATATTATTGTTCTTTGTTTATTTGTTTACCCTAACAATCTTTGTTTACTGTTCTTTAACTTTTTATATTTTGATTGTTTGGTTAGATATTATTTCATGAGTTTTAAGCAACAACATGTATTTGAGCTTTTCTCGGTGATGTAATTTGGGAATTTCCAACAAAAATTTTCATATAAACTGAACTAGGTTTTCTATCCTCTTCACATTACAGATTGAAATTTGGGGCTTTTAATTAGACGGTTCCCCATGAATCTGATTTGGGTACTGGTATTGATGATTTTCAACAATGGACATTTTTCACAAGGAGGTAGTACAAATACTTCTAAAAGACCCGAAGTAGTGAACATTGGGTCTATAATCACTTTCAATTCTGCAATCGGCAAAGTTGCAAAAGTTGCCTTAAAAGCTGCCATTGAAGATGTGAATTCTGACCCTGCAATTCTTGGAGGAACCAAGCTGAAAATGACTATGCTCAATGCCAATCATAGTGGATTTTTGAGTATCGCTCAGGGTATATATACGTACCTGCAATATCTATTTTTTCTTCCTCTCAAGCTTCATGTTGATTTCCTCATCTAGACAAGCAATTCATAATCTCAATAGTCATCATAGTCTTATAATTTGTAACTTTCTTATGATAACAGCTTTACAGTTCATGGAGACCGATACTGTGGCAATTGTTGGCCCACAGGCTTCTGATCTAGCTCACGTGATTTCCCATATTGCAAATGAGCTCCAAGTCCCTCTATTGTCCTTTTCAGCAACAGACCCGACCTTGTCTTCACTTCAGTATCCGTTCTTTGTGAGAACATCACAGAATGACCTGTTTCAGATGGCTGCAATTGCTGACATTGTTCAGTACTATGAATGGAGAGAAGTAATTGCAATCTATGTTGATGACGATTATGGGAGGAATGGGATAAGTGCATTAGCAGACCAACTTGCCATGAAACGCTGTCAGATCTCTTACAAAGCACCTTTGACTTCTCAAGCTAGCCAAACTGAGATCCAAGATGTCTTGGTTCAGGTTGCTTTAGCAGAGTCTCGGATTCTTGTTGTTCATACGCATCCCAGTTCGGGTCTAGATGTGCTTTCCGTGGCACAATATCTTGGTATGACGGGAAGTGGGTATGTTTGGATAGCTACAAATTGGCTCTCTACCATCCTTGACACTAACTCTCCTCTCCCTCAGGAGACAATGGACAAAATCCAAGGACTTATCACGTTACGTATTTACACACCAGATACAGAACTAAAAAAAAACTTTGCTTCTAGGTGGAAAAACTTGACAATTACAAGTAACCAAGCAGCTAATGGCCCTGTTGGGTTGAGTACTTATGGTCTGTATGCCTATGACACTGTTTGGATGCTTGCAAATGCAATTGATGCTTTTTTCAATCAGGGTGGACACATTTCCTTTTCAAATGATTCGAGGTTAAGTGAACTAAATGGAGGGAATTTGCATCTAGATGCTATGAGCATCTTTAATGGAGGGAAATTATTGCTCGACTGCATTTTAAAGGTCAATTTCACAGGTTTGACAGGGCCGATCAGGTTTGATCCAGACAAGTCACTCATTCGTCCTGCATTTGATGTAATCAATGTGATTGGCTCGGGGGTTACAAGGGTCGGTTATTGGTCTAATTATTCTGGCTTATCAGTTGTGCCTCCAGACACACTCTACACAAAACCACCTAACCGGTCTAGTTCAAGTCAACAACTGTATAGTGTAATCTGGCCTGGACGAACAGCCCAGAAACCTCGCGGATGGGTTTTTCCAAGCAACGGAAGGCAATTAAGAATTGGAGTCCCAAATCGTGTTAGTTATCGCGAATTCATAGCAAAAGTGCCAGGCACTGATATGTTCAAAGGGTACTGCATTGATGTTTTCACTGCTGCAGTGAACTTGTTGCCTTACGCTGTCCCATATAAGTTGATACCATTTGGGGATGGTATTAATAACCCGAGCTGCACTGATCTTGTGCGCTTGATAACAGCGGATGTGAGTATGAGATACCGAGTTCTTATCATAAATTTAAAGGTTTTCTGCTTTATCTCATTTTAAATTTCTGGTTTCTTCGTCTGTATAGGTCTATGATGCTGCAGTAGGTGACATTGCGATCATCACTAACCGTACAAGGATGGTGGATTTTACACAGCCATATATTGAGTCGGGGCTAGTCGTGGTGGCACCAGTTAGGAGATTGAACTCTAATGGTTGGGCTTTCTTGAGGCCATTCACTCCGATGATGTGGTCTGTCACTGCTGTTTTTTTCCTAGCCGTGGGAGTGGTTATTTGGATTTTGGAGCATAGAATCAATGATGAATTCCGCGGCCCTCCTAGGAAACAATTCACCACTATTCTATGGTAAGTGCCTAAGAAATATTGTTCAATTACATAGACTCTGAGAATTAATAATGAACGTTTTATTAGTACATGTACATCAATATTAGTGTGCTTTGAAGTCTGAAGTCCCCTTTCCATCATTTGAGGCTGCAACAATTATTCCAATAATTACATATCTGATTTGACCTATGGACAAATATGCAAACATTTGTCTTTGTTTGAGTAATAGCAATGAGATTTCCCAATACCAAGAATAGCTAGGATTTTCATAAGATGCCATCCATTCGATGAGAAATAGAAAGGAATATTGAAAATCCGAGTGTCTATAGCTGAAAAAGAGTCGAAAAGATGATTCCTCACTCCTTTCTCCAAGTCAAAACTGTGCATGAGTCTTCCATCGGTCCCAGCTTCTAAGTGATTATCGAAAGAAGAACTCATCTGCTTTTTGTATATTATTTTCATGAAAGCAGAAGATCAAAAGTAGACGGATGAGAATATATTTCAAACAACTAGATATATAATAATATAATTGTTAAGACAAGTTTAAATCACTAATGCTCTGTTTGTTTTGGCGAAATATATTTTTTGGAAAACATTTTCCGCATTTGCTGAATTGGTACAACGGAAAATGAAAGCCAACTTCTGTGCTCAATGGAAAACAAGTTCATTTGAGCAGAAAATATTTTTCACTTTTAAAAGGTGAAAAACGTTTTCCAGACTAAAGTCTTACCACCGCCACCGTTATCTCCACGTCCGCTTCCACCTCCATCACTAACACCACTACGTCCACCACTAATACAACTAGTAACACATTAATTTCCAAGGCCACAACCAAACATAGTAAAACTTTTTCTTCAGAAATCTGAAAAAAGTTTTTCATGTTTTCCGCTCAAACTAATGGAGCGTAAATATGTTCTCAAGGCCGCAGCAAAATTGTTTGTGGCGGCTGTCCCCTCTTTCCTTTCTCTTACATTGATGCGTATTTTTGAAGTTATTAATCACCTTATCTAACTCTCTTGATTGCTTATCTTCTTTTTTTTTTTTCTTTGCTTGGGATTGCTTATCTTTGTGCTTTCACTTTGCAGGTTTAGCTTTTCAACTATGTTCTTTTCCCACAGTAAGTAATTCATCACTAGTTTTACAGTCTTCTGTTCCCAAATGGAACTCAAGTAAAAATGATGCATATTTTTTTTGGCTGTTTAATGCAGGGGAAACAACAATGAGCACTCTCGGTCGCTTTGTGCTTATCATATGGCTATTTGTGGTTCTGATAATCAATTCCAGTTACACTGCAAGTTTGACCTCCATCCTCACAGTGCAGCAACTTTCTTCCCCCATTGATGGAATTGAGAGTTTAATAATGACCAATGAACCCATCGGCTACCAACAGGGTTCATTCGCAAGAAATTATCTCACCAGTGAGTATGGCATTCATGAGTCTAGACTCATTCCACTTAATTCGCCAGAAGACTATGATGAAGCCTTGAAAAAGGGTCCCAACAAGAAGGGTGGCGTTGCTGCTGTGGTTGATGAGCGAGCATATCTAGAAATCTTCCTCTCAACTCGTTGTGAATACAGTATTGTAGGTCCACAATTTACCAAAAGTGGATGGGGATTTGTAAGTAATTCTTCATCAACATCACTACTTTTATGGGTTTTTTTTTTTTTTTTTTCTTTTATGGGTCATACACTAATTTTCTTAAGCTTCGCTAAAAAAGTAACAAGCTTTGAAATGTAAGAAAGCTTGGTTCTCAAGTGTGTCTGACTGAGCTAATTATGAGGCAACCTCAAGAGCTTAGTTTTTGTATAATGGCAGTGTGTTTATTAGCTTATCTGTTTGGCTGTTTGACAACAGCTAAAAATGTCACAATTTTTTTTTTTTTTTTTTTTTTTTTTTTTTTTGTCTTTGGTGAATTTTTTAAAATCATGTCAAAATTTTTAATTTTCAAGTCTGTCTAGTTTTGAATAATTTAAAAAGTAAAAAAAAAAATGAAAAAAGATCTTCAAAAAATAATAATAATAAAATAATTAGTGCACTTATTTCAAAAAAAAAAAATTAGGTTCATCTAGTTGTGTAGATCTTAAAAGTGAAATAGTTTTTTGAAAGACGAAAAAAAACCAACAAAAAAAACTGCTAAAAAAATAATTGCAAAACCCAACCCAAGTTAGAGCTAAGATCAAGACAAATCAATGGGCTTCAAATAAACCAGTCAGTTGTTCAAAGGCAAAAGCAAAGGATTAGCTGTGTCTCTTTGTTCTGCTTCAAGATGATGAGGAATGTGCTGTTCATTTGTTGACAAAGATTCACTTACCTAGTTTTATTTTTTGTTTTTGTTTCTTATCAGGCCTTTCCACGGGACTCGCCTTTAGCGGTTGACATGTCAACCGCAATCCTGAAACTGTCAGAAAACGGGGAACTCCAACGAATACACGACAAATGGCTGATGGGAAGCGCCTGCAGTTTACAAGGTGCAACGCTTCAAGTGGACCGGCTTCAACTTAGAAGCTTTTCAGGCCTCTTTCTTATATGTGGGTTAGCTTGCTTGCTTGCTCTCCTTGTGTATTTTGTGTTGATGGTTCGCCAATATAGCCGCCATTATGTTGATGAGTCAGCAGAGCCTTCTAACAGAAGCTCGCCATCAGCGCATCTTCAAACGTTCCTTACATTTGTTGACAAAAAGGAAGAGGAAGTGATAAAACGGTCCAAGAGAAGGCAGTTGGAGAAGGATTCAAATAGAAGCAATGGTGAGGATGAATCGACAATTGTTTCCAACATTAGTCATGCGGAAACGAGCTCAAACAGAAGTACTGTCAGTTTTGCTTCTGGAGTCTAGTTCATGTATATATCTCACCCTTGAACCAAGTTATACAAGTTGTTTCTTCTTGTTTTTTTAACAATCAATTTGTAATATAATTGGTTTTTGAATTTACTGGTAAGTGTGCTTTTGTATTTCAGCATATGTTCAAATTCTATGGCGGTCCTCTGGGAAGGGCCTCGAACTTTTGTACTGTTTGTAACTGAAAAATCATGGTGGTCCTCTTACGGAAGTGCCTTTTGGTAACTAGTAGGTATTTCATGTATATATATGTCGATGTCTTCACAACGAATCTAGCCTTCTTTAACTCAATTGTTTTAAGGGGAGCTTTTCTTTGATATGAACCATTTTAATGACAAACTCAGACTTAATCATAAATTGAATAAAAAACTTTAATGGTGGTAGAGTGCTAAACTTGAGCGTTACAAAATACTTCATATTTTTTTGAATAAACATTTGAGTCTTCTTCGATTTGCGCAACACTCCAATTTGATAGAACTTTTTGGTCAACGAGTGAATCATCTTTTGAATGATTTCCATCCAAATTTGAATTTGATAGTGGTGGTCCAGTTCATCTGGTATAATTAGAGTTGTAAATTGACCAAATTTTAATTTTCAATCAGTTTTTTTTTTATAAAATTCAATTTGTTTCTGTTTTGAACTTTTTATACCAATACAAACCGAAATATTATATTTAAGGTTGATTAACGCTAGTTTCATTTGTCCTTAGGCTACATATTACATGTATAGACTGACCACTTACACGCGATCAGAAACACCAGATGACAACAATGAATAGAAAACAAAAACAAAAACAAAAACAAAACCGAAAACAAGGGTCTATAATAAAAGTTAATAAGATTAATTGGGCACTTCATACATCATCCAGTTACAGCCATATTTACATTCATACACAATTTAACACGTGATGAGCGATAGAGCGATCAACATCAAATATCATCCACCAGCCACTTCAATATTACCTTAGTGTGCAAGTCTCCTACTCTTTTCTAAAGTGGTCTGTTGGAGCAACGACTAAACTATATATTGCTTTCGAAGTACTTGTTGAAGCATTCTTCTTCCCTACAGTATTTGTACATAACTTTGTATACTTCAATCAATAATTTTGGGAACCGACTTGCGAAATAGCCATCAAATCCTTCAGGGACTGGTCCGAGAATTTCCTGAATAAACACCAAAAGTCAAACTCAAATCAGCCACACAAAGGAAAAACAAAACTGAAATTTATATTCATAAGAACATTGGTAAATGGCCACCAATTTGGTAAAGGCATGAAATAGTTAAAGAGAAAAATAGGAACTCCATTTATACATCCTATGAGATTTTTTTGTGTAGAGAAAATTCACGATGTATTCAACTAGGGCCTTTTTCTTCAAGTATAGGTCACCTCAACGAAGGTAGGAGTCGGTGTGTGATTTGGAGATACGAAGTGTTTCCTATTATCATAGAACTTAGGACAGCCTAAAAGAATGTGATAATCAAATGGCAATGCTATACAATCTTAGGCAAATAAGAGCTGTCCCTTGAGGCCCTTTTTGTTTGCTAACAGTTAAAAAAGTAACACTTACTTTCAAAAAAAATTTGTCTTTAGATAGATTTTTAAAATCTGTGTCCAAAGTTTTTACTTTTCAGATCCATTTAGCCTAGAATGATCTAATTTTTTAAAAAAATATCCAAAAACTAGTCTAAGTGGACCATTTTTTAAAAAAAATTATTACTTTTCAGGTATGTCAAGTCTAGTAAGACCTAAACGTTAAAAGTTTTTCAAAAAAAAGTCTACAAATAAACTGCTCAAAAAGCAATTGCCAAACCCAACCAGGTGGTAAGAGATGAGCAGAGTCGGGATGGATCTTGAGGTCAAGTCTTGCTATGGGGAAAGTACAATGAACAGTGAAAAAATGGTCAATCGCCATTGCAGCTGCTCAACAAACACTATTTGAGTCCTGGTTGGGTACCACATTTATTAGAGCATTTACCAATTCTTAAAATAACAATCCAGTAACCATCCAAAAATTAAAATATGTATGTACATACATATATACATGTAAAACACAATCCAATTTATTAACTGTTAGCATGAGAAATGAACCTGAATTTCGACAGGAAGTTCTCTATAATGATTCAACTTGTTCCGCATGACTCGCAGTAAGTCACGAACACTGTCATACTTATAGCGCCTGTACCGTCCAATATTATTAATGAATGCAGTTTCCATCTTTTCATCCCATTTTGTGCCTAAAGCCGCTGGACCTATACTTTCTAATGCTTTTAAAAGATCAGAGTCAGTCTCCCTATCTTCCAACTCTACCCTATCGCTTGTGTCACGGAAAAATGATAATCTCATCTCAGAATTCCAAAACAAAGGATGATTAAACACCTCTGACGCCTTGGGCCTGCAAGAAATCAGTAGAACTCAGACAATTAGTGCTCAACAAAAATAAATTCGAATAATTAAGAATGCAGGAAAATTTGTTTGCATAAATGTCCCAACAAAATCAGTGTCCCACTGGCATACAGTCTACAACACAGTTAGGCCATGTTTGTTTGGACAAAGTGGAATAGATGTGACTAGCATTCCTAGGACTGTTAGTCCAAGGATTATCAATTCCTTTGGAGTGTATATCATATCTCAATTTAACTAATTAGTCTGAACCTCTACTTAGTCCTTCATTTTATATCTCACCCTCCCCCATGGGATTCAATAGTCCAGATGGAATATTATTCTGGATTTTTTTGAATTATTAATCCAATCCCAAGACCATGTCCAGCCAAACACACATGGTTAAACTACTCCATAATGTGTTGTACATCACAATTGAGGTTACACATTCTTTTCATTGGACAAAGAATAACTTTTAGGAATTTGTGAATGACTGAAATGGATTATTGTGGACAAAGAATAACTTTTAAGTTTGTACACTTTCGATGAAACGGATTAGTGTCTCCAAATATTGTGGAGAACAACATATTGAGAGGCACAAGTCATAACTATTGCCATAGAGTCATCGTGACAATAATGTCCAGTACTTACCTTAATTCAACATTAGGGTTTAATAAACAAGAGAACAGATCCATGGCTTCTGGAATATTCTCCACTAAGAAGAGGTCTGCTTTGTTCTTCACAATATTGATGTCACGTTCAAGACGGTCACCAAATGGATGTCTACCACCAGTAATGCAGTAAAAAAGAACACAGCCTAGGCTAAACATATCTACTGCACGTGTTTGGCGTCCACAGAGAAGCTGTTCGGGAGCTTGCCATCCCGAACTGCCATAACCTGCAATAGGTCATCAAACAAAATACTTAACAAATGAACTAAAAACCATTTATCATTCACATATGAATTGTTAGATAACTCTTTTAGTTCTCCCAGATCTACCATAAACCAAACTCAACGTCAAATCGACTAATTATTTACACCCTAGTTTAAACAAATTTATGAATTAAACACGATGCCAAAGGGACAGAAAGGTGGATTGTAGAATTTTTTTAAAAAAAAATGGTTGCACAAAGGTTAAAAATGTAGCAAAGCAATCAAGACACAGATGTCATATGACCATAAAACTTCACATGCATAGCAAATGATGGATATATGAAGTTGCTGACATAATAGCTAGTCAAGAATACTTGCCAGTAGCATGATGGCCCAAGGAAGACATCTCCCCAACAAGACGCTTGCTGATACCCATATCAGAGAGCTTTGCAAATAAAGATCTTTCTTTAATTATCAACACATTTTGAGGCTTTAAGTCGATGAATTATTCCCAGTTCATGCAAATGCAGGAGTCCAGAAACCACATCCCTGTGTTACAGATACAAAAAGGAAGATTAAACAAATGCTGAATTCAGACCAATTAAATTGGCATAAATGCAGGCCTAGAAAGATTAACAAGGGAATCTAACCTAAACTTGTAACTACATTTGTTTTCATCCAGTCACCAAACCTAATGGCAATTTATGACTTCAGCAATAAACTCCGGCAAGCCAGAATTTAAAAGAGGGGAGAGGGGAGGATAGATTTAAAAATCCATTAGACATTACAAAATACCTTGTTTTACAAATTGTATTTAAAAACAAGAAAGTGCTCTAGAATGGAGCTCATCATAGAAAATAAAGGCGCCATCATATATAGTAGTAAATTTTTTAAATATGATCAGCACATGAAATCCTAAGAATTTCTATCTGCACATCAACCAAGTACTCTTCTTAAAAGTGCTAATGAAAATAGGATGCACTTATTTCAGATTCATTGTAGAAAAGGAGTAGGTTCACTCTACTCAATGTTGACTGACTGAATGAACATTTCAGGACAACATATTCCAGTTTTCAGAAGGGCTCAGACTCTGCAGCACAGGGGCATCCCTTTCTGCAAACTTACCTTAAGATCTATGCCACATGGGCAATAGAAAGTGGTATCCCCTTCTACAAATATGCTAAATTATTAATAACTTTTTCCCCCATGAACAATGGAAACCGTTGACAGCCATTAAGGTTTGGTGACATCTATGTTGTGGATAAGCAAAAGAATGCGAGTCTGATACAAGCACACTAGTGGCATACTCGGCATGAAATGATGACAGATCTAATGTAAATCTAATTGAAACATCAAAATTTTAAACTAACCTCATCAGTTTCAATAATATAGGTGAAGGATAGCCATTTTCTTTCCACAATTTAACATCCTGCATAATGCCCTTCATTGAATCCAAACGGACTTTATACTCTATCATGGCTTCCATAGCTTGTTCCTCAATAACGGTTGGTTTTTCAGAGGTATCGGAGTACATCTGAATTAGATCATTTAAGCTGCAAGTGCAACGCTCCAGTGAGAGATACACAAAATCTTGATCAGATTCCACTCCATACCATCGAACAATATTTGGATGTCTGTCAGATGCAACAAGATTCTGGATTTCCTTAAAAGCAACATCATTATGGGCCTTGACAAGACGTTTCACAGCTACTGAACGACCTTCATAAATTCCCTCAAGGACAATGGTACCATTGCTTCCCTTAGCAATTTCTGTATTAGAGACAAATAGTTTACCAACCGTGCGTCCTTCTCTGCTATCATCCATTGATTGATTGAGTTTCAACCATGGTCTGTTATCATATCCATCAGCAAATGAGGTGCTTTCATCCCTCTTCTCAACAATGCCACTATTCTTTCCTGACTTCCGAGTTTTCTTCCTTTTTGAAGGCACTGTTCTTGCATTTAAATCACCGGGCTGCTTATTCAACTCAACATCTTTTCTAGTCACTAAAGGACAAGAGTAGATGACAAAGCCCACAAAAATGATAGCAAAAGAAATGACAGAAAATACACTAGCCACATTTAGTCCACCATTATGATGCTTTTTCACATCTTGCATACCAGATATCCCTGAAATTTCAGTCATTTGAGTCAAAGATGGCACTAGATCAATGTCATTGTAGTGATGAGAGTCCAGAAATGTATTGACATCAGGTTGTGAAGAAAGAAAAAGATTTGGACCAGGCAGTGGGAGTCTCTCATCTTTATGATGCAATTCTGCGGATTTATCAACTTCAGGTTGCCAATCAAGCATTAGATTTGAATTAGACACAGGGAGCATCATATCTTGACGATGAGCTTCAGGTAGCATATTAGGCTTATGAAAGGGTCCTAGCATATTAGGACCCATGAAGCGGTAGACAACAGCCTTTGATTGACATGGCAACGGCATATTAAAGGGAATGTTTGGTTCAGAAGGCAACCCATATTCTAAATCTGAAAGAATCCCACTAAATGAATTCTCAACTTCCTGACAAAGGAAAGCAGCTCCAACTTCAGCAACTGTCATGTTCCACAGAACTTTATCCGTATTTAGAGCGAAAGACTTCAGTGAATAATCAGTTCTTGTGATGTAAAGAGGCAGCTCATCAGGCTTAAGGTTCAATGAACCAGACTGTTCCAGTTCATCAAAAGTAGTACCATTTAACACACTCTTCTCATCATTGTTCTGTGATGTGGGTGGAGAATTAGACAAACTGTAAGTGTAGATTAGCCTTCCAGTCTTAGCATCAACCAGAAACACAGTAGTTTTCTTTGACCCAAGTACAACTCCTCCATCTTCTGCTATGAGTGGAGTATTACTGATGAACTCTTCAATAGTCTCTTTGAGTTTCTGAGACAGCAAGAATAATACAAGAAATCAAGAGCATATGGTATATGATTATGCAAAAAGGTAACAATATGGCCAGATGAATGGTAACGCTTCTACATTAGGGAAAAAAAATATGGTGCAACTGGGTATAGAGATATATACATATAGGGGGTGTATTAAGAAGCTACCAATATCAAATACCTGTATTCATAAATAAAACAGTACAAATTAGGGACCAAAATGTATCAGGCTGTCTAGGACACTAGTCCTAGCAAAACCTGTCAGTCAACACATATGGACGCAGAATCTCAACACTAAACCTTATCAGTGGACCACTTCAGAAAGCATTGATATGAAATATAGCCATGACGTTTTCAGACATACCCGCTTACCAAAGGCATCATGCATATACAGCGCCCAGTCATCCCCACAATCTATAAAGAAACTTTCTAGTTGGGAAGTATTTTCCTTTTCATTACTTTGCTCAACAGGAGCCTGATATGAAGAGTGAATTGATGGTCCTGATGAAAATGACCACAACACTTTCCCAGATTTAGGCTCGAATAAATGGATTGTACCATCCAGGGCAGCAACCAGTGCAGTATCATGTTCACTGTTTCAAATAAAGCAATTAATTTAAAAATAAATAAATAAATAAATAAATAAAATGAACAACAATAACAATTGGAAGGTAAATGACAATTGGAAGGTAAGTGATTCATTAAAAATCTTTGCATGCATGTAATGTGACATGACTTCTGTAGAGTCCTGGTCCTGAATATAAAATCCATAGATGAATATTTTTCCTTGTTTTATGGGGAAAACATCCATCATTTAAAATTTTACAAATAAACTTTTAAAAAAAAAATAAAAATTTTAAATATTACAAAACATTTGATGCATTACCACCTCCAAATCCTTAAATATGCAAGTCAGTATTTTTGAGCTTTGTCCCTGGTTTTCAAGCCCATTTTATGCATCTAGTAGTGTATTTAGATTGAAATAGACCAAACCCTAAGGATCAAACTGGTCAAAATTGAACTTTAAAACCTAATAATAATAATGATCGAAATAAACAACAACAAAAAATTCTATATCTTCTACCAAAAAACAAAACCAAAACAAAATAAAATAAAATCAATAGAAAAGGTTTCAACAAAACTAAACAGTATTCATACCTTAAAAAAGCATTTCAATTGAAATTATATACCTACATTATATAACCCTTAAGCTGTGTTTGGTTGAAGGATTTGAAGGATTTGGGTTCCCTCTCCAAATCCTTCAACCAAACACAGCCTAAATGATAAGCACCAATCACACATCATAAAAAATTAAGCAACTGTTCAAATTATACATTTGAAATGTGATAACCTATTTCAAGCTTCTGAAGTTAAGCTAAATAGTGAAAAGTCATAGAAAGTGACAACAGTTCAAGAATATGAATTTTGAAACAAAAGGTAATAAAGAATACCATAAGGAACTGCACCACGGGGAATAAAAAGAGTAGACACTTTTAGCTCTAGGCAGAGTTCAGAATTAAGGGAATTGACAATAGGTCTAGGATTGACAGGATGGGCTTAGAGAGTAAAAGAGAAAAGGCGAAGACGGCTAAGCACCTAATGTACTTTAACACGTAAAGACAGAGAGAATACTTGAAAAACAGTTACAACATAGTATGAGATGCATACATATTATGTTCATAGTGGAGAAAATATCAGATTCTTCAATGAGCATGGCACACCTCTACTCATGAAATAAGGAGCATAGATTCATTGTGAATCAATCTGAGTTTTACACATGGTAGACCTTCACAATTAACTAACTCTACCGTGGTTGTGCCCACTCTGCCCCTCTCTCTCTCTCTCTCTCTCTCTCTCTCTCTCTCTCTCTCTCTCTCTCTAAAACAGGACTCTATCCTACTCTTTCATTTTTATTTTTTTTTCTGATTGTCAATCAGTTTATCAACAAAGACAAGAAAACATCTTTGTAATCACAATATGATGTAATTATATGCACTTAAAGCATACGATCTAAAAGAATAAC
This sequence comes from Camellia lanceoleosa, assembly GCA_025200525.1. Lineage (NCBI taxonomy): Eukaryota > Viridiplantae > Streptophyta > Magnoliopsida > Ericales > Theaceae > Camellia > Camellia lanceoleosa. The sequence goes on along the minus strand of CM045758.1, from coordinate 168,352,363 downwards.
AAAATTTACATGATGAAAGAAGTGGCAAATTTTTTTTTGAAGGCTTGAAGAGACAAAACTAGTGACATTACAAATCACAGAGCATATACCCACAATTTAGACCCCAAATTCACCCACAATGATGTGGCAAGCGAGTTGGGCCCTATATATTGAGTCTGTGCCAAATTAAAAGTTGACACTTATCCTGCCACATTATTGTGGGTCAAATTGTGGGAGTAGTTTTAGGGGTCTCAAACATTCAGAAGGGTGACACCCATTACACGCATGAATCATATTATTCCTATTTTTTATTCCTCTAATCTATTCATTCCTAATCTTTCTCTTACTCCATGCGAACTGCCCAGAGAATATGTGCTTCTTTTAAATCAACTGAATTATTTAGATAATTAGCCTTTTAATTAATGGTAATTTTATACTTATCTCTATAACTAATAATTGGGCTTCAAGACACCAAAACTGGTGTTCACATATCTATCTATACTATTATTGAAAGTGAACACCTCACTTGGTGTCCATGAACTTTCTTATCTCTTTTTTGTCAAGCTCCTGCTGCAAAGTGTCAATTTCTCCATCCAAAAGGAAACAAATAAAAAAATAGTAGTTAAAAAAAGCGCACAAAGGCTTGAATCTAAGACCATTCACTTAACTTAATAATCATTTCATCACTTAAACAACATAAAAAATATATATTATGAATTCAAAATTAAAATTTATATTTTAAGCACAGGCACCGGGTGGGCTCACACCCCTAGTATAATAGTATATCTAGGTAGATTAAATAATTAAACCGGACAGATGCTGGAATAAAATATATATATATATATATATATTGATAATTAGATGCTGGAATTACATATTGAAACGCGATAGGAGCTCAAAATAAGTATCTGATAAATATTTTCATAGAAGTGTTTATACACAACTTAACGATGCCACGGTCGAAAAACACTAGATATTCCAGCACAAACAATTCAACAAAACCCTAGGCCTCCATGTCAATTATCTGAAGCTCAAGAAGAATAGAATAAACAAAATTTGAACTTTGAAAAAAAATAGAGGAAACACTCACTTGGAGACTGACAATAGAGACCTCCCAGCCGGTGGTTGACCGAGGCCATTGAGATCGTCTCCAACTAAAGTCGAAAGCCGAACCTTGGAAACTTCGGAGCTCGAAACATCGCCGGTGGAAGCCGACAACCCAATCACGAGTAAGAAAAGGCACAAAAGACGGAGCAATTTGTGTTTCATCGGAGAGATTGAAGCTGACAAGGAGGATTGGGAGATTGCAATTTGTGTGGAGAACGAAGGGAAGGTAATTGATGCCGTAGACAGAGACGACAGTGATGAGGGGTGGTGGAGATTGAGAGCGTTTGGGAAATCCCTGTGTTGAGAACAGGAACCAAGAAGATTCGAAGCTTCCCGTCGTTTCTGCGATTTTGGGATCTCCCGACGCCGTCGGATTAGCCTTCGTGTTTTGCGTATAAATGTTTTGTCGCATGACTAGCGGGAGTAATTTTACCAACACGAACTCCAAACACATCTCACATGGGGTGGGTGGGTTTGGAAAATGTTAGCACCTAAATAATTTATTAAATTTTTCTTATATAAGCGTGTGATTTGTATCATTTAAATTAACTTATCAACTCGTGCTATGTACAGAATAATTATAGATATTTAAATTTATTTTAAATTTTTTAATATATAAATTATACTTTCTAAGATTTTTTATAAAAATAATTTAATAATCTTATCACTAATCAAAATGTATAGAAGAAGTTAAAAAGGATACTGCAGTAACTATACACAGATTGTATCTATAATTATTTGTATGAGGGATTTTAAATGCTGATCAGGAAATTTTGACCAAATCAATAAATGCAGGCATGTAGAAAAATATGTGGATTGAAAAAAGTTAATAAATACTGATCAGAGGATTTTGACCAAATCAATAAATGCTGAATTTTTTTAAATAAAAAATGAAAAATTTAGAAAATTCAGATTGAGATATTGAAGGTCCCATAGGCCTTGGGGGTTAAAAACCCATTTTTGCTTAATATATAGTACTAGCCTATCACCCGTGCTATGCGCGGGATAATTATAGATATTTATATTTGTTTTAGATTTTTTTAAATATATAAATTATGCTTTTAAGATTTTTTTATAAAAATAATTTAACAATCTTATCACTAACCATAGCGTATGGGAGAAGTTGAAAAGGGTAATGCAGTAATTATATACGGATTGTATCTATAATTATTTGTATGAGGGAATTTTAAATGTTGATCAGGGGATTGTATCAATAAATGTAGGCATATGGAAAGACATGTGAATTGAAAAAAGTTAATAAATGTTAATCAGAAAATTTTGACCAAATCAATAAATACTGAGTTTTTTTTTTAAATAAAAAATTTAGAAAATTCAGATTGGGATATTGAAACTCCCACAGGCCTTGGGGGGTTAAAAATCCCCTTTTGTTTAATATATAGTATAGATATAAATATAGATAGATAGATGTATTGAAATTTTCAAGGTATTTTGTTTATGTTGGTCTTTAATGCATTAAAGTTTAATTATGAGGGAGTTTTGACCAAATTTCCTAAAAGGCATGGGGATTGGGAGAAATTAATAAATGCTGAGAGTTTTTTTTTTTTAAATCAAAAATTTAGAAAATTCAAAGTGGAATATTAGAACTCCAACAGGCCTTGGAGGTTAAAAACCCCCTTTTGCTTAATATATAGTGGGTGTTTGGGAAGTGAGTTTTTATGTAGTTTTTATGTAGTTTGACTATTTTAGTAGGATTTTTAGTTTGTGTGTTTGGGAAGATGGGATTGATTTTTTAAGAGTTTTGTTATTGGAAAATGTGTTTGAAATGATTGTGGAATGTGAATTAACCAAATTGCCCCTAATAATATTTAATTGCAAATGTTCATGGAATGTCCACGTGGCCACCAAATGTTCATGGGGTCAACTGTTTGCAATAAAATATTTTCATAAATCAATTGATTTTCTTTTTTTTCTTTCTCATATTTAAAGTAATTAAAAATTTTATTTAATTAATTTAAGATCTATATATATTTCTCCAAATAATTAAAAACATTTGTTTGGAAATATGTATTTTCATTTTCACATATAAAAATTAATTACATTTTAAGGTTTGTAATAAAATATTTTGATAAATCAATTGATTTTCTTTTTTGCTGTTTCTTTCTCATATTTAAAATAATTAAAAAATTTATTTAATTACTTTAAGATTTATATATGTTTCTCCAAATATTTAAAAACATGTGTTTGGAAATATTTATTTTAATTTTCACATATAAAAATTAATTACAATTTAAGGTTTGCAATAAAATATTTTGATAAATCAATTGATTTTCGTTTTTTTCATTACTTTGTCATATTTAAAATAATTAAAAAATTTATTTAATTACTTTAAGATTTATATATATTTCTCCAAATATTTAAAAACATTTGTTTGGAAATATTTATTTACATTTTCACATATAAAAATTAATTAGAATTTCAGGTTTGCAATAAAATATTTTGATAAATCAATTGATTTTCTTTTTTGCTGTTTCTTTCTCATATTTAAAATAATTAAAAATTTATTTAATTACTTTAAGATTGATATATATTTCTCCAAATATTTCTAAACATTTGTTTGGAAATATTTATTTACATTTTCACATATAAAAATTAATTACAATTTAAGGTTTCATTTACTGAATTTGTGAAAAAAAAAAAATTAATCACTTCTTATGTGATACACATCTAGTCAATTGAAATTAAATTTATTTACTGAACTCCTGTATGCACAAATTTGTTGCAAAATTTACAGCCAAACAAACCAACTACTTTTTGTAACTCTGTCCCCATAATTAATTTTCATAATTTATCTCTCAAAACAATACCAATCAAGTCCTAATTTTTCATTCGAATTAATTTCCTGGTGAACAAAAAATTTGTTCGCGTTTTAAAATTCATGAAAAACATACAACGAACTTTCTGACCACAAAATATACACTATCCACAAAATAGAATTTCCTGTCAAAATGCCAATTAACTAAGGGGAAATGGTGAATTTCATATTAATAGTACTTGAACTAAATTAAAATTTGCAACACACTTACATTGTCCGTACACGAATTACGAATATTAGTAATTTGTTACAGTCATATTGAAATGCGGAAATACAAATTACAAATTACACAAACACATACATTACATAACACGTATTTCACAATAGTCCTTGCCTCCGTATGTGAAACAAATGGTCACGGATGCGTACGCGAACTCTTGCCATATCTACATCCGTATCCCCCACCATGAGGCCATCATCCATATTTTCTCCTCCTTCCGCGGTGGGCATGTCATCCGGAACAAAGCAACAGTTGACATGTTCATTATGTGCATTAGCAGCTATCTCGTGCCTACGGATGAAATTGTGTAAGGCCATTGACGCACCAACCAATGGCACCTGCACCGTCGCAAAATCATAGTCGGGCATGTTGTGCAGGAACTTCCAGCGCGATTTCCACGCTCCAAATGTTCTTTCCACCACGCTCCTCAACGATGCGTGCGCCTCGTTAAACAATTCTCTTGGGTTATCGGGTCGTCCATGTTCACGACATCAGCCCGTAACTGCATAACATCGGTTGACCCAGAGTCATGGTCGGGGATTCGTGTCCCTGATTCGTCACACCAACCAATCCAATTAACACATTGCTGATGAGTAAGACACGTTAAACATTTATTAGATATGGGCTTTACAGTGTGCATATAATTGGAGTGACAAATAATCATTTGTTACAACTCACCACGGGGCGGGGGCAAACATAATATGCACAGCCAGGATTTTTGTGAGATCTGGATACCTTCACAAAACAGTGGCCATAGCCACAAGCACACATGCGTTGTGGCCATGTTGACGTGGCAGTGGAATAAGAGGACGCCATATTACTACACACAGACCAAGCACAAAACTAAAACAACACCACAGATTGGGGATATAATTGCAGTGCAAATTTATTCCATGAAATGTAACAGTGAATTTATAACAGCATAACATATTTCAGGAATTACAGTCGACAAAATAAAAACAACAGTATAACAGATTGAACAAAAATGAACTCCACTTCATTTTCACTTGCATAACTTCATTCATTTTCCATTAATTTTGCGCAGCATATTAGAAGTAGTCCAATACATCACAACAATGGTGATGCGTTATGGCATGGAAATAAAATGTACATAGAGTGCAAATCAGAGAGCTGGAAATCAGTTAATGTGCAAAGCCAAACCTATTTGAACTGAACTGAAATTATAAGTGTATGAAAAAAAAAAAAATTATGATGAGTCGTAAACAAACAACTTCTGTGAAGAAGTTCATTAAACCAACTGGAAGCAAAAATTAATTTGATTAATTTTTGTTCATTAATTTCTGTTCACTTATTAATTTGATTAATTTTTGTTCACTTATTTGAACTGAACTTCGTAAAAAGTTTATTTGTAGAAGCAAGGCAAATTTTGGTTCAATTTTTCGTAAAAAATTATAATTTTTGAAGAACTTCGTAAAAATTTGCCTTCGTTAATTTGATTAATTTTGTGAAAAATTTGAACTGAACTTCTGTAAAAAAATTATAATTTTTAAATCAATTAATTACTGTAAAAAAGTTCATACAAAGAAGTTCATTAATTTTTGTTCAAATTTTCCCCAAAAAAAGCATCGATTAATTTGATTAATTGTTGAAGCAAGGCCAATTTTATATATATTTTTGAAATTTGAATTTGATTTTTATGACAAATTACTTCTCCAAAAATAATTTCCATTTTTGTTATTTTCGTATTTTCTTGGTAGTTACTGGTGAAAATCAAAAGAGGGGAAAAAAATTCGAACAAAAATCGAGCACATCTCCTCTGTGAATGGATTTTGTATTGCTTATGTACATGGCTGAAACGAAGTAAAAGGTTGATCTACTTGAAGATTTATGAAACCGAAAATGATGGAAAATTTCTAGGAGGGAAAATGGTTTGCATACATTAATTAGAAAGCCATCAATATGAAAAACTCACTTCTGGTGAAGCGCACCGGAAGATCGGAGTTCACAGTCGAAGCCGGGGAAAAAAAAAAAAAAAGAAATTGCAGGGGAGATAGAAATGTTCACAGATCGGTGAAGAAAAAGAATGAAAATGGTGTTTCGCATCCCTACCGTTAAGAATCGGCGACGATCGGCTGGTTGGTGTTCACCGTGAGTTCCTCCGGAATGCGTGCGCCGGGGGTAGCTACTCTCCTCTGCTGTGAAACCTTCAGGGAGAGGATAGATGTGAGATATGAGAGATATGAGAGATACTCGTCTCTCGTTACAGATGACTAATTGATCGGAGGGCAAAACAGTCTTTTTACCTTAAGTAATGCGATACAGCTGGACATGCTCCGAACTCAGCTACAGTGCTGGATTTTTCAAATTTTTTCCGTTGGGGCTAAAATCTGCACCCAAACTGGGTTGCCAAACACCAAATAGATAGATAGATTATGTGATTTATATGTATCTAAGATTCGTTTGGCAAGTAACTTTTTAATTAATAAGTAAAAAAATTATTTAAAAAATTAATAATTTATATTAAAAAGTTTTAAAAAAATTATCTTTACTTTTTGCACATCTTTTTATAAAAAATTAAAAAAATATTATAAATATATTAATTTTTTTTACATCATATTTTAATCAATTAACCAAAAAATTACTAAAAAAAATTTATTCCCAAACAAGACTTTATTCTGTCTTTTTATTTATTTAATTTTTTTAACAGGCATTCTGTTCCTTCCGTGTGGCTAGTGTTTGTGACTAGCTGTTTGGTCACATGTTTTTTCAAGGATTGATTATTTTTACCACCCTATATCTATCTATACTTCTATATTTACTATATCTATAACCAAATATAATTGTTAAGTCAAAAGGTTCTAAAATTTAAATTTTAAATTCTCATAATTTTGAAGAATAATAAATATTACGTGGCATTTCCCTTCATATCCCTTCCCACTCTTCAAGCCTTCTCACTCTCTCTCTCTATATAAAATATAAAATAATAATAAAATATTGATCCATACTCTCTCTTCCTATATAAAATAATAAAATATTGATCCATATCCATCACCCACAATATATTTATCTCAAAATAATAAAATATTCATCCATATTTATCAGTCACAATAATATCTATCTCACTCTCAATCTCAATTTAAAAATGAAAAATAAAAAAATAAATAAAATAAAAAGAAACCAAATATAATTGTTAAGTCAAAAGGCTAAAAAACTTGAATCCTAAATTCTCATAATATAGCGATCCCGGGTTTACCCCTTATTGTGTAGTGATCCGGACATGTGTCCGTGGATGTTAATACTTGAGTATTGTCTTGTTTACATCCTTTTCTACAATGTATTTGAGTTGTGGGATGTGTTGGGCAGGTTTGTTTCAGGACGGTTGTGTTTGGGAGCCTGGGTTGCTGCCCAGAATTTTTGTCTTTCGCTCGAGCGAGGAGTTGGTCGCTCGATCTAGCGTTGAGTTTTGTGTCTGGTGGGTCGAGCCAGAGTGGCTTCGGCCGAGCGGCGACAGGCTCTGCATCGACTGAACACCATGATTTTTGGCTCGGCGAGCTTTTCTTCGCCGAGCGATCTGTTCGATCTTCGCTCGGCGAAATGTTTGTCGCTTCGGCGTCGTCTAGCTGCGACTGAAGGGTCGAGTTCTGGCTCGGCGAGCGAAGCTTTTTCGCCGAGCGAAGCCAGTTGTTGGCTCGGCGAGACCTTCTTAGCTCGAGCTAGGGTTTTCAGGTTGCGGTTGCTCGGCGACCAAGTCTTCGCCGGCGAGCCTATCTATATCGATCGGCTGACGATCTAAAATTCACTTTTTCAAAAATTTTATATCTTCAAACCCTAAATTTGAGAGCCTCTCTCTCTAGACTTGCCTTCTCTCTAAGAAATCATCTCCCTAGAGTGTGAATCTAACCTAAGTGCTTTGTTAAAAAGATAGAGGGTGACTTGGGCTTCGATCTAATCTGAAAATATTTGGCTTTGGAGCAAGTTAAGTGTTGGGTCTTCATCTCCTTTTGAGCTCAAACTTTGAGGTAGGGATATCCTACTCCTCTTTATGGATTTTGTTTTTGAATTTTAGCATTTTGATGTGTTGGAAGTTGTTGAGAAATTTTGAGAAAACTTTGGGCCTTTGTGTAATTTTACAAAAGTTGGGGTTTTATTTATAATGAACCTAGAGGCTTGTTTGGTATAAAAACATGGGATTAATGTTGAAACATTGATAAAAACGGAACCTAAGGGTTGAGATGTTAATTATGGAAAATGCCCTAACCACATTGATTAATTAATTGATATGATTAATTATGAGAAATGAGGAATTGAAGTGGAAATGTTGATTAAATATCCATTTTGTGCATTTATCTTCTGTTTAGAAATATCTACTTTGGGCTATTAGTGGAGGATAGTCTTGATTGTTGTAGACAATGCATGATGATTAGGCAAACTAAAACCAATCATTGAAATGTGTCATTGAGTATGACAGTTGAAGAATACATTAACTTTATGTACTGATTCGTGATGTGTATAATTATTGTTTATATGCATTGTGTTGTGTTGGAGAAGATAGGGGATGTACTCCACGGTTTAGGGGAAGATAGGGGATGTACCTCTAAACCGGATGTTGTTTGGGAGAAGATAGGGGATGGACTCCGTAGATAGAGCTCATATGCTTATCTAGAAGTGTGTTGACAGAGCTCATATGCTTATCTGTGGAAGTAATGAAATTGAAAGTAATTAATATGGGTTATTGTCTCATATGAATTGTTTGGCCAGGTTCTGAGCCATGAATTATAAATTGAGAGTTTAATGAAAATGGAGAGTGAATTGAACATAGACTTGAAAGTCTTGGAACTATAATGTGTTATGAAAGAGTGTAAAGGTGTTGACCATCTATCAACTATTAATCTTTTAGTCATTATTCATAACTGGTTTAGTGTATTTCTACTGGGCTGTGGCTCACCCTATATGGGAACATCATTTTCAGGTACAGGCAGCATGCCACCTCCAAGGACATAGCTTGGGAGGCTAGTGGCGGGGCAGACTTTTGTTTTCTTTCTGTGATGTATTACATGTAAATTCAAGCCAAGGACTTAAGGTGTACATGAGTTAGTACTCTACCTTTTTGTAACCAAGTGTTAACTTGGAAAGCTGTAAGCCCTTAGGGCATTTGCTTTTGTTGTTAACATGTAATACTTTTGTAAGGAAACTCTGCTAATGGAAGAATATGGATCTTTTATATATTAATGCATGTCTATATTGTTGGGTTTTATGATATTATTTTGAGGGCGTTACACATAATTTTGAAGAAAAAAAAATATTACGTGACATTTCTCTTCATATCCATTTCCACTCTTCAAGCCTTCTTACTCTCTCTTCCTATATAAAATATAAAATAATAAAATATTGATCCATATCCATCACCCACAATATGTTTATCTCAAAATAATAAAATATTCATTCATATCTATTAGCCACAATAATATCTATCCCACTCTCGATCTCAATTTAAAAAAGAAAAAAAAAAAAAAAAAACATAACTCCTACAACTTCTACACACACGTTTCTGTATTTAGTTTATTCCAGTCGAATTCAATTATTCTCTCATCTACCCATCTTTTATTTTCTCAGAATAACTCATCTTCTCCATTGTTACATTTTGCAAGTTTGGTGATATAGAAAAATCGTTACAAGATCGGTGTAATATTATTTCTTATTTTATATGTATTTTTTTAGCGTGTGTTACTTTGTGTGTATATATTTATTTTCTCAATATTTTTCAATTCATCTACACATCTTTTCATCTTCTTTATTTTTATGCTCCTAATATTATTTCTTACTTTATATGCATTTTTTCAGTGTTTATTACTTTTGTGTGTATATATTTCTTTTTGCTAATATTTTTCAGTTTATCTACATATCTTTTCATCTTCTTCATTATTACATTCAATCATTCTCTCATCTATCTATCTTTCCTCAAAATGACTCATCCTCTCCATTGTTATATTTTTGCAATGATCTATGAAAATCATTACAAGGTCAGTGTAATATTATTTCTTACTCTATACGCATTTTTTCAATGTTTGTTACTTTGTGCGTATATATTTTTTCTAATATTTTTCAGTTCATCTATACATCTTTTTATTTTCTCCATTTTTATGCTCCTAATATTATTTTTTACTTTATACGTATTTTTCCAGTGTCTATTACTTTTGTGTGTGTATATTTTTTTTTCTAATATTTTTCAATTCATACACATCTTTTCATTTTCTTCATCATTACATTGTGCATGATTTGGGTGTGCTTACTTTTTAATTTGTGATTTGCGTTTATTCTTCAATTTAATCAGATTCGAAACTCATCAAATATTGAATATAATATAATTTATTTTATTTTATTTCATGTCTATCACACTATCGCACCCATTAATAGCTTCGCGTAAACTCTCGAAATCAAGAAGATCAGCTCTGTATAAAGTTAATATCACCTTTGCTCATTCAAACTCTCTAAAATGAGAGTTCTTCTGATCATCTACAACCAATATACACCCAATTAAGTACACACACACACAACAACTTCAAAACCTTAAACACAATTTCTCAATTTTAAAATTTTGGCAAAAATAAAAAATATATTTAATTAAATATATTTTATTCTATTAAAACTTTATTAAAAAAGTAAATTTATTTGCTACTATTCAATAAAATATATATGCCTTTATTTTGATATAACAAACAAAATTAAATTATCTTCTACTCATACATAATTACTCATAAATATCTTATCTTTTTAAAATTTTGATTATCAGCAACCGAATTCCCATATTTCTCTCTTCTTTTTTTGTAGAATGTTTATTTTACTTTTATCTTTACTTTTCAAATTAGATTTGATATCTATCTTTTTACCTATGTATATATCTATACTATATATATAAACAAATATAGTGTGCTCACTAAAATTTTCAAAGTCTCAATTCTCAATTCTTAATCAGAGTTAAGATTCTATTTCCTCCATGTCGTTCTCTCAAAATTATGTTTTTAATTTTTCGTCATGCTTATTTTTCTCCAATAAAAAAATATCTTTCTCTTAATATTGTTTTTATTTTAAATTTGTTACTTTATCTAAGACTCCTTATCTCTTTTTATTAATTTTTTATTTTGCTTAATCTTCTCTAGTATCTTTGTTTATCTTTATTTCTTATTTCTTCCTTTTTAATTTTTTTTATCCCCAATCTTATCATTATCTCCGACTTTATTTTTATTTTATTTTTCATATGATCCCTTTTTTAATTTATTTTAATCTTTAATCTAATAATTATCTTCAAATTTATTTCTACCTGATAATGATCTCCAATTTCATTTCTATCTTATTTTTCAAATGCTTCACACTTCAGATATATATTCTAACATACTATCGAGTTTTTTTAGTGTTTGTATATTGGGTATAAAGTTTTGTTCAAACTCTGCATTTAAGATTCGAGTTGCATTGCATCATCAACAATGTCATAATTGGTTAGACAGTATTCATTTTAAAAATTTTACATTATTTGTAATAGTACCCATTTTTTACATTATTTGTTTTTAAAGCTATAATATAATGTCCAATAAAAATATAGTTCATGCTGCTAAATGACCTACTTGCACTAAGATAATTTTATAAGGGTTAATTACACTAATAGTCCTTATAGTTTGGGACTTGTGTCACTTTGGTCCCTAACTTTTCAATTGTGACACATTTGACCTTGAATTTTGAATCTTGTTCCAAATAAGGACAATTGAAAATATTATTAAATTTTTCAAGGATAAAATCGTCAATTTGATAAAATATAAACTAATTTGACAAAAATAAATGTCAAAAAAATATTTTTAATTTTTTTAAAATTATTTTTATCCACCAATGATAAAATTATGTAAAATTAATAAAAATTACATTATTAGTTTTTTAAAATTAATTTTACATGATCATCATCAAAACACATAATAAAAATTAATTTGGTTAAAAAAAATAAATGTCTAAAGATTTATCAATTTTACATAATTTTATTTTTAGTAGGTAGAAACAATTTTTTAAAATTCAAAAATATTTGTTTAACATTTATTTTTGTCAAATTAGTTTATATTTTATCAAATTGACAATTTTACCCTTGAAAAATCTAATTATATATTCAATTGTCCTTATTTGGAACAAGATTCAAAATTCATGGGCAAATGTGTCACAATTGAAAAGTCAGGGACCAAAGTGACACAAGCCCCAAACTATGGGGACTATTTGTGTAATTTGCCCATTTTATAATCAATGTTTCAAGTAACAAATTTATGAAAAAAATAAATGTATGAACTTAGGTATTAGGTAATTATCATATTCAAAATATTTATTAGTTATAACTCTCTATTATATTTTAAATATATATAAAAAAATTATTTTATAATAAAAAAATAAGTATAATAAATTATTTAAATTATACATTTCCGTTCATAGTAGGGCCACCACTAGTTTTTACTAAACGTTTGTTTTGACCCAGAAAACAACAAAAAATGCACCTAGTACATATACACATAGGTATACAAAAAGAATAAAATTCATCAAACCCTTGAATCCTACAATTGCTTAACTAATTGTGACGTTGTTGATGGTTGAATGCAACTTGAATCTTAAACGCAGAGCTTGAACAAAACTTTATACCCAATATGCAAACACTAAAAAAACTCTATGGTGTGTTAGAATATATAGCTAAAATATGAAGCATTTGAAAAATAAGATAGAAATGAAATTGAAGATCATTATCAGATAGGAATAAATTTGAAGATAATTATTAGATTTAACATTAAAATAAATTTAAAAAAGGGATCATATAAACAATATAATAAAAATAAAGTTGGAGATAATGATAGGATTGGGGATTAAAAAAAAATTTAAAAAGGAAGGAATAAGAAATAAAGATAAATGAAGATACAGGAGAAGATTAAGCAAAATAAAAAATAAAATAAAAAGAGATAAGGAGTCTTAGATAATAAAAGATTTTAAAAGTTAAAATTTTAAAATAAAAACAATATTAAGAGGAAAAAAAATGTGTTTTATTGGAGAAAAATAAGGATGAAGAAAAATTTAAAACATAATTTTGAGAGAGTGACATGTAGGAAAAAGAATATCAACTGTTTGAGAATTAAGTATTGAGACTTTGAAAATTTTAGAGAAGATACTATATTTCCTTATATATAGTACTAGCAACAACCCGTACTATGCACGGGAATGTATAATTTAAATAATTTATTGTAGTCATTTTTGTATAATAAAATAAAAAATTCTTATAAATTTAAAATATAACAGGGAATTGTAACTAAGAAATATTTTGAATATAATAATTATCTCATACCTAAGTTCATACATTCATTTTTTTCATAAATTTGTCATTTAAAAAATTGATTATAAAATTATCTTAGTCCAAGTAGGTCATTTAGCAACTTGAACTATATTTCTATCGGATATTATTATAGCTTTAAAAACAAATAATGTAAAAATGGGTACAATTACAAATAATGTAAAAATGAACACTACTACAAATAATGTAAAAATGTTCAAAGCCCGCTTTAAAGAAAACAACAAAAAATGCACCTAGTACATATACACATAGGTATACAAAAAGAATAAAATTCATCAAACCCTTGAATCCTACAATTGGTTAACTAATTGTGACGTTGTTGGTGGTTGAATGAAACTCGAATCTTAAACGCAGAGCTTAAACAAAACTTTATACCCAATATGCAAACACTAAAAAAACTCTATGGTGTGTTAGAATATATGGCTAAAATATGAAGCATTTGAAAAATAAGATAGAAATGAAATTGAAGATCATTATCAGATAGGAATAAATTTGAAGATAATTATTAGATTTAAGATTAAAATAAATTTAAAAAGGGATCATATGAACAATATAATAAAAATAAAGTTGGAGATAATGATAGGATTGGGGATTAAAAAAAAATTTAAAAGGAAGAAATAAGAAATGAAGATAAATGAAGATACATGAGAAGATTAAGCAAAATAAAAAATAAAATAAAAAGAGATAAGGAGTCTTGGATAATAAAAGATTTTAAAAGTTAAAAATTTAAAATAAAAACAATATTAAGAGGAAAAAAAATGTGTTTTATTGGAGAAAAATAAGGATGAAGAAAAATTTAAAACATAATTTTGAGAGAGTGACATGTAGGAAAAAGAATATCAACTGTTTGAGAATTAGTATTGAGACTTTAAAAATTTTAGAGTAGATACTATATTTCTTTATATATAGTATAGATATAGATATATAGGTAAAAAGATAGATATCAAATCTAATTTGAAAAAAGATAAAAATAAAATAAAAATCCTAAAAAAGAGAGAGAGAGAAATGTGGGAATTCGGTTGCTGATAATCAAAATTTTAAAAAAGATAAGATATTTATGAGAGATTATGTATGAATAAAAGATAATTTAATTTTTGTTATATCAAAATAAAGGCATATATATTTTCTTGAATAGTAGAAAAATAAATTTACACTTTTAATAAAGTTGTAATAGAATAAAATATATTTAATTTTTAAATTGCATGCTTGATGATATTTTTTATTTTATTTTTTTTAAATACATTGATAGAAAATTTTGAAATTGATGGTAGTCAATTGTTATCATTATAACTTACAAAAAGAATTTAATAGTGGTCAATCATTAACCAATAATTTAGGATAAAATCATGGATAGCCAATAAAAAGTTAACACTTAGCAACTTAAATGTTGTAAAAATAAAAATAAAAAAATTGGAAAATTCAGAATAAAGTATTGAAATTCCTCAAATCATGTAGTTAGATATTTTGGTTAATTTTAAAATTTAAATGTTAAATCCAGTAATATTATGCCATGTGTAATAATTCAAAATTTAGATAATACACTAATAGATTTGAGCCACTTTTTTTTCTTTCTAATATTGAAAAAAAAAAAATTCAAAATTTTAAATTAGACATGTTTAGATAAAATTTAAAGATTTTAAAATTTTAAAATTAAATATTGTTTGATGTATCAATCACTTTAAGCCAAATATATTTTTATTTTTAAAAAATTTAAATTTTAAAATTGAGAAATTGTGTTTAAGGTTTTGAAGCTGTTGTGTGTGATTGTATTGTTAAGTGGGTGTCTATTGGTTGTAGATGAACCGAAGAACTCTCATTTGAGAGAGCTTGAAGGAGCAAATGTGAGATTAACTTTATGCAGAGCTAATCTTCTTGAATTCGAAAGTTTGCACGAAGCCATTAATAAGTGTGATAGTGTGATAGACATGAGATAAAATAAAATAAATTAAATTCAAGATTTGATGAATTTCGAATCTAATTAAATTGAAAAACAAAAGCAAATTAAAAATTTTAAAGTAAGAAAGCTCAAATCATGCAAAATGTAATAATAATGAAATATATATATATATATAGATGAACTGAAAAATAATGAAATATATATATACACACACAAAAGTAATAAATACTGGAAAAGTACATATAAAGTAATAAACTGAATAGAGAAATGTGCGTGTGGAAGTTGTAGAAGTTCTTGGTTTCTTTCTTTCTTTCTTTTTTTTTCTTTTTTTTTTTTTTTTAAATTGAGATTGAGAATGAGATAGATATTATAGCGGGTAATGGATATGGATGAATATTTTATTACTTTGAGATAAATATTATTATTGGTGATGGATATGGATGAATATTTTATTATTTTTTAATTTTATATTTTATATAAGGAGAAGGAGTGAGAAGGCTTGAAGAGTGGAAAAGGAGATTAAGGGAAGTGTTATGTAACGCCCTCAAAATAACAACATAAAACCCAACAATATAGACATGCATTTATATACAAAAGATCCAGATTCTTCTATTTAACACAGTTTCATAACATAAGTATTACTTGTTAACGACAAAAGCAAATGCCCTAAGGGCTTACAACTTTCCAAGTTAACACTTGGTTACAAAAAGATAGAGCGCTAACTCATTTACACATTAAGCCCTTGGCTTGAATTTACATGTAATACATCAAAGAAAGACAACAAAAGTGTGCCCCGCCACTAGCCTCCCAAGCTATGTCCTTGGAGGTGGCATCTGCACACAAAAATGATGTTCTATATAGGGTGAGCCACGTACCAAAGAGAAATATACTAAACCAGTTATGAATAATGACTAAAAGATTAACAGTTGATAGTTGGTCAACACTTTCACACTCTTTCATAACACATTACAGTTCCAAGACTTTCAAGTCTATGTTCAATTCACTCTCCATTTTCATTAAATTCTCAATTTATCATTCATGGCTCAGAACCTGGCCAAACAACTCATATGAGACAATAACTCATATTAACCACTTTCAATTTCATTACTTCCACAGATAAGCATATTAGCTATATCACATTTCCAAGACAAGCATATGAGCTTTGCCAACACACTTCTAGATAAGCATATGAGCTATATCCACGGAGTCCATCCCCTATCTTCTCCCAAACATCATCCGTGAAACGCCCTCAAAATAATGACAATAAACCCATCAATCGAACATGCATCAACATAATAAAAGTCCACCTTCTTCTATTTAACTGAACTGTTCTGTACAAAAGTATTACATGTAAACAATAAAAGCAGATGCCTTAAAGGCTTACAACTTTCCAAGTTAACACTTGGTTACAATCAAGAGAGCTCTAGCTCAATACACGTAAAGCCCTTGGCTTGAGGTTACATGTAACACATCAAAAGTAAATAGAAGTCAAAAAGTCCATCCGCCACTAGCCTCCCAAGCTAAGTCCTTGGAGGTGGCATGCTGCCTGTACCTGAAAATGATGTTCCCATATAGGGTGAGCCACAGCCCAGTAGAAATATACTAAACCAGTTATGAATAATGACTAAAAGATTAACAGTTGATAGATGGTCAACACTTTTACATTCCTTCATAACACATTTCAATTCCAAGACTTTCATGTCTATATTCAATTGACTCTCCATTTTCATTAAATTCTCAATTTATAACTCATGGCTCAGAACCTGGCCACACAACTCATATGAGACAATAACTCATATTAACCACTTACAACTTCATTACTTCCACAGATATGCATACTAGCTATATCACATTCCCAAGACAAGCATACGAGCTCTATCTACGGAGTCCATCCCCTATCTTCTCCCAGACAACATCCGGTTTAGAGGTACATCCTCTATCTTCCCCTAAACCGCGGAGTACATCCCCTATCTTCTCCAACACAACACAATGCATATAAACAACAATTATACACATCACAAATCAATACATAATGTTAATATATTCTTCAACTGTCATACTCAATGACACATTTCAATGATTGGTTTCAATTTACCTAATCATCATGCATTGTCTACAACAATCAAGACTATCCTCCACCGATAGCCCAAAGCAGATATTTCTAAACAGAAAATAAATGCGCAATGGATATATAATCAACATCCCAATTCCACAATTAATTATCCCAATTAATTAAACAATGTAATTATAGCATTTTCCATAATTAACATTCAACCCCTAAGGTTCCATTTTCATCAATGATTCCACATTAATCTCACTTCTATGTACCAACCATGCATATAGGTTTATTTAAAACAAATCCCCAAACTTTTATAAAATTGCACAAAAGCCCCCAAACTTTCCCAAAATTACACAACTAACCCCAACACATCAAAATGTCAAAATTCAAAGACAGAATCCATAAAGAGGAGTAGGATATCCCTACTTCAAAGTTTGAGCTCAAAAGGAGATGAAGACCCAACACCCAACTTGCTCCAAAGCCAAATATTTTCAGATTAGATCGAAACCCAAGTCATCCTCTATCTTTTTAACAAAACACTTAGGGTAGATTCACACTCTAGGGAGATGATTTCTTAGAGAGAAGGCAAGTCTAGAGAGAGAGGCTCTCAAATTTAGGGTTTGAAGATATAAAACTTTTGAAAAAGTGAAGTTTAGATCGCTGCTGCGAACTGATATAAATAGGCTCGCTCGAGCGAAGACTTGGTCGCTTGAGCGACCAGACACAGAAAACCGTAGCTCGAGCCAAGAAGGTCTCGCTCGAGCCAACATCCTAGAAGCTCGCCGAAGAAAGCTTCGCTTCGAGCCAGAGCTCGACCTTCAGAATTCAGACGCGACGACGAAGCGATTTAACCGCCGAAAGAACCAGATCGCTGAGCGAAGAACGGCTTCGCTCGAGCGAAATCATGGTGTTCAGTGTCGAGCCAGATCGCTTCGCTGAAGCGAAGCCGCCTGCTCGACCCACCAGACATTAAACTCAACTCTCGCCGGCGACCAACTCGCCGAGCGAAGGACAAAAATTTCGGCAAAGAACCCTTGGCTCCCAAACACAACCAACCTGAAACAAACCTGCCCAACACATCCTATAACTCAAATACAATATATGAAAGGACGTAAACAGGACAACAATCCACTACCAACATCCACGGACACATGTCCGGATCACTGTACAACAAGGGGTAAACCCGGATCGCTATAACCTCCCCCCCTTAAAGAATTTCGTCCCCGAAATTAAAGACAAGTTTTGAAAAGCAAGTCTTTTTCTCCATTTTAAACAATGTCATAACACAATATTTAACAATTCGACCCATTACCGGTCATCCATCTCTTATTAGGAGGCATTTCACAATATATTTTTAAAGTGCATCTATAACATGCATTTCTTGTTCCACTTTCCAACCATTCTTAATATACATGGTTTCACAAATCATATCATAACAAAAGTTCATGATACATCTCCAATTCTATAATATAGCCAACACATGCAACATTATAATCAATTCTCACATTAAGGCAAGTTTTACACTACTTCCTTAAATCAAAACATATACCATGTTTTACAACTCAAGACACATACAATGTTCTCAAAGTTCAACAAAATTACAAGTTCTCATTACATGACTACAAATCAACAAACAAGTCCGGATATTTCTCGCGGACTTCCAACTCACGTTCCCAAGTGGCTTCCTCCACTCCATGATGCTTCCACAAAACCTTCACCAAAGGGATGGCCTTGCCACGCAGGACTTGATCCCGCCTATCCAAGACCCGAACCGGTCTCTCCTCATACGAGGCATCCTCATCTACCTCTAAATCGGTCCAATCCAACACATGTGATGGATCCGGCTCATACTTCCGAAGCATACTCACATGAAACACGTACTGAACTCCGGACAACTGTGGCGGCAACGCTAAACGGTAAGCAACCTCGCCAATCCTCTCAAGGATCTCGAAAGGACCAATAAACCGAGGGGATAACTTTCCTCTCTTCCCAAACCTCATCAATCCCCGCCTAGGTGATATCTTCAGAAAGACATGATCACCTATTTCAAACACCAACGGTCTCCTCCTACGGTCAGCATAAGATTTCTGACGACTGGTCAGAATAAGCCTCCTACGGATAAGCTCAACTTTTTCCGTCTCTAACCAACTCGGCCCAACAAAGGTGTGTCACCCACCTCGCCCAACACACCGAGACCTACAAGGGCGACCATACAAGGCCTCAAACGGTGCCATACCGATGCTAGATCGATAATCTGTTGTTATAGGCAAACTCCACCAATGGCAAGTGCCTTTCCCACGCCCCATCAAATCAAGGACACAACCTCAAGCATATCCTCAAGGATCTGAATAGTACGCTCGGACCGCCTGTCACCGAGGGTGATAAGCCGCATAAAAGTCAACTTAGTGCCCAAAGCACTCGCAAACTCGCCACAACCTAGCAAGAAAACGAGGATCTCTATCTCGAGACAATCGCCATCGGGACCCCGTGCAATCTCACTATGTCCCGGATATACAAGCCGGCAAGATGATCTACCAATCTCTCACGCCAAGATAGGAATGAAGTGCGCCGACTTAGTCAACCGGGTCTACAACCACCCAAATAGCATCACTACCCCGCCGAGTCCTCGGAAGACCTACAACGAAGTCCATAGTGACATGCTCCCACTTCCACTCGGCAATAGGCAAGGGTTGCAACAAACCCGCTGCCTCGATGCTCGCCTTCACTTGTCGACAAGTAAGGCACTTAGACACTAAGATCGCCACATCTCTCTTCATGCCCCGCCACCAAAATCGGCGACTCAAATCTCGATACATCTTAGTACCTCCGGATGCATCGCAAGGCGCGAATGGTGAAACTCTCGAGTACTTCCTCTCAGAAGACTCCAGACAAACAAGCGGTCTCGGTATCTCACACTCAAGTCGGGATACACCGCCAAACCCTTCTCAACTTTCCCAATCGGAGATCTTCTCTCGAGGGATTCTACCTCAAGGTCACCTCTCTGCCTCTAACACTCGAGTCACAAGTGTAGGTCACAGAACAATGTAAAAACAAGGTCACAATTTCAACGGATTCGCCTGAATAAATCAAACTCGCCAAGTGCCCCAACATCTCCCACTCTGATGGCTACACAAGCTACATCACTAATGGATTTCCTACTAAGAGCATCACCACAACATTGGCCTTCCTCGGGTGATAATGCAACTCAAGTCGTAATCCTCAATGAACTCCATCCACCTCCTCCGCCTCAAGTTCAAGTCTTTCGTGAAAACAGATACTTCAGACTCTTATGATCCGAGAACACCTCGAATCTCTCACCATAAAGGTAGTGCCTCCAGATTTTCAAGGCAAAGATCACAAACCGCTAACTCTAGGTCGTGTGTAGGTAATTCTTCTCGTATTTTTAATCGACGTGAGCCATAAGCTACCACTTTCCCTCCTCGCATCAACACACAACCCAAATCCTCTCGTGAGGCATCACAATAGACCGATAACCCAACCCTCTCTCGGAATAATCAAGATCGGAGCGGTGGTCAATCTGACTTTCAACTCTCAAACGACTTTTCACAAGTCTCACTCCATACAAATTTGACTCTGGCGAAGTCAACCTAGTCAACGTGAAGCTAACTCGAGAAATCTTTCACGAACCGACGGTAATATCCACCAATCCCGTAAAATCATGGATCTCAAACACACTCTTAGGTCAGGCCCAATCTTGCAATCGCCGCCTTGATGTATCAACCGACACCCTCCCCGAAACCACATGGCCTAAGAACTTGACTTCTTTAGCCAAAACTCGACTTCCCAAACTTGGCATACAAATTTATGGGCTCTAAGCAACTCAAGCACCACTCTCAAGTGTTCCTCGTGCTCTTTCTCCGAGGGTGAATAGATAAGAATGTCGCCCACAAAAACGACCACAAACGATCCAAGAATTCGAAGATCCGCTCATCAAGTCCATAAAGATCGCCGTTGGTGAGCCCAAATGGCATCACCAGAACTCATAATGGCCATACCGCATTTTAATGCCGTCTTGAATGTCCTCCTCTCTCGACCCTCAACCGGTGGTAACCCGATCTCAAATCTATCTTAGAGAAACAACGGAACCCTTCAACCGGTCGAACAAATCATCTATACGGGCATAGGGTACTTATTCTTAACCGTAGTCTGATTCAACTTCCTAGTCGATACACAACCTCAAGGCACCGTCTTTCTTTTTTAGCAAAGAGGGCCGGTTCTACTACGGCGATACACTAGGCTTAACGAAGCCCTTATCTAGCAATTCTTGAGCCGAACTTTCAACTCAATCAACTCACGGTGCAAAACGATAAGGTGCCATAGAAATCGGCGCGTCGCACTAAATCAATAGAGAACTCGCTCTCTGGGTGGCAAATCAACAAGATCCTCGAAAAACGTCCGAGTACTCACAGACTACCCTTGGCAACTCAACTGGGTCTCATCACACTCACCATTCTCAAAACTAGCAAGTAGACTACTAAGCTCATTCCGCCATGACCGCACTTCAATGGCACAACACTACCAACTCGGTCTCCTAAGAAATGGAAAAACTCCCCGCCATCAGACAAAGAAGTAATCTGGCGGTAGCAATCAATAATGACCGGTATGACGATAACCACCCATACCCAAAATAACATCAAAGCCCTTCATGGGCATAACTACAAATGGAAAGGAGTCGATGATCGTCGAATTCTATATCACAACCTCTACATCCGTGCCTCAAAATTAACTCACCCCCAATAGGTGACACAACGCAAATAGGAGATGCTAAAAGTGCTAACTCCGGTTCAACACAGATGCAATGCAAAGAGATACAAAAGAATGAGATGCACCCGTGTCAATCAACACTCTAGCAACCGAGTTGCAAAACAAAAAGTACCTCTCACTATCGATGGAGTTGGTACCAAATCTCGTGCAATAGCATACACGCCCTCAGACCTCGTCCACCGCCACCCTCGGGAGCATAAGATCACAGATCGACCGATGACGAAGCTCTTGATTGGCCCTCGAGGCTCGCGACAGATCGAGTTGAAATCCTGCGTCGCTTAGAACCAGACGCCTCGAGTGGCACTCAACTGTGGCAGAACCTCTTCAGTGCCCAGCCGTCCACCGATAATCAGACAAGGGCCGCCGCCCAAACTCGACCTGTGGCTTGGTCAAGAAGATGCACTGACCTCGACCTTCATGGCAACCGAAGCCTTGTGACCTTGGCCATACTTGTAACAAGTAAACTCTCCTCGATCGCCTCCCGAGCTCAGACTCGTGACAGGAAATTCGACCTAGAAACTCCACCTCGAGATCGCCGAGGTTATAACCCTCTGTCTCCTACTATCGTCTGTCCCTCCCGACTCCTCTTGGAGCCTTTCGCCTTCATCCTCTTCCTCAAGATCATAATCTCAAGATGAGCCGCAAAGATCAACCACGCCCATAATCCCAAACATAGACCCCACAATTCTCAACTTGAGGTCGCGCCAACTTCTTCTCAAACTCAATGCAACGACGTTCCTGACGCCACTAACTCAGTGCAAACTCGACAAACTAGTGAATGAGGCCTCAAACTCGCCATCGATAAACCATCCGCTTGAGCGGGCAGAATCGACCTCTCAACTTTTCTGAACAAATGGAGACAAGAACTTCTCTGAAAAGCGCCAACAAAAGCCTTCCAAGTACCTCCAATACGACCCTTGGTGAACTTCCACCATCGACCAAGATCCCCTTCACCGAATGATGCCAAGGTCACCTTCAAGATTCGCCTTCGATGCCTAGCATCTCAAACGCTTTCGTTCTGCTCGAGCCATTCATCGCTTTTAAGCTCTCTTTAGATCACCCACAAATTCATCCGGATTAGACCTAAGAACTCCTCTTCAAAAAGAAGGTCCCGTGATTCGCAACAACAACTCGAGCTCGATTCTCACGGAGAATACCCACCGACTCCTGAACGCCTCGCTATCTCTCGGGCTAGAGCGCCCATAGCTCGGCCGCTCATCGCTCGGCCACATTGGCTCGACCAACCCTTCCCGAGCTGCCGGAATCTCATCCCAGAAGGCATATCTCGCCTCCTAGGCCTTCCACGCCTTCCACCTCGCCTCGCCCGACATCCTAATAAAGGTAACACAGAACGTTAGCACATTTATAAACGTGCCATAACTAAACACTTGCGTCCTAAAACATGGACCACAATAATTCACTCCACGTAAGCACATAAACACATAAGCACTTACGAATTTCATTTCTTGATAATGATAGTCCCGAGGCGTTACCAGAGTTCCTGTGAGAAGCGGCATTGATCAAGTGCCTTTCCAACAAGACTCCCAGAAACCCAAGGATCCAATCAACATCCAAGAAATTAAATCCCATACCCAAATAATCACATAAGCATGTTATCACTTAAACACATAGCATATGCCACTACACTAAGTCTCTATCAAGCGAGACAAACCCATTGTGATCCTAATCACTTCCCACGTACCCAAAGTATTCGAACCCGGTACGCTCTGATACCAAGTTGAAACGCCCTCAAAATAATGACAATAAACCCATCAATCGAACATGCATCAACATAATAAAAGTCCACCTTCTTCTATTTAATCGAATCGTTACATAAAAGTATTACATGTAAACAATAAAAGTAGATGCCTTAAAGGCTTACAACTTTCCAAGTTAACACTTGGTTACAATCAAGAGAGCTCTAGCTCAATACACGTAAAGCCCTTGGCTTGAGGTTACATGTAACACATCAAAAGTAAATAGAAGTCAAAAAGTCCATCCGCCACTAGCCTCCCAAGCTAAGTCCTTGGAGGTGGCATGCTGCCTGTACCTGAAAATGATGTTCCCATATAGGGTGAGCCACAGCCCAGTAGAAATATACTAAACCAGTTATGAATAATGACTAAAAGATTAACAGTTGATAGATGGTAAACACTTTTACATTCCTTCATAACACATTTCAATTCCAAGACTTTCATGTCTATATTCAATTCACTCTCCATTTTCATTAAATTCTCAATTTATAACTCATGGCTCAGAACCTGGCCACACAACTCATATGAGACAATAACTCATATTAACCACTTACAACTTCATTACTTCCACAGATATGCATACTAGCTATATCACATTCCCAAGACAAGCATACGAGCTCTATCTACGGAGTCCATCTCCTATCTTCTCCCAGACAACATCCGGTTTAGAGGTACATCCCCTATCTTCCCCTAAACCGCGGAGTACATCCCCTATCTTCTCCAACACAACACAATGCATATAAACAACAATTATACACATCACAAATCAATATATAATGTTAATGTATTCTTCAACTGTCATACTCAATGACACATTTCAATGATTGGTTTCAATTTACCTAATCATCATGCATTGTCTACAACAATCAAGACTATCCTCCACCGATAGCCCAAAGCAGATATTTCTAAACAGAAAATAAATGCGCAATGGATATATAATCAACATCCCAATTCCACAATTAATTATCCCAATTAATTAAACAATGTAATTATAGCATTTTCCATAATTAACATTCAACCCCTAAGGTTCCATTTTCATCAATGATTCCACATTAATCTCACTTCTATGTACCAACCGTGCATATAGGTTTATTTAAAACAAATCCCCAAACTTTTATAAAATTGCACAAAAGCCCCCAAACTTTCCCAAAATTACACAACTAACCCCAACACATCAAAATGTCAAAATTCAAAGACAGAATCCATAAAGAGGAGTAGGATATCCCTACCTCAAAGTTTGAGCTCAAAAGGAGATGAAGACCCAACACCCAACTTGCTCCAAAGCCAAATATTTTCAGATTAGATCGAAGCCCAAGTCACCCTCTATCTTTTTAACAAAACACTTAGGGTAGATTCACACTCTAGGGAGATGATTTCTTCGAGAGAAGGCAAGTCTAGAGAGAGAGGCTCTCAAATTTAGGGTTTGAAGATATAAAACTTTTGAAAAAGTGAAGTTTAGATCGCTGCTGCGAACTGATATAAATAGGCTCGCTCGAGCGAAGACTTGGTCGCCGAGCGACTGCACGTGAAAAACCGTAGCTCGAGCCAAGAAGGTCTCGCTCGAGCCAACATCCTAGAAGCTCGCCGAGCGAAGAAAGCTCGCCGAGCCAGAGCTCGATTCTTCGCCAGAACTAGACGACGCTGAAGCGACGAACCGCCGCCGAGCGAAGATCAACCAGATCGCTGAAGCGAAGAACACTCGCTTCGAGCGAAAATCATGGTGTTCAGTCCACCCAGACGCAGCCGCCGCCGAAGCGGCCGCCTGCTCGACCCACCGCATAAAACTCAACTCTCGCCGGCGACCAACTTCGCCGGCGAAGGACAAAAATTTCGGCAAGAACCCTTGGCTCCCAAACACAACCAACCTGAAACAAACCTGCCCAACACATCCTATAACTCAAATACAATATATGAAAGGACGTAAACAGGACAACAATCCACTACCAACATCCACGGACACATGTCCGGATCACTGTACAACAAGGGGTAAACCCGGATCGCTATAATCCGGTTTAGAGGTACATCCCCTATCTTCCCCTAAACCGTGGAGTACATCCCCTATCTTCCCCAACACAACACAATGCATATAAACAATAATTATATACATCACAAATCAATACATAAAGTTAATGTATTCTTCAACTGTCATACTCAATGACACAGTTCAATGATTGGTTTTAGTTTGCCTAATCATCATGCAGTGTCTACAACAATCAAGACTATCCTCCACCGATAGCCCAAAGCAGATATTTCTAAACAGAAAATAAATGCACAATGGATATGTAATCAACATCTCAATTCCACAATTAATTATCCCAATTAATTAAACAATATAATTATAACATTTTCCCTAATTAACATTCAACCCTAAAGGTTCCATTTTCATCTATGATTCCACATTAATCTCATTTCTATGTACTAAACATACATATTGGTTTATTTAAAACAAAACCCCAAACTTTTATGAAATTACATAAAAGCCCCTAAACTTTCTCGAAATTACACAACTATCCTCAACACATCAAAATGCCAAAATTCAAAGACAGGATCCATAAAGAGGAGTAGGATATCCCTACCTCAAAGTTTAAGCCCAAAAGGAGATGAAAACCCAAGAATCAAAATGCTCCAAACACCGACTTTTTCAGATTAAGTCGAAGCCCTCGACAACCTCTACCTTTTTAACAAAACAAGAAGGGAAGGAAATGATCCTAGATAGATCAAACCTTAGAGAGAGTGTAAAGTTAGAGAGAAAGGCTCTCAGATTTTGAAGATTTGGATGAAAAGTTATAAAAAATCTAACTTAAAACTCGCTGCTGCGAACTGATATAAATAGGCTCGCTCGAGCGAAGACTTGGTCGCTCGAGCGACCAGACACAAAAAACCCTAGCTCGAGCCAAGAAGGTCTCGCTCG
This sequence comes from Camellia lanceoleosa, assembly GCA_025200525.1. Taxonomy (NCBI): domain Eukaryota; kingdom Viridiplantae; phylum Streptophyta; class Magnoliopsida; order Ericales; family Theaceae; genus Camellia; species Camellia lanceoleosa. The sequence continues at coordinate 168,325,496 of CM045758.1, read as the reverse complement.
AGCCAACAACCCAGAAGCTCGCTCGAGCGAAGAAAAGCTCGCTCGAGCCAGGAGCTCGACCCTTCAGGTCTGCAACTAGACGCACGCTCGAGCGACAAACTGCCCGCTCGAGCGAAGACCGAACCAGATCGCTCGAGCGAAGAAAAGCTCGCTCGAGCCAAAAATCATGGTGTTCAGGTCCAGTGCCAGACGCAATCGCTCGCCGGCGAAGCCACTCGCTCGACCCCGACACAAAACTCAACGCTCGCTCGAGCGACCAACTCCTCGCTCGAGCGAAGGGCAAAAATTCTGGGCAGCAACCCTTGGCTCCCAAACACAACCAACCTGAAACAAACCTGCCCAACACATCCTATAACTCAAATACAATGTAGAAAAGGATGTAAACAAGACAATACTCAAATATTAACATCCACGGACACATGTCCGGATCACTGCACAATAAGGGGTAAACCCGGGATCACTATATGTTACTTAATATTTTTTTTCTTTAAAATTATGAGAATTTAGGATTCAAATTTTGGAGCTTTTTGACTTAACAACTACATTTGGTTATATAGATAGTATAGATAGATATAGATATATAGGTAAAAAGATATATATCAAATCTAATTTGAAAAAAGATAAAAATAAAATAAACATCCTAAAAAAATAAAAAATTAATAAAAAAAAGAGAGAAATGTGGAAATTCGGTTGCTGATAATCAATATTTTTAAAAAGATAAGATATTTATGAGAGATTATGTATGAATAGAAGATAATTTAATTTTTGTTATATCAAAATAAAGACATATATATTTTCTTGAATAGTAGCAAAATAAATTTACACTTTTAATAAAGTTGTAATAGAATAAAATATATTTAATTTTTAAATTGCATGCTTGATAATGATTTTTTTTTTTTTAAATACATTGATAGAAAATTTTGAAATTGATGGTAGTGAATTGTTATCATTATAGCTTACAAAAAGAATTTAATAGTGGTTAATCATTAACCAATAATTTAGGATAAAATCATGGATAGTTAATAAAAAATTAACACCTAGCAACTTAAGTGTTGTAAAAATAAAAATAAAAAATTTGGAAAATTCAGAATAAAGTATTGAAATTTCTCAAATCATGTAGTTAGATATTTTGGTTAATTTTAAAATTTAAATGTTAAATCCAGTAATATTATGCTATGTGTAATAATTCAAAATTTAGATAATACACTAATAGATTCGAGCCACTTTTTTTCTTTCTAATATTGTTAAAAAAAAAATCAAAATTTTAAATTAGACATGTTTAGATAAAATTTAAAGATTTTAAAATTTCAAAATTAAATATTGTTAGATGTGCCAATCACTTTAAGCCAAATATATATATATTTTTTAAAAAAATTAAATTTTAAAATTGAGAAATTGTGTTTAAGGTTTTGAAGCTATTGTGTGTGATTGTATTGTTAAGTGGGTGTATATTGGTTGTAGATAATCCGAAGAACTCTCATTTGAGAGAGCTTTGAAAGAGCAAATGTGAGATTAACTTTATGCAGAGCTAATCTTCTTGAATTCGAGAATTTACACGAAGCCATTAATAAGTGTGATGGTGTGATAGACATGAGATAAAATAAAATAAATTAAATTCAAGATTTGATGAGTTTCGAATCTAATTAAATTGAAAAACAAAAGCAAATTAAAAATTTTAAAGTAAGCAAGCTCAAATCATGCAAAATGTAATAATAAAAAAGATGAAAAGATAGATGAACTGAAAAATAATGAAAAAAATATATATATATACACTCAAAGTAACAAACACTGAAAAAATGCATATAAAGTAAAAAATAATATTACACTGACCTTGTAATGATTTTTGCAGATAATCAAACTTGAAAAATATAACAATGGAGAAGATGAGTTATTATGAGCAAATAAAAGATGACTGGAATAAACTGAATAGAGAAAAGTGTGTGTGAAAGTTATAGAAGTTCTTGGTTTCTTTTTTTCTTTTCTTTTTTTATAAATTGAGATTGAGAATGAGATAGATATTATTGTGGGTAATGGATATTGATGAATATTTTATTATTTTGAGATAAATATTATTATTGGTGATGGATATAGATGAATATTTTATTATTTTTTAATTTTATATTTTATATAAAGAGAAGGAGTGAGAATGCTTGAAGAGTGGAAAAGGAGGTGAAGGGAAGTGCCACATAATATTTTTTTTTCTTTAAAATTATGAGAATTTAGGATTCAAGTTTTGGAGCCTTTTGATTTAACAACTACATTTGGTTATATATATAGTATAGATATAGATATATATTTTGGAGATAGGGATATGGCAAAATAGAAAAGTCAGATATTTCGTTTTCTTACTAAACTTTTTTAAAGAGTGATTGTGATTGTTAATATTTTCTATGGGTGACCCTTTAAGTAGTACACTAAAATTTTATTAACAAATTAAAAATCTAACTACTTAGAATGTTGACCCAAAAAAAAAAAATGAATTCAAATCTAATCGGTTTGTAAAATTGATGCCACATGCCCCTACGATAAGTAAAATTGGTTTGACTAAGTAAAATTATAGTTTACTTGAATTTCATGCCCCATTTACGATTGAATTTCATTTTCGAGTTTTTCCTCCTTAAATTTCATGACATTCCCTTTTATAAATTTGATATAAATAAATGACTTTTTAAAAGTGATTCACAAAAAAATTGATATAAACATTAGAGGTCGAATATAAACATTAGAAGTCAAAAAAGTACTTTTTACCTCTTTGCGAAAAGAGGCCTTCCAAGTCGTCATGGAAAATGCTATTATGAAAACATTTGATATAAAAAAAAACAAAAAAATTATTTACGAATTATGTTTGAAAAAATGAGTCATTCTCGATAATTTTTGAAATTTTTTGAGTCATCCTACACTCAAATGAAAATTTTTGATTTATAAAATGAAAAAATAAAAAATGAATGAAATGAGTCATTCTCGATAAAAAATAAAAAATTGAAAAAATGAAAAAATAAAAATTTTTGATTTATAAAATGAGTCATTCTCGATAATTTTTATCCACTTGAATTATCCAATTGACTTATTCTTTATGCGCCTGGATTATGTTTATTCAATTAAGTTATAACTTTTTAAGTCATCCTACACTCATAACTTTTTAAGTCATCCTACACTCATAACATATTTTGATTTATGTTTATTCAAATGAGTCATCCTACACTCATAACTTTACCTACACTCAAAGTAACAAGATTAACAACTTACACTTATAAGTTTATGTAAATTACTTAGATTTATAATTTATCAATCACCTAAATCAATTTACATCAATTATATTTATTTAATGATTACAAATGTTGTTACTTTATAATTTATAATCATTTTTTTATAATTTATACAAAAATAAACCAAAATTAATAAAAGATTTTTAGGGTTTTTAGACCTAAAACTTAGCGGAATTACATTTAATGTGCAGAAGAGCATGATCTTAATCATAATAAGTAATGTAAAAAGCATAACAGAAGAGCATGATGTTAATTTTGTATGTGTTGTAAGATGTTTTTCTTAAAAAGCTAAAAAATCTAAAGCATTATCATTATTTTAACTCATATCTTAATTAAAAAATCAATAATGATTGTTGGATTATAATTGATGATTACTTAAATAAAGTTTTTAAGGCCACAAGTAATTGTAATTGAATGAGTAGAATTTCATATAATTATTTTACAAGTACAAGGAGATATAAGTATATTGTTGCTATTTTAATATTTTTTGTCTTAATTGAAGCAAGTATATGGATATTGTTCCAATTATTTTCTACTGGGGGGGAAACATAATTCGGGATCCCGATGAAGGCGTATCATATGATGCTGAGCCGAAAGGGATATATGCGGTGCAAATTGGCACCACGCTTAGCAATTTAGAGGAGATGTTTACGTCAAAGGTGGCAAGTTACGGGGAAAGTGTTCGATTAACCTTCAAATGTAGATATCCTTATCGCCAGTGGCAACAACACAGCAAATACAAGATATTACCGATCAATGACGATGAGGCGTTGAACACCGTATTAAGTATCGGTGCAAATTTTCAAGCGCCAAATTGTTTGGAAGTCTACATTGAGAAAGAGATTGTACAGAATATCCCGAACATGACACAGATGGATTCTCGCCCGTTCACTACATTACTGACGCATGGGATTGACACGACAGCGTTTCAGTCTCCTATGACTCAGATCAATGTTATCCACTGGGCTACACACAACAGTCATTTCAGGGCCATGGTGTAGAATCAAGTTCATATGGTGGATATGGTTATGAATTTGACAATAACACACAAGATGTGCCCACATGCAGCCATCATACCACTTCGGTTGAAGTTGCTGGTAATATAGCTGAAACAGTAAACGAGGTGCAGTTTGCTGACAGTGACATGTACGGTCCTGATATCGCCCTAAACGATGATGACAATGAAATGTGTGATGAAGAAAATGTATTAGGCGGATCAGATGATGATGATGATGAAGAATATGATGCCCAGGCTCCTGTTGACCTTGAAAATGCCCCCATTCCACCTAGAGTTGAAATCCCTTTCTATGACAACATTCACATGGGTGGTGATTTTGACATTAGTACCCGTGATGTCGTTCCCCGTAACCGGATCTGGAGCGCTGAAAATCCAGAGTTGGACAGAGGAATGGTTTTTGTTGATAAGAAGCAACTTCTACATGCTGTGAAATTGTACCATGCAACAAATAATCGAGAGTATAAGGTCGTAACCTCTAAGCGAGACCTATGGGTGTCTGCTTGCAAGCACGACTGCAGTTGGTGGTTGCGTGCATCTCTTAGTAGGAAACATGGTCTTTTTGAAATTAAGCAGTACAGGGGTCCTCACCATTGTTTATACCCATGAATGAACAGGGACCACACTAATATTAGCTCCAGTTACATTGCTTCTCATATTTTGGGACAAGTTGCGGTTAGTATAAAAAATAAATGTTTACATATATATACATATTTGTTTGTTTATAGTGTTCACATCCAGATAATCCAACTCATATTTAATTGTTGTATGCAGAATGAACCTGATATGCCAATTAAGAATGTCATCGAAGATATAAAAAAGACCATGAACTATAGTATATCATACAAGAAGGCGTGGCATGCAAGGGCAAAGGCAATTAAAATAGTATTCGGTGATTGGGATGAATCATATACACAGTTGCCTAAATTTATGCATGCATTACAGACATCTAATCCTGGCACCATCGTGACATGGAAGCACAGATAAACCGGGCATACAACCATTATGCCCGTCTTCCACTTTGTTTTCTAGTCTTTCAAACCCGTCATCGATGGCTTTAGATATTGTAGGCCTGTGATAACTATAGATGGTACATTCTTATACGGTAAATACACTGGTGTGTTACTGGTAGCAACGATTGTCACTGCCAATAGCAAAATATTACCGCTTGCATTCGCTGTTGTCGACAGGGAGAGTTTGGAGTCTTGGTCGTTCTTCATTCAAAATATCAAGGAACATATTGTCATGGACCGACAGGGAGTGACTTTGATATCTGATCGAGCTGAGAGTATTTTAGCTGCTGTGAGGCGGCATTGGCTGAATCCTTCGCTCCAATTTGCTGGATATCATCGGCACTGCCTTCGACATGTTTGCAGTAACTTTAACACACAGTTCAGAAATAAGGAGCTCAAACAACTTCTGTGGAAAGCAAGGAGTGCTGATCAACGACGAAAGTGTAATGGTTACTTAGATCAGATACAGGCTATTAACCAAGAAGCCATCATTTGGGTCCGCAAGATAAATCCTGAGGATTAGGCCCTTACATATGACGGTGGATATCGCTGGGAGGTATTGACCAGTAATGATGCAGAGTGCTTCAATAGTGTCTTGAAAGGTGCAAGGAACTTATCTATTTCAGCTATGGTTGAATTTACATTTCGACGACTCGTCAAATATTTTGACGAGATGGGAGCCCAAGCTGAAACTGATGTACGCAATGAGTTCCAATACCCTAGAGAGATGCAAAGAACTATGGAGGAGGGTATCGCAAGGGGAAATAGTTTCACGTTGATATCGTATGACAGGTTAGTTTGTAATGTGAACAAATTATTATTATTATGTTGTCAAGTTAATTACACCTAAAAACATGAACTTCATTAGTTTGTATCAATATTGTCTTATAGGCCCCGCCGTGTATTTGAGGTGCAAACATCTTTTCGCCGTAGACGAGGTCGCAATAGACAGGTTATGCGGATAAATCAACCCACATGCAGTTGTGAAAAATATGAGATAAGACACTATCCATGTTCCCATATGCTCGCTGTAATGTCTGAATGCGGTGACAATCCATTCCAGTACGTTGATCTAGTATATAGGCTTCCTGTATACATGAGAGTTTGGGAAACTAAATTCAATCCAATACCGCATTAAGATTATTGGGATGATCCGCAGTGGACCTTATTGCCTAATGACCTTCGTCTGCGAGAAGTAAAACGGGGTCGTACATCTATGGCTCGTATTCTGAATGAGATGGATATATCAGACAGGCGTTTGACAGCTCGTTGCAGTGAGTGCCACCAAACAGGTCATGACAGGCGAACATGTCCGGCGCGACTTGGTCGATGAAGACTGTAATACTTACATGTTGTAATATATCATTTTGAAATTCTTCATTTGTAATAGATCATTTAATTATGTTTTTTTCAATTCTTTCTTTACCTATCTATTTTGAATGTGTATTACAAAATGTGTACTTGATTGAAAAATGTGTAATGCAAAATTACAAATGTGTATAATTTATGCAAACTTGTATAATTTAATGGAAATGTGTACTAGTTTTTCACCGCTACTTGATTCATAATTTGTTTTACAAGCTTCTATACTTAATCACGTAGTTCTTCTATCATTTCAAAATTTCATATTTTTGAATATATTTAATATCGAATGCTATATAAATTAAAAAAATTACAAAATTGGAATTTAAAAAAATTAACCTATTCAAAAAATTAACCTATTATAAAAATTAACCTATTATAAATTAAAATTTTATAAATTGGAATGTCATAGTCATTGTTCACAATTACAAAATTTTATATGTATTTTGCAAAATTTATAATTTATTCAAACTTGTAGCATTACAAAATCAATATTTAAGTTTTGTCAAATATGCCATAAATGTAATCATTAATTTCGAATTGCCTTCGTGTAAGTGGCACATAAATTTATCTTTTCTAACCCATAACATTTACTTCATTGTATTTTACATCGTTAACTACAAAATCAATAATTACGCTTTTCTCGTTATTATATTATGATTAAATGAGATTTTGATATGGATGATCTAATATTTCAGTTGTACAGGCTTCATGGCACATGTACCTGAGGAGGTTCCACTGCTCAGCAGTACATCGGCCGACAAGATGTGGGATCGTCCAAGATGCAATAACGCTTTGTTGGACTTTACGCCTACAATTAAAATACATTGCATTTTGTTGTATATTTCGGGATAATGTTAGTATTTAAACCGATAATTCTTTTTGTGCGTGATGAGGCACGACAAGTGTTGACATGCCGTCGCGATGGTGGATTGTGGGACCATCCGTTGGACCATAGAGTCTTGCAAGATCTATTACGCGGATTCTATGGTGTGTATCGATCGGGCACATTCGACCGACCACGACTCATCATCGCTCTCGCCGAGAGGTGGCGCCTGAGACTCATACATTCCATTTCCCGACGAGGCCACCGCCACGTTGCAGACGATTCCGTCTCTATATGGTCTTCGGATTGATGGCCGAGCAGTTACTGGAGTTGACCCATCTTTCGCGACGGAGCAATGGATAGCCCTATGTGCTGAGCTATTGGGAGTAGCACCCACACCAGCAGATTTACAGGCAGGTAGAGTGAGGGTCAGGTGGTTGGCGGAGCACTTTGCTCATCTTCCAAATCATGCTCCAGATGAGTTGGTACAGCAACATACCCGAGCATATATTCTGTGGCTTATTGGGGGGGTACTTCTCCCTGATAAGTCACAGAACCTGGTCAAGCTGATGTACTTGCCATTGCTGAGAGACATTGAGGAGATTGGGCAGTACAGCTGGGGTAGCGCGGCTCTGGCATGGTTGTATAGGATGCTATGTCGAGCAGCGCAGGTGGGTACGAGGGAGATTGGAGGACCACTTGTGTTGCTACAGGTTAGTAACAATTTTATTACATGTCAATTCATATTGTATGTCATATATCAGTATTGTAATTGTGTTCAAACTATTGCAGATTTGGGCATGGGAGAGATTGATTCGCATTGCCCCGTCTAGGCGGCAACAGGTTGGTCCTGGTGAGCTTCCTATGGGTGAGGGGGACATGCAGATGCCCACCGGACCGCGAGGTAGCCGGTGGAGGGTTGACATGGGCCACGAGGTCGTCTCGACCCACGTAGTGGTAGTTTATAGAGACCAGCTGGACCGGATGATTGAGGGAGAGGTATGAAATTTTTTGATTGCGTTTTAGTTGTCTTCTTCATTGTATATGTTTTGAGTTCACGAGCAAAATTTAATTTATTTGTCGTCATTGTAGTTTATCCGGCCTTATCTTTGGGGTCCTCGACACGCCCCCGACCATCGCCGATCGGGTCAGAGATATGGATGGCGAGAGTGCCACTTATTTGTTTTGACGTGGTTGAGTGGCATCTCCCCATCGTGTCCTCCTCCGGTTTGTGGTGCAGTCCGTGCCGGATCGGTTCGACACTGAGTGGCAGTTGCACGTCACTGATAGGCGTGGCCGAGCTGGCATCTGTTTTATATGCCATATATACAGTTGTGGGATGGCCGCCGGGACAGTATTGTACAGGCTGACTACAGCGATGAGGTGCTCCCCTCTTCCGACCCTTACATGTTGTGGTATCGGCGACATACACACCTACTAGTCGGGAATCCGAGCCACGTGTCTGAGTCCGATATCGTGAGTTGGCCCTTATCTTGAGGCATTGGTGAGTATCATATTATGTGTCAGATAATTATTAAAATCATACTTGCTTTACTTTCAGTCAACTGTAGCCTAATAATACGTCTGCATGTCTGTTCAGGTGGCTGGAGCTGGGAGGGTGTTTCACTTGGCTGAGGACGCCCATTTGAGACGTGACGGACAGCATGCCTTGGAGGCCGTTGCAGAGATCCGGGAGTTATTGTACCAGGCATTCCAGCTTGCCCATCGGGGAGATCGTTTGCATTTCGGCCACTACGGTGTACACACTTCAGCAGCTGATCCAGACACATCAGCGCCGTCCACGTCAGCGCCTTCCACTTCAGCGCCTGCCACATCAGCTCCTTCGACATCAGTCACCCCACCACATACTACCCCATTGATATCTGCAGATTCCCTCGACGTACTTCATACGCAGCATACTGGCATACCTTATATGCCTGACCCTGATTGGACACCGCCCCCATACATGCATGACGTTCTTACCCCACCCACCCAGTTACGACCACCAGACAGTTCCACCGCGACCATGAGTACACATGATGCAGTTCTCACTGGCATCTCCCACGTTGATGCTGAGGGCCATATTGAGCCCCCTCCCAGAGGGCGCGGGAGAGGTCGAGGTTTTGGTCGTGGCGGACGTCGCGGCAGAGGTCGTGGTGCGGGCAGAGGCAGAGGTCGAGCTCCAGCTGCAGATCGTGATACAGTTGCACCAGATGCTGGAGTTTCACACCACAAGAATATCCGATCTTCGCCATGCAGACAGATCAAGACATGCAGTAGAGGGGGGGTCACAGTCACAGGCTCCACAGGATACGCATTTCCGATTGGGGGAGCCAGATATTCAGAGAGTCTACCGCAGGAGACCGAGGAGGGAGGTCCACGGTCGGGGTTGTGGGACTGGGGGCAGGTTAGGGCATTAGCGGGTGTGATGTGGAGTGTATAGTTTATTTTATTTATACTTTTTGTTATAGTTTTTGTATATCAAACTTGTACAGATGATGTAAATGTATCTTACTTATTTATTCAGAAAATATAATTTTACAATTTTGTTATTCTTACTTGTTTTGATTATTTCCATAAAAATGAAAACGAAAACAAAAAGGAAACAAAATAAATATCTAAACACGCACATAATTTTGTTTTCCCTTTTCTTTCACTTTTCTGAATGATTGCATTCACTGTCTTCTTTTCATGTACAAACCAATGATAACCAAACAAGTATTTGAACTATTTGTTATATGAACATGTACTTCATTAAGTATCATTATTATATTTCACATCAATAATGCATGAAATAATGAAAGTCTAGTTCAAGTAGCGTTCTTCAAAATAACAATAACGGAGAGAAAGCAAAGGTAGAATGACAAGAAATATTCGAAAACAATTGAAATATCTCCCTTCATTGATAAGTGGTGGATAAGCATTACAAATTGCATGCATTACAGAAATGGTTTGGGCGTTCATCCAAACAATTTCATTCATTATTGTGACACCCTGAATGTTTAATTACATACCACATAATTGTTTATAGTTATATAATTATGGGTGTATGTGATATATAATATTAAATAATTACTAATAAATACAGAATCTAATTTAGCACGGGGTTATATGGGATTAATTAGGGATTTTTTTAGTTAGGGCCAAATTAACAGAAATATGAAATTCTAATACTAGTTGGGTCAAATTAAAGTTAAAGATAATAAATAAATAAATAATAACAACAATAATATGTGGAATGAAAATAATAATAATAAAATGAATAAGTTATATATACTAGATAAATTAATTTATCATTATGGTTATTAACTATATAATGAGAAAATTTATTAAGATAAATTAAATACCACTTTTATCATTAAATATAAATTTTAGTTAAGATACCTTAGTAGTGAAGGTAAAACCAAATCAATGCTATCAATTATAATCTTCGGCCATTAATGAATTTGATTTTAAATCAGGCGAGTGAAGCCATCTGTACACTAGCCTTGTATAGAGAAATAAGCACCTAGATCTAGAGTGTTGAGTCAGCATAGATATGGTGTATAAATAGGAGTAGTGCAGTCTTTGTGTTGTGTGCGTGTGACGGAAGTAAGTGAAGAAAGAAAGAAATCGAGAGGGAGAGACGCGTCAGTGGAGGGTAAGGAACCCATAGTAAGGAAGTTCTGATATAAAGGGAGGCTAAGGATTATAATTAAGGTGAGATATGTTATACCTTGATTTACCATTATATGTTTTACAAATGTTTTGAGTTACCACAGCTTAATTCAAACAAGTTATAATTATTACGTTATATAAATAAAAATTATGTTTATAAATATTTCAGTTACGTGGGTTACTTTCTAAACTCTATTTACTTAAAAGGAAACTTATGGATATGTTTGTTTAAATGTTAGTATATATTTAACTATAACCTTATAAACAATTATGTTTTGTAAGTATTACCACGGGAGTTCCACGCCTTAGGAGACTTAAATAACCACTGGCCTCTGTTTGACCACTTTGTGGTCCTCTATTTGTCATGGATCCATTGACCTCTGTTCTGACTGTCACTTCTGTGACCTCTGTTCTGTTCTGTTTTATACCGTGGTTATGATTATTTAATTACATGATTTATGTCTTCTGCCACTTTAAATAAATTGTCATTTTGCAAATGTTTTAGCTTAATTAACTATCCATGGACATTTTGTATTCCCTACACTTGGCATAACATTTCTCACTCTGCTGTATGCTTATAGCTGTTACACTTCTTCAGTGACGTTTTTCAGTGATTTAGATGTGAGGAAAATCCATAACCCTACAAAATGGAACCTGCTTTTGGACTGACGATGAATCACTATTTTACTTGTCTTTTTTTTTATATTTTTACTTCCTTTTGTCTCTGTTCGGGGCTGGTCGCTAAATAATAAAATAATAAAAGCCCTAGAAACGTATTTTCTATTTCTTAAATAGTAAGATGTAATAGAATTTCTGTTTAATTATTTTTATTGCGCAGCTTAGATTATTTCGAATGAGAATAAGTTAGTAAGTCACGATTCCAACTCTAAGTCCCTGGGGTTGGGTCATGACAATTATCATCATCATCTGACATCTCAATATCAGATTCATACATAACATCCATGCTCCAGGCGTAGTACTGGTGTGCATCATCCATTAACCCATCTTCGGCACGCTCATTTGTGGTCTTCATTAGTCCGGACCTTTGCAAACGTTGGGTCATGTGACTAACCTCGTCGCGGATACGATGCAATGCCCTTTGCAACAACCGGGAGTGTCGGCATATACGATGGCTAACCGACGAGGAAATTTAAGATTAACTTCACGACATAGCTCAACGAGAACGTTTGCTCGAGTTTTGCGAAATTCCCACTCAGCTCTCATGGTATTGACGGTGGCACGTGAGTAACGCAAATTTGGATTCATTGGGTATTCAAATTCATCTCCATCGCAACCCAATAGCGACCCATTCTTGAATATAGATCAACCACCGTATATTTCATGATGATATTGCTCGAAATAGTCAGAAACTTTTGTTGTGGTATGATGCGATATTTATACCATATATACACATGGTAGTTGTATGTATGAAATTATTGTAAAGAACTATGCATCAGAGTTGTCACGTCAACTTTTATGACCTGAACAACTATCCATCAACTTGATAGGAGTTGTCACTTCGACTTTTATGAATTGCATAATTTATTGTTATTCCAAAACAAAAAGTAAAAACCTAAAAAAAATAATAAAATAAAAACCAAGCTGATTAACCGACTAAACGTCTGAATTAGTCAAATTTCTGTGCCTGAAATTTTTTTTAAAAAATAAATGTGAAATTACAATTTAAAAATCTTTAAAATATTTTTAATTTTTTTGAAATATGTTTCAGAAATTTGTTTACTTTTTACGTGTATTGACATATTTATTAATTAGTTGTTATTTTGTTATGACACCCCCTCAAAATTTTAATGGATTGCATAATTCACAAGGGCACAGTAGGTATGGTACGATAATAAATTGTAGCTCGGCGCAGTGATACGTCCAATATTTGTCAGTGATGCTCACCAATTACTTGAACCGGTGTAATAATTTGGATGCTTTGTTTTTTCCTCAGATGCTATGTCACTTTGTGCAGCGATGCAGTGATGCATCTGACTTTGTGCAGTGATGCAGTGATGCATGCCACTTTATGCAGTGATGCAGTAATGCATGTGACTTTCTGACTTTGCCATGCTTATATAGTTTGTCACTTTTTCCTCACATTTCGTGATGCATGTGACTTTCGCATAAGTAAATGTTTTATTTTTTTATCACATTTCAGAATTCATGTAAGTCACATCAATACGATCACATGGCAATAGTGTTGATAAACAATTATGTGATGGACTAAAGGAGTAAAGTGTAATTTACCGAATAAAGCAAAAAATGCAAAGAGGAGAAAATGAGATGAAGAATATTACTTTAAAACCTATTAAAAATTTAAGCATTTAATTTATAATTTTTTAAAAACACCACTTTGTACTGAAATCGTCAATTCCAAGTGACTACTTACTGTATGGAAAAAGTAAGTATGAAAAAATAGTTTCATGTAGCGATGTGACAACTCACTGCATGTTGTTTTATTTGACAACTCACTGCTCCAATATGAAGGGATTGCATTGTCATCATTTGGCCTACAATTATGATTTTATCTGACAAACACGTCCGTGACTACATCAAAGGTACACAAAGTCACGGGTACTCAGTATTGCATGAAATGAAAAGCTAAAAAATAATATCACGGGTATCACTTGTTCCACAGTGCCCCAGCATGCGTTATCGTCACTAGATCATCTCTAGTTAACCCTCAGTATGATGTCTATAAATAGCGACACCCCCAGTATGATGTTTGTTCAAGTCATAACAATAGTAATATATCTACAATTACTATTATTATTTGTTTGTTTATTTTATGAACAATGTCTTCAAGAGGTGCAGGAAGTTCACGCCAGCAAAGAAATCCGAAAGTATGGCTGCTACCTCCATTTACTTATGAGTACAAGAGCGAAAAGTACTCGAGTCCGAAGCATTATTATGCTGGTATCCGAGCAGAGTGGGCGTTCAAGGTAACGAAGCAAGAAGGATTGTTTAATGATCTACGTAACTTTGGGGCACCGGTACCTCATCGTCGTTCATTGACCATGGCTAGACGAAATGTGAATGACTATGAAAAAGCAGTTACCAGAATTAAGAAGGAGAACAACAGAATGTTGATGCGGAGATGTCAACATTTCATGTTTCAGTTAGCCATCGAAATGGCAGAAGCAAGCAACAGAGATTTGACAGTAATTGAGCGAAATAATGTCTTAAACAATGAAAAATATCTCTCTGACTACTACATGTCAGATGAAGAATGAGAAATCAAACACCTTTATCTTTCATATATGTTTGTATGTTGTCTCATATCTTCGCTACATGAGTGTGACACAATGTTGTTGTTCATCCAACGTACGGATGTATTTCAAGTATTTGTTTTATGAACTTGAAGTTTATGAAATAACTACATTTATAACTGCACATTTATTAGTTCATGACTTTCTTTATTGAATTGCAATGAGTTAAGGAATGTTCTGGATTAACGAATGGATTAATGTATGTTGAATTATGTGAATACTTAAAACACATAAAATGTAATGTAGCTCGGTGAAAACCTTCCCTTTGGGGGGGCTCGAAAAATAGGGGATCATACGTAAAGATTTTCATTCTCCTTCGAGAAAGAAGAAAGGGTCGCCTTCCAATTCCTGGAAGTCCGGTCAAAATGATGACTCTGTTAACGAATGGGGGGTTGACATATAACTAAACTTGGGGGGCCTGGACAAACAAGCTCAAAGCCAATGGTTGGTCCAATTGGGGAACTAAATAAAGTTCATACAAACGAACAACCGCCTTGAACAACACATAAAATGTAATGTAGCTCGGTGAAAAGCTTCCCTTAACTGCGGCTTGTGAAATAGGGATCTTGTACATAAAGAATTTCAATCTCCATCGGAAAAGAAGAAAGGGTCGCCTTCCAATTCCTGGAAGTCCAGTCAAAATGATGACTCTGTTAAGGAATGGGGGGTTGACAGATAACTAAACTTTGGGGGCTAGACAAACAAGCTCAAAGCCAAGTGGTTGGTCCAGTTGGGGAACTAAATTTAAAACCCCATTGGTTTTACTTGATTTGCTTATCAAAATCACTATTTACAATTAATTATACACAAACAGATTTACTTCAACACCAATTTCATGTATGTGGGATTCTCAATTCAGAAAGTCACATGGCAACAGTGAATTCACTGATTTACCTTACAGTGAGCATGCCCTTATTTTGTCGGTATATGCAGATGGATTGTCAAGTCATGTGACTTGGTGCACAGACTTTGGTTTTCTCAATTTGTTGCTCAATTTTTTAATTACAATGACAACTTAACACCAATTTGATATATGTGGGAATCTCAATTCAGAAAGTCACATGGCAACAGTGAATTCACTGATTTACCGTCAGTGAGCATGCCCTTATTTTGTCGGTATATGCAAATAGATTGTCAACACATGTGACTTGGTGCACAGACTTTGGTTTTCTCGATTTGTTGCTCGATTTTTATATTACAATGACAACTCAACACCATTTTGATATATATAGGAATCTCAATTCAGAAAGTCACATGGCAACAGTGAATTCACTGATTTACCGTCAGTGAGCATGCCCTTATTTTGTCGGTATATGCAAATGGATTGTCAAGACATGTGACTTCGTGCACAGACTTTGGTTTTCTCGATTTATTACTCAATTTTTTTATTACAATGACAACTCAACACCATTTTCATATATATGGGAATCTCAATTCAGAAAGTCACATGGCAATGTGAATTCAGCGATTTATGCGTCGATGAGCATGCCCTTATTTTGTAAGAAAATGCAGATGGATTGTCAAGACATGTGACTTGGTGCATGACTTTGGTTTTCTCAATTTTTACTCGATTTTTTTTACAATGACAACTCATTTCTTATTAATATATATGTAGGATTCTCAATTCGAGAAAGTCACATGGCAATGATGAATTCAGCGATTCCGTCGATGAGCATGCCCTTATTTTGTTGGTATATGCAGATGGATTGTCAAGACATGTGACTTGGTGCACAGACTTTGGTTTTCTCGATTTTGTAATCGATTTTTTTATTACAATGACAACTCATTTCTTATTAATATATATGTAGGATTCTCAATTCAGAAAGTCACATGGCAACAGTGAATTCACTGATTTACCTTACAATGAACATGCCCTTATTTTGTCGGTATATGCAGATGGATTGTCAAGACATGTGACTTGGTGCACAGACTTTGGTTTTCTCGATTTTTTGCTCGATTTTTTTATTACAATGACAACTCATTTCTTATTAATATATGTGGGATTCTCAATTCAGAAAGTCACATGGCAACAGTGAATTCACTGATTTGTGAATTCAGAAAGTCACATGGCAACTGTGAATTCAGAAAGTCACGTGACTTCGTACAGAGTATTTGCTTTTCTCTGTTTTTTCAATGTACTGACAACTCATACATTGTTCATTTATGTGGGGTTGTCATGCAGAGGCATCTTTCTAAAGTCGTTCATAACCAACTATATAAACGAGTAAAGGTGAAGACACAACCTTACAACTCATTTCGCCCTACGAAATTATCATTTATTTGCTTTACAAAATTAGCATGGCTACATGGTTCATGGGAGGGAGTGGTGGGAATCGCAGAGGTGGTAGGAACTTGCAAAGGTGAAAGTTCTGACGAGGAGAGGGAAGGGAAGTGGCGATCTTGAAGATGAAACACCATTTCCTTTGTTAGATGCCTCTTGTGCTTATCATGATAGGTTCGAAGCGACATTTTGTCATGCCCAAGTACTATCGAGATCCATGTGGTTTGGTGGAGGATCCTTGTTGTAATCAAACAGATATGGTTATGCAAACGCTAGACTTCAAGTGGCCCGCACTATTTATAGAGCGAGTGCAAAATGAAAGGTTATGTCGAAAGACGCATGAAGGTGCCAAAAGCACGCTCGTTGAGATCCAAAAGGAAGATCCTGATAATGTTGATCGACTATGTCAAAGACTACAACGTGAGATTTCTCAAATGGGTCGTAGGTTGGCCCGCGATATGCAGCTACTCATAGTTAAGAAGGATGCCCAGAAGAACAAAACAGAACCAAATGATGCGGCTATCAAGGCTATCATGGAGGATCCTCAGCTTGTCTCTGACACTGAGCTTTCGGATTGTTCAGACTCTGAGCCACCTACCGATTTAAGCGCGAATTAGGTGTTAATGTCTACACTTCGGCAATATTAGGTCATGCATTCATATGTAATGTCTGTGTTAGAGTAAGTGTTTCCGTAATGAGTTTGTCAGATTGTCTGCCTAATATTTGTCTGTCTAACTTTTATGTTTATCTACGTATTGTGTGTTCAGTTCACGGTGTCCACAATGTATTCTTGTCCGAGACTTATGTCTGTACTACTTATGTCTGTACTACTTATGTGTTTTTTCCTCAAGGTTTTATGAATTACATTATCACCTTCTAACCTAAAACAAAGACAACAGGAAAAAAAAATTATTTAAATGAAAACGGCTTTAGTAAAGCCAAAACAAATTTCTGAATAACACATTCTAACCCAAAACAAAGACAACAGAAACAATAAAAATTAAAAAACTTTACATGAAAATGGCTTTAGTAAAGCAAAAAGAAATTTATGAATTACATTATCACTTTCTAACCCAAAACAAAGACAACAGAAAAAAAAAATTATTATTTACATGAAAACGGCTTTAGTAAAGCCAAAACAAATTTCTGAATACCACATTCTAACCTAAAACAAATACAACAGAAAAGAAATAAAAAATAAAAAACTTTACATGAAAATGGCTTTAGTAAAGCGAAAAGAAATTTATGAATTATATTATCACCTTCTAACCCAAAACAAACACAAGAAAAACAAAATAAATTTACTTTAGTCAAACCAAAAAAAAATGCTGAATTACACATTCTAACCCAAAATAAAAGAAAAAATAAATTAACATGAGAACGGTTTTAGTAAAACAATTTTAACCAAAAAATTTATTCTGAAATACATTATCACCAAAACAATGACAACAGAGAAAAAAAAAAACAAATTTTCACTTAAAACAAAGTAAAACAAAAAAAAATTATGTTAAAAATAAAAATTCACTTAAACTCGCGGTTAGAAACAGCGAGTTCAGAAGAAATTTTTTTTTTGATGAACTCGCGGTTACAAAAAGCGAGTTCAGAGGAAAAAAAATTTCACTTAAACTCGCGGTTACAAACAGCGAGTTCAGAAGAAATTTTTTTTTTGATGAAATCGCGGTTACAAAAAGCGAGTTCAGTACAAATTTTTTTTTTGATGAAATCGTGGTTGCAAACAGCGAGTTCAGAACAAATTTTTTTTGGCATGAAATTAATTAAACTCGTGCTTGGAATCAAAAGAAAAAAAAATTAATTAAACTCGCGGTTTGTAACCGCGAGTTCTTAAACAAACTCGCACTTCGTAACAGCGAGTTCAAGATTTCGCAGCTCCGGGGGAAAAAGTGTTGAACTCGCGATTGTGAACCACGAGTTAGCCTATTTTGGGAATTCTTTGAAAAATAGGCTTAGTTTGGGAATTCCCTTACTATTTTGGCTTATTTAGGGAAATGCCCCCCTAGGGTGGGTTTAGAAATATTTTATTTTAAATTTTTTTAATTAAAATATAAAGTAAAACAAAATTAATATATTTGAAATAATTTTTTAAACCTTTTTTTTTTCTTTTGCAAAACAACGCGAAAAAAAATGTAAAACAAATCTAGAATTTTTTACCTTTTCAGTACGATTTTTGACCTTTTTAATTTTTAGTAATTTTTTAACTATTGGTATAGGTAGTTTCCAAACTTACCATTAAGAAATAATAAAGTATATATATACATATATCTATTGACATGGATAGACCCATAAAGGTCATAACCCACAGTGAACAGACCCAAACTGGAGGCCAACTAGGCGTGAGGGGCCAATGGCATTCGGACACATGGCAGGTGCAGAACAAGCCACGTCAGCAGACAAAGATCTGCAAAGTTATTGCCACAATACATCACCATTAATGCAGCCCATCACAGCATTTATTACGACAACACCTCCCCGTCGGAACAGCGCCCCCTTACCCTGTACAAGGTAAGCTACAGCACAGGCTTTCGGCGAGGGAGGCACGTCGGAAGGGACAGTGAAATGATTACCAAAGGATATAAGCAAGCATCGAAGATAAGAAGAAGGTTAAACTTTCTATCTTCAATCTCTCTCGACATACTCCATCTCTTTTCTATTTGCTAACTTGCTCGTCGGAGGGTTCGCTGGGGGACTACCCCGTTCCCCATTGAACTTACTTGCAGGTCATCTAGTGGATTTCGTCACTCGGACGTGGGTTTGAGGAGCTTGGATCGGTACAGTCCATCCACCGGGAACGAACTGCATTAACATCTATAATTGAAATAATAATTATTGAGAGAGTAATTTATAAGTAAATTGGGCCGAGTTGTGTAATGGGTCATTCTGTGGGCCGAGGTAAGAAAGGGCTGAGTAAAAGGACCTTGTAGTTAGCTCGGTCCTAAAAGAGCCTTGAAGTTAGCTCAGTCACCATGGTCAGAGTGGTAACAAATAGCTCGGTCATACCATTTTGAGCCAAGATGTATTGAGCTTTCCTCAGGACCTTGCTCTAGATAAGTTCGGCCCAAGCTTGCTATAGTTAGCTCGGTCTCAACAGGTGAAACCGAGGTACAAACCATGAAGGGAAGAACCGAGCTAGTTAGAGTTCAGTCGTTGTTGCCAGTTTAGCATGGCCATGTTAGCTCAGTCGTTTTGTCATACTACCGAGGTAAAACTATCTCAATTGGTTTAAGCAGTGAGGGAGGTGTTAAAGGATAAGCATTATCTTTCAGAAGTGTGATTCCTAGGAGGACTCTGCATGGAGGAATAAGAATCCTACTAGGGTTATGCCACGCGGAACCTATAAAAGCTCATAACATCACCTATGGAGAGGTAACACAACTTTGATTCCCGAATATACAAAGTTTTTGTCTATTTGTCTATTTTGCTGACTTAGGTATTAGAGAGGTATCCGGCACACACCCGCCGACTAGCTCACGTTTGTGTTTTCAGGGAGTAAAGCGACAACGTTTGGAGGAGCGCAGACTTGATCAACAGGATTATACGAGAAGATTATTTCTTGCTCGTACAATTGGCGCCGTCTATGGAAAAATCAGAAAGAACAAAACATCTTGATCAAGTTTTTCCTCTCTAATTGGAAGTAATGGCGCACAATGAAGATTTGTCGCAATCCGCTATCGACAAACAAACCCCAGAGGGGGGTGGGAGGTGCGAAGGTTTGCCTTCTATCCCTCTCATGGCGGATTTAGAGCCCCAGCAACAGAACCCCCGGAGGGATGCTAGAGGAAGGCAGACTAACAGCCCCCGTCGTTCTCAAAGTCCTAAAAGATAGAGGCGGATGATCGACCCTCAAGTCCTGGAGGATCGCGTGAAGGAGCAGGATGAGTTAATAAAAAAGATGGCGGCAGACATGAAGTCTATGAAGCGCCAGATTAAAGGAAAAGGGGTGGCGACAAGAGAGAGGCGCAAAAGTAGTACGCCCCTCGCCACTCGGAAGATCGTGGTAGGCATACCACACCATTACAAGCAGAGAGTAGGAGCCTGAGAACAGGCGACACTCAGTCAAGAACTCCTAGGACTCGTTACTCCAGGTCTAAGAGAACGAGAACTGAGAGGTCATATACTGAGGGAAGCACCTATCGGCTCTCGCGCACGCACCAGACGTCATCCAGGCAAACGGAGTTGCCTAGATCATCCGATTTGCGAACGGTGCTAGAAGAAAGGGCACGATTGAAGGAAGATACCAGGGCGCGCGACTCGCACAGAGTTTCAGCCCTTCAACGGTTGGCTCCTCGAATGCATGGGAGCGTCGAGGTAGGAATGCTAATACCGCGTCTTGCTTACGAACCAACAGACAAAGCATTAGCAAGGCTGCAGACCTCACCGTTCGTTCCGACAATTGAAAACGCACCGCTACCTTTAGGCTTTCACCAGCCCAAATTCACCACTTATGAGGGGAATACGGATCTCTACATACACTTGAGCCACTTTCGCCAAGTTATGGCAGTATACTGGCGAAACGAGGCTTTAATGTACATCATGTTTCTGTTCAGCCTAGGCGACCTGGGTCTGACTTGGTTCGAAAGGCTATCAGAAGGCAGCATCGCCTCTTGGGCACAATTGGTAGAGGCGTTTGTGACAAGGTTTAGAACAAACACCAAGACCCCAGTGGAGATCGATCAGCTACTCTCCATTGAGATGGGCGACAAAGAAACATTGAGGTCCTACAACAGTCGCTATTGGGAAACTTTCAACCAGATAGGAGATTGCCCCACAAATCTTGCCATCGCGCAATACAAAAGGGGTCTACCAATCGGAAACAAGTTGAGGGATTCAATCACTATGACGCCACCCCTCACGATGGAGGCCTTGATGGAGAGAGTGCACCAACATATTCGTGTGGGAGAGGATGACGCCTGTGCTAAGGCAAAATCTGGCACAACAACAACACCAGATAAAAAGATTTCGGCAAAAGTCAACACAATAGAACGGCCAAGCAGGAACGGGCGAGGCAGACGGGCCAACAAAGAGGATCCAGACAAAAGGTGGCTAAGAGTTCGCACTGCCATTACCACGGTGTTCAAAAAACCAATCGACCGAATTCTCAGTGAGATACGTGATGAACCTTTCGTCTAATGGCCAGCTAAGTTGGGAGAAGTACAAAAAGACTATGACGAAGGATCCCGGTGTACCTTCCATAATGAAAAGGGGCACCGCACAGAGAATTGCACGCCGTTGAGACAGCACTTGGAGAAGTTAGTGGCAGCTAGGCACCTGGACCAGTACATAGAAGGAGAGACACAACCAGCCCCCTAAAACCACGATCACCCAAACGGAATGCCGATCGACGCCCCACCTCAAGGCGTGATTAATGTAATACATGGGGTATTCAAACCTGAGCGAGTATGTGAGCTCAAGGGAATGATCAAGAAGGCCGAGCACTTAAGGGAGGTATTAAGTGCACAACCTATCATCAACGGAGAACGGAAGCCACGAATGTCATATCTTTTTCAGACAGAGACTTCGTAAGGATATATTGCCCTCACAATGATGCATTGGTCGTCACACTCCGCGTCAAGGATTACGACATCAAACGGATTTTGATCGACCAAGGGAGCTCATGTGAGATAATGTATTACGAAACCTTCAAACAATTGAAACTGGAGGACAAAGACTTGACGCCTGCAACATCTTCCCTAATTGGATTCAACTCAATGCCAAAGTGGCCAGTAGGCAAGATAACCCTCCCAGTCAGAGCAGGAAGCATGACAAAACAAGTGGAATTTTGGATATTGAAAGTCCCTTCCACTTACAACATAATCTTGGAAAGGACATGGCTGCATGTCATGCGATCGGTAGCATCGACCTACCATCAAGTATTGCGGTTCCCCAACGAAGCTGGAGTAATTGAAGAGGTCTTTGGAGACCAAATTATGTCCAAACAATGCTTCGTCACAGTAAATGGCAGCCGCGCTGCCAATGGATATGTACAGATGGTGGAAGAACTAGAAAGCAATGAGCTGTTCGCAGATGTCGGCAAAACAGCTGAACAGAAGGCGATGGGAGACTTGGTACAGGTAAGGATAGATGAAAAAGACCTAGAAAAGTTCTTTTTGCTCGGCTCGGCTCGTCATTGTCCAGCACTGAGAGAATAGAGTTTATGAAGTTCTTAACCTCTAACATCGAAGTGTTCGCCTAGACGCCGTATGACATGTCTGGCATTGATCTAAACTTTATCTGTCACCAATTAAATGTCCACCCAACTGCCAGACCAATCATACAACGCACTCGCAGATCAGCACTCCACCACGCCGAGATAGTGGCGGAAGAAGTGGAAAACCTTCTAGAGGCAGGAGCTATCAGAGAAGTGCACTATCCCAAGTGGATATCCAATACTATGGTGGTGCCAAAGAAGAATGGAAAATGGCGTGTCTGCGTGGACTACAAAACGGTCATCAAGGCATGCCCAAAAGATAGCTTTCCCTTACCGCGGATAGACCAACTGGTAGACCTAACGGTAGGACACAATCGACTTAGCTTTCTTGATGCGTATAGAGGGTACCATCAAATCACTATGTATAAACCAGACTAGGAGGTCACATCCTTTACAACGCAAAGAGGACTGTATTGCTACAAGGTCATACCCTTTGGCCTAAAAAACGCAAGGGCAACATTCTAGCGGATGGTCACCAAGATGTTTGAACCATTGTTAGGCAGAACAATAGAGGCATACATAGATGATATGGTGGTCAAAAGCAAGGATGAGAATGACCATCTCAGGGACCTAGGTGAGATGTTTTAGATCCTGAAGAAGAACAAGTTACGCCTTAATGCATCCAAGTGTGCGTTCGGCATAGGATCTAGCAAATTCCTAGGCTTCCTAGTGACCAACCGAGGTATAGAGGCAGACCCCTCTCAGATCAAAGCAATTTAGGATCTAAAGAGGCCCAACTCAGTAAAATAAGCACAACATCTCACTGGTATGGCAGCTGCGCTTAATCGGTTCATAAGTCGGTCGTCAGACAGATGTCAACCATTCTTCCAAGCACTAAAGGCCAAGTTTAAGTGGGATGAAGAATGCGACCGCGCCCTAGAAAGCCTGAAAGAATACATGTCTTCTCCACCATTGCTAGTAACCCCAATACCTGGTGAAGAGCTCTTTTTGTACCTGGCAGTTTCACAGCACGCAGTGAGCACGGTGTTGGTCAGAGCGGAAGGAATCCAACACCTGCCCATCTTTTATGTCAAGAAACCTTCTTTGGTAGCGCAGAAACCAGGTACTTACCATTGGAAAAACTGGCCTTAGCCCTGATGATGGCCTCTAGGAAACTGTCGCATTACTTCCACGCCCACACCATAATCGTCATCACAACTTTTCCATTAAAAGCTTTGTTTGAGAGGGCGAACTTTTCTGGATAAATCTTGAAGTGGGCAGTAGAGCTGGGACAGTTTGACATCAAGTTTCAACCCAGAACCGCAATAAAATCCCAAGCTTTGGTAAACTTCGTCGCAGAATTCACACCAGGAAGTCATCACATCTGCCCAGTCGACTTGGCTGGTGCAACCGAAATGGGGATGGAAAGCGCCACAAGAAATGCGCAACCCCTGATACAGGATGCCCAGCCACATCCCAAAACAGACCGGAGTAAAGAAAGGGAGAACGAAGCAAACCATGCCACATTAAGCAAAAACTTGGTACAATCAAATAGTGAGGGGCAAAGAGTAAGTGTGGACTTTGAAGAAAACACCACCAACACTCATAACCCCAAGGCATCATCCGATCCCTCTACTTGCTGGAAGTTGTTCGTCAGAGAAATGTAGAACCTCTTCGTGGATGGAGTGTCCAACAGGCATGGTACAGGACTTGGCATAATCCTTATCTCACCAAATGGCCTAATAGTGGAACAAGCAGTCAACCTTGACTTCCCAGCATCGAACAACGAAGTGGAGTATGAAGCACTTTTGAGAGGACTAAAATCAGCACTCTACATGAAGGCCACCGAGCTAATGGTTTACAGTGACTTACAGCTGGTGGTAAACCAAATTTCAGGCGACTACGAGGCAAAGGATGAAAGGATGGCTAAGTACTAAGAGTTAGTCAGAAAATAGATCATGAAATTTAAAGTAGTACGGATAGAGCAGATCGGCAGAGAAGAAAACAGTAGAGCAGACGAGCTAGCAGGCTTTGCTTCGATGGCAGATACATCCATCCCACATCCATTACTGATTGATTACTTACCAAGACCAAGCATTGAAGAACTTGAAGTAGAAGAGGTATGTTGCACCGAATTAGGCCCTTCATAATGGATCCCATTATAATGTTCTTAAAAGACGGCGTCTTATCCAAAGAGAATAAAGAAGCCAACAAGATTAGAGCAAAATCGCAGAGATTTTGGCTCTCCCCATCAATGGCCTTGTACAAAAAAACCTTCACAGGACCTTACTTGAGATGCGTCCATCCTAACAAGGTTGAGGCATTCTTGTTCGAGATACACAAAGGCGTATACGGAAGCCACCAAGGGGGAAAATCATTGGCCTACAGAGCAATTTCGTAGGGATATTAGTGGCCTTACATGCAAGCGGATTTAGAGAAGTATGTCAAAAAGTGCGAGAAATGTCAGAAGTTCGCACACCAAATATGTAACAACCCTCACTTTGCCTTAGTCATGCTCACATGCATTTATATGATTTTGTCTTGTTAAGTTGCATTCATGAGATCCTGTCTTGTTTTGTCTAAGTGTTGTTGCATGCTTTGTTCCTTGTTTGGTGTGTGTTTAGCCGGGGTCATCTTAAGCCTAGGCCACACCCTTGAACCTCTTACACCTAGGACTACCTTGGAACCACTTTGGTTAACCTCCACCTTCACCTTGGCATGTTGGCCGAGATGTTATTATCTAGGCCGAGGTGTTCATCACCAAGGCCGAGATGTGTATTATCTAGGCTGAGATGTTATCCTTGCACCTAAGGATCTTGTTCCTGGACTGGAATGACCTAGACCGAGGTGTGGCACAGCTAGGACAAGTGTTATCCTTCCTAGCCGAGATCATTGAGACCCCTTTTGCAGGAGCGGATGTTATAACCCGAGATCCTCGCCTTACCAGAGTGCCCTTGTCACCTTGCTTGTTGTACACACTTTGTCATGCTCTTGTCTTGTCAGTCAGTCACCTTTTTGAGGAAACCCAATCCGGTGGTGCCACGTGTCCCAGCAGAGGGTTAAGTCTGCTGGCAGTAGAAAAAACATATCATTTTGTCATATCTTTTGCATGGTAGAGAGAGAAGCTCTATGAAGAAAGGAAGAGGAATTCTTGAGAGAGAAGTAGATTTCCAAGCTTGATCCTTAGAGTCTAAACTGTTTGATCCGAGTGTTGAGGTTAGATTCTTGATTTACTCTTGTTATTCCTTATGTTTATTCGACCACAGTGCATGATCTAGCATGATTCATGAGCCATGCATTGATTTAAAGCTTGTTTTAGAAAGAGAAAATGATGTTCTTGTGTTCTTGAAATAAAACTATGTTTTGATCCGAAAGTTTGTATCAAGATCCATGTTTTTGTGTTTGTTTTTATAAGATCTTCAAGTATGGGTACCAAGGTCCATGTTTTTGAACTCATAGCATGAAATCTCAGATTTTGTAGTAATAAGTTATGATTTTAGCATTCATGTTCTTTATGTCCTTCATGTTTATGTTCTTCAGGTTCTTCAAGGAAGGAAACCCAAGTTTCCAGACTTCACCTTTCCCTAGGCGTGGTCACCAAGACCACTCTTGCCTAGCTCTCACACCTAGACCAAGCATCATATCTCACCTTGGCCTACCTTGCATGATCACTTGCACCATTAGTCTATCTTGCATAAACACCTCGGCAGACAGCCGTTCGCCGAAGCCTTGGTAACCACACCTCGGCCAAGAGGTGTGGGACCTCAGCAAAGACCTGGTTGGTACCCAGCATGTTTTCTCCGAGATGAAAAATAGTGTTTTAACTTCCAGCATGTTTTGCTTTGACTTGACCTAGTTTTGAAAGAAATGTCGGGATCATTTGCACTCATGAAAAGCTTGTTTTAATAATGCATTTCATACCCATCTTTGAGCATATTTTCTTGTCTTCTTGAAGTGCATTCAGTAGACTTTATTATGTGTTTGTAGGACTTGGACCCTTGCTTTAACCCCGACGTTTGAAGAGCTATGTGAGTGGTATTTTTAATAAAGCTATGTTATAAAGTTTTGATAAAGTTTTGCTTCATTTTGGAAAAGTATTTGGTCAAGCATGAATGATTATCCTTAATTTTTGTATCAAGTATTATCTAGTTTTGATGACATTCTGGGAAAGTCCTTAGTGCCAGAGGACTATAATGCAACTGCACCCTTTGTTTTGCCACTGACGGTTTTCCTCGTGGGTTTGTTTGTCTGAAATATCATCGTTTGGTATTATGTAGATGTTATTAACATTCAAGAAGCTTTGAAAGATTTGATAGATAAACTTGGTTCATCCCTTTGATTTGTAAAGTTATAATATGTATTGTTTTGGAAAAGATCTCGGATATCATTCATTCAAACCTTTATTACTTATACCATTCACTGAATATCCAAGCTCACCCTCTCCTTATATATATGTAGGTGACGAGCAAGAAGGCGGTGACGCCTAGATGATTAATTGCAATATGTTTTTGGATTTATATTTTGTAGCATTTTGAAGATTTTGCTTCTTGGCTTTGTAATTCATTCTTTTGTATATGTCGGCTTAAGAAGCCTTTTGATCAAGATGTAATATGTACTTTATTTTATTTGTATCCAAGTTGTAAACCATATTAAGATGTATGTCATTTCATTTGATCTATGCACAGTTCTTATGGACTACTTAGATTTAAATTTATTGCTTACGCACATGTAAGCACCATATCTATACTTTGACTGTGTGTGAATCCTTGTAAGTTGGCCTTTGGTAATCACGAATTATTAGCCATCACAGCACCATTCTACTAGGGGCGGAATGGGGTCGTGACAAAATACATCAACTAGCCAGAGAGCTTCTACCATTAACTAGCCCATGGCCTTTCGCAATGTGGGGCTTGGACATAGTAAGACCACTTCCAACGGCACCCGGCAACAGAAAGTTTTTTTCTAGCAGCAACAGACTACTTCACAAAGTGGGTGGAGGCAGAAGCACTAGCATCAATAAAGGAAAAAGATGTGAAGAAGTTCATCTGGCAGAATATCATCACTCAGTTCGGCATACCAAAAGCTCTAATATCGGACAACGGCACTCAGTTCGATGGCAAAATTTTTAGAGGCTTTTGTGAAGAATACAAGATAGAATTCTACAACTCTACACCGGCATACCCCCAAGCAAATGGCCAAGCGGAAGCATCAAACAAGGTCGTCTTAGCTGGATTGAAGAAAAGGCTGGAGAAGGCAAAAGGCAAGTAGAAGTATGAGCTTCTTCATGTTTTATGGGCTTATCGTACCACATCTCGGCGGTCCACTAGATAAACACCTTTTTCCTTGGCCTATGGCATGGAAGCGGTAATCCCACTAGAAGTCGGCCTCCTCACAATTAGAAGTGAAAATTTTGATCCAGACTTAAATGAAGAAGCCATAGCATTGGAGCTCGACCTTGCAGAAGAAAGAAGAGAAAGAACACTGGTTCACATCGCATCATACCAGCAGGAGTTATCCAGAAAATATAACAAGACAGTACATCTAAGGCAGTTCAAGATTGGAGATTGGGTACTGCGCAAAGTAATGGGAAACACCCTGGTACCCGGAGATGGCAAGTTAGGGCCCAATTGGGAAGGACCTTACAAAGTGGTTGGATTAGCAGGAAATGGGGCATACCACTTGGAAGATAAAGACAGCAAAGCCATTCCCAGGCCATGGAACACTGCCAATCTCAAATTATTTTATTTTTAGTTTTTTTTTTTTACTTGTAATTTTTTCTTTTTTCAATAAAAACAAGTAGTTTCTTTTTCCGCATAAATTGTTTTATTCTGTAAAAAGAGTTTTAGCGTACTAGGGGCAATGAAATCAGAGTTGTTCGGAACAACCAACTTTGAGCTCTCTTTAGCTAGGATTAGGATCTGGGCTGAAGATGTTGGCTGGAAAAACCAATACTTCTCCTAAGCCGAGGATAAGGATCTAGGCTGCAAGACGTTTGGCAGGAATAACCAACTTTGAGCTCTCTTCAGCTAAGATCAGGATCTGGGCTGAAGAGGTTGGCTAGAAAAACCAACACCTCTCCTAAGCCGAGGATAAGGATCTAGGCTGCAGGACGTTTGGCAGGAATAACCAAACACTTCGCTCTAGGTTGGCAGGAATAACCAACTTTGAGCTCTCTTCGGATAAGATCGGGATCTAAGTTGAAGAAGTTGGCTGGAAAAACCAACACTTAGTGCTCTTCAGCCGAGATCAGGATCCAGGCTGAAGAGTGGTTGGCTGGAAAAACTAACACTTAGTGCTCTTCAGCCGAGAAGAGTGGTTGGCTGGAAAAATCAACTTTTCGTACTCTTCAGTCGAGATAAGGATCAAGGCTGAAGAGTGGTTGGCTGGAAAAACCAACACTTAGTACTCTTTAGCCGAGATAAAGATCCAGGCTGAAGAGTGGGTGGCTGGAATAACAACTTTTAGTAATCTTCAGCCGAGGTAAAAACCTAGGCTGAAGAGGTTGGTAGGTATGACCAGGTAGATTTCAAGGTCAAGACCGAGATAGGTATCTCGGCCAGAAAATGTTGTACTGCATTCAGATTACAATTGGAAAGTAAATGCAAGCATGGCATGACAGTTAACCGAACAAACAGTTGTAACAAAAGAAGATGTTATTCAAAATGCAAGAGTTACAAAAGTGGGGCCCAGCCCGGTTACAGTTTCTTTCCAAAAATAAAAAAAGAAGAAAATAGAAGATCAAGCAAAGAGGTTATCAAGATCCGCATCCAGTTCAACTCGGAGCTCGGTTTCAGCAGATAGCTCGGTTACACTTTCAACCAAGTCCTCCACCGATGGCTCCACCCGAGCTGACTGAACGACGGGATCATTGGTGATAACTGGGGCATTGTCGAGCTCTGGGGCCTCTTCTTCATCATCATCTTCAAGAAATTTTTGCTGAATAACAGTAACGTACTCCACCATGTAGCTCGGTATGAAATGAGAAGGAGGGTTGAGGAAGATCTCAGTCTCTTGGCTGTGACCGAGCTGCACCACAACCGCCTTTCATCCACACTTGAAGAATATATCTTTTGTTGCTTCGCATTATTGGGTGTAAGTGGCCTCCTCCTCCTTGTAATCCCAGTTTTCGGCGTCTTCCACGCTTTTCTCCAACCGAGCGATCTTGGCATTCTTCTTTCCCTCGAGCTTGGCTGGCTCGGGCAGGTATTTGTCTTTCAGTACGGCTGCAGCCTTTTGCTTATCTGCTTCGGCTGAATTGACCAGGCTGGTGAGCCGAGCTACTTCGGTCTGTAGCTCGGCCATCTTCTGCTGGGATTCTTTTAGCTCGACCGTTTTAGCATTGGCCTCTGCCATGGCCTGCCTTGTGGTCTTTCGAAGTTCTAGCACGCGTTTGTGGCCGATGTGGTTCTTCTGTAAGGCCTGCATAAGGAGAGAAACAATTTTGAGATAAACCGAGTGAAAAGTTGTTGAAATTTGGAGAAGGAAAAGGAGAACTTACCAACACCATTGATTTTAAAGCCGAATGAATGGCCTTCAGCTCGGTAAGATGATCGTGATGATCCATATCGGCTGGAAGACAGACGCTCTTGGCCAGATTAAAGGCCAGCATATGGTCTTTTTCTGCGACCACTAAGTCAGAATCAGTGATAGCGCGGTTCTTGTATGTGACCTTAGGCACCCACTTGGAGGAGCTAGCTCGGTTAGAGCGCTCCGGTTGTGGGCTTGGTGGTGTGGATTGGGGAATGATGGTTTCATCTTCGTCGACAAGGCGTGGCTTGGTTGTGGAAGTCCGAGTACGCTTGCTTGGGCAGGATGATGAAGGCTGATGGGATGGTAAGGCTACCACAGTCTATTGAGTCTGACCAGCTTGTGGTACATCGGGATGGTTTGTCTCGGTGATGAGGGCTCTTACAGCTCTCTTTTTTGCCATCTCTTGCTCCGCTGTTAATAGAATGAGGTTGATTTGTGGAAGGGAAGGATCAGGCTCAAAAGAGGGCTCCATCAAGAAGTCTGTCACCTTGGTCTTTCGCCGGCTGCTGTATCGGTAGGTCGGCTCAAAGTTGAGTAGCTCGGCCTAACTCCGGTTGGGATATCTTAGCGCGGCGCAGAGGGTGGCAAGGTTTGGGTAATTACACAGCGACTTTAAAAAGTTTAAATCTGCATAAGGGAAAATTACAATGGTTAGTGCGGTTCAAAGCTTGTAAATGAAGTAAAGAAAGCACAAAACTAAGTTGAGGTAATTATATCGGCGACTCCTTTGTTCCAGTTTATTCGGTCGCCTGGGATCTGGGCCTCATGGTCTTCAAAATTCTCAGAAACCCAAAAAAAATCATCGTCGTTTACATCTTTGTCTGAGGTATTCTTTATTATCTTTTCACGGTGGCGCCTTATTCTTAAGTAGTAAACCCAGCTGTCCTCATTTTGGCCTAGAGAGTACTTGTGAAATAGCTCAACCAAACCGAGGTTGAGGCCAAGCCAGCGGTTTAGCTCGGCGATGCCATTTATTATGCGGTACGAATTTGTGGAAAGTTGGGTAGGGCAAAGGTTTGTTTGTCTAAGGAATTCGCAAAGAAGAGGCTGTACAGGGAATCTAAGTCCGGTTTCTACAATGGAAAGAAGGGTAAAGGGAACAAAGCCAGGGTTTCCCCAGGGTGTGGTATCTAGTTCGGCTAAGGTAAGATGGACATCATCAGGGATATGGTAGTCTCTTCAGAACTTGGCCATGGCACTTGGTGAGTTTTCTAAGAACCTATACTTTCCCATACGGGTTTAAATTATGTATAAATTAACGTCAAGTGTTAGCTCGGTGCTGAGATGATATGGAATATCTCGGCTGAAGCGTTCAAGGGAGTGCCTGGCCAACCTAAGTCTGCAAGGTAAAGAGGAAAAGTGTTAAGCACAGACCAGTGGACCGTGCTAAAAGTAAACAAAGGTAAAATAAATGTTGTCTTAGCTCGGCTACGTGGGATAGTATCTGTTCTTAGCTCGGTTTGAGCAGGGGACTTTAGCTCGGTTAAGTTAATGACAAGTTCGTAGCCCAGTTGTAGCTTATGGTGCAACATTCTTAGTTCGGTTTTGACTAAGTCAGAGAGCTGGTTTAGCCCCAAGTTATAGCTCGGTTAGTGGTTGAGGCTTTCTAGTACGACATTGCGCAAACCTAGTACGGTTCGCTAGCTCGACTAAGTTAAGCACAAAGTACTTAGACTAATTGAAACTATAAGTATGGCGTGAAGTTTTAGTTCGGTTGTTTAGTTTGCCTAAGCTTGTACCTAATACAAACAGTATCCTAGTTCGGTTGGAGTGTGATTTTGGATCAAATAGACAAATTTTCAAATTCTTCGTAAGTACAATAGTTCTATTACGTGGGTTTTTTCCAGAAAAAATGAGGCAAAAATGGTATATGCTTTGAAAAACATACAAATAAACATGCTATGTGTTACAAAACATGTACGAAATCGACGGAAAAGAAGTAGATTGGAACAACTTACCAGTTCAAGATGAAGGCACTGAAGATGGAAGTAGCAACAACAAGAAACACGAGCTCTGCAAGTGTAAGGTTGAAGAGAAATGGAGGTTCAGATGGAGAGAGAGAGAAAAGATGAACAGAGGTATTGTGGTTTAGAAAATTAGGGTTTTGGTATAAACCTTGGTTTTAGGCGGGACTGTTCAAATTTTTCGGGGTACGAAGACAGCATGACAGCTACACTGGGCCAATGAGAGTCTGCCACGTGTCCATAGAATGGGAAGCGATTCAGTTACAGCGACAGAAGAGATGTTTTGACTGGACAGATTTGTAGCCCGGTGTGAATTTAGCTTGGTTGGAAGGCTAAAGTTGTTAGCTCGGCTGGTAATGAGTAATCCCAATCATGCTACGTAGATGGAATTGAGGGGCAATTGAGAGGGTAATTTATAAGTAAATTGGACCAAGCTGTGTAATGGGCCGAGGTAAGGAAGGGCTGAGTAAAAGGACCTTGTAGTTAGCTCGGTCCTAAAAGAGCCTTGAAGTTAGCTCGGTCACCACGGTTAGAGTGGTAACAAATAGCTCGGTCATACCATTCTGAGCCAAGATGTATTGAGCTTTCCTCAGGACCTTGCTCTAGATAAGTTCGGCCCAAGCTTGCTATGGTTAGCTCGGTCTCAACAGGTAAAACCGAGGTACAAACCATGAAGGGAAGAATCGAGCTAGTTAAAGCTTGGTCGTTGTTGCCAGTTTAGCATGGCCATGTTAGCTCAGTCGTTTTGTCATACTACCGAGGTAAAACCATCTCACTTGGTTTAAGCAGTGAGGAGGAGTGTTGAAGAATAAGCATTATCTTTCAGGAGTGTGATTCTTAGGAAGACTCTACATGGAGGAATAAGAGTCCTACTAGGATTATGCCACGCGGAACCTATAAAAGCTCATAACATCGTCTATGGAGAGGTAACACAACTTTGATTCCCGAATATACAAAGTTTTTGTCTATTTGTCTATTTTGTTGACTTAGGCATCGGAGAGGTATTCGGCACATACCCGCCGGCTAGCTCATGTTTGTATTTTTAGGGAGTAAAGTGACGACGTTTGGAGGAGCGCAGACTTGATCAACATGATTATACGAGAAGATTATTTCTTACTCGTACAATCATGATATGTCATAATCAATCTTATGATCAAATCACAATTAAAAGTCATAACCAAACATTATTTAAGGATTAACTAAAGGCCAATACCAACAAGTGTCTCATAAACATTGTTTGATGTTGCAAATATGTAAAAATGTTAAAAAGTATATTAATTTTAATAGAAGTACATTGAAATTAGTAAAAATGTATTGTATTCTATAAATGTTTTATCTTTTACTTGTATCCTATAGGTACTTGTTAGTAAGACTATTAACTAAATTTTTTTTCAGTCATAACCAAAATAAAAATTACAAAATATTATAGGAAAATGATTTGGAACCCTAAAAAATCCCCCCTAATCCCCATAATCCTCAAAACTACGTCGTTTTGGGAAAATTATTTATTTATTTATTTTTTGCCTTGGTTTCAATTTTCGAGGGATTAGGGGACTGTTTTTTCGGGGGACATAGCAAGGTCCAAATATTATATCTAACATTATAATAAATCTTCGTCAAATCATATCTAACACTACAAAAAGTAATAACAACAAAATTACAAAAATCATAACTGGACATCCATTACACACTTATTAAAAAATATGTATCATCAATTTTTTCTTATAACATAGAGACCAATTGATTTGAATGGATTTTATGGCGGAAACAATAATCCTAAACTTGGTCTTTTATAATTTTTAAGGGATTGGCCTAATAGCTTGTGACCTAGAGTTTAGGGGTTTACTTTCTCTAAGTTTTAGGTTCGATTTTGTTAATCAATATAAAATCTTTGAAATTAGAAAAATTTATTTCGAAAGACTTACTCAGACTATAAAAATTTAATCTGGTACGTGAATATCCTACATAACAACAGCCCTGATCCCCGGGGGAAAAAATGGTCTTTTACCCGAATTGATTGAAGACCCGGATTCAACAGACCCGACCGAAACCCGCATTATTTAACACCCGCTCATCAAAACAATGGGCCCATGTCCGTGCGCCATTGAGAATCAAGCCCGAGACAGTGTGAAGCTACCACTAATCGGCGCCGAAACGCAGTACCACTACTGATTATTACTGATAACTAGACAATTAAGGAAGGAATAAGCACACAGGCAAATCTGTAGATACAAGTATACACAACCCATACTCACCGTGGTAGGCCAACGGAAGTTTCGAAATTGGGACAGTGGTAAAGCGACGCCGGAGCCAAATTAGTCTAGAAAGATGTTGCAGAGCAAGTCCTTTGTCCGCAAAACGAAGCAAGGCAAAGTTATCAAGGTCTGTTCCCGCCATTCCTAAAACCCTAACCCTAATTTACTGCATCTTCTTCTCCTCTCAATTTCATTGGTTCAGTTTATATAGTGTTTAAAATGATATCTTTTACGCACACAGGTCGTTAGAGAACACTATCTGAGAGACGATATCTACTGCGGAGCCCCTTTTTGCAATATCTGCGATTCTAAAAGTGCTCGCTTGAGCTCCTCTGCCTCCACCATTCTTATTTTTGACACCAACGTCGTCCTCAATCAAGTAGCCTCTGATTTCTGATTTCTGAGTTCTTCACAGTTTACATTATGTTAATACATGTGTATGTATGTGTGTGCAATGAAATAATAATTCATTGGAAAAAAAAAAAAG
Source organism: Camellia lanceoleosa (assembly GCA_025200525.1). Taxonomy (NCBI): domain Eukaryota; kingdom Viridiplantae; phylum Streptophyta; class Magnoliopsida; order Ericales; family Theaceae; genus Camellia; species Camellia lanceoleosa. The sequence continues at coordinate 168,290,405 of CM045758.1, read as the reverse complement.
GGAAAGATTTTGAGAGAGACACCTAAGATAAGAACTTCCTTCTTGTGCTAAACTTTGCTGGCGAATTGATGATTGCGTTTCTTTCTGTGGTAAAACGATTGAATATGCTATAAAAATAGTGTAATATACAAAGGGTGAACACCATTTTGGTGTTCCCCTTAAGTTGAAGCCTGTTAATATATTTTTTTTGTCTCTACAATTCAATGATTTTATTTAAGAACTTTCATGCTCTCTCTCTCAATAATATTTGTATATATTAGGAATTTTATACCTTTTCAAATCATTCAATCTGAATTTGGAAAAAAGTGGTTCATTATATATTAAGAGATTATGAAAAATGGTTGAAGAGAGTGGGAGGGTGCTAATTTAAGATAATGACGCATGCATGTAGTGTGCACTCTGTGTCTAGTGTAATCAAAGCTGTTGAGAGAGAGGATTGAGGATAGTTGCTAAGAATTGCTAAACATTGGAGTTACTTTGTTTCTGTATTGCTCCTTTAGTGAATGAATATAGAAGGCACCTAAGAAGCCCATATAATTGTTTAGAAAGGTGGCGGTCTGTGTTGGACACCGACACTCGTCAAAATGTGTACTATTTAAAAAAAAGAAGAGAAGAATTGGATGCTTGGACAACACATGTGTCCATCACTTAAACGTACGTGACTTGGCATATAATGACAAAAAAAAAAAAAATGTAAATGTATAGGAGTTAGTGTTAGATTGCATTTTTATCTATGATATATAATAAATATATTTTGTGTGTCCCCTACAGATTTTGAAAATTGTCATGTTGGCGTGTTCGTATCATATTTATGTCATGTCACATGTCCATATCTGTACTTCTTAGGAAGGCACCTTAAATTGTATATTAGTGAATTTTCTTAGGACAATTTTGGTAGAGAACATATTAACACCTCTTTCAAAGGGGGGAACACCAAAATGGTGTTCATCCTTATATATAGGCCCTGTTTGTTACTGCTTATTTTCAGCTTTCAGCTTAATTTAAGCTGTTTTGATATGTTTGGTTTAGCTTATGCTTATAACTTATAGCTTTGTGGAAGTCAGAAATCAGCTTATTCTTTAAGTGGGGCAGGAGATGCTTTAAGAATAAGCTGGAAATCAGCTTAAACTGAAAGTTATAAGCTATAAACTGTTTGGGCATAAGCTATAAGCAGTTTCCCACAGCTCTACCAAACAGGGCCATAGTGTAGATGATACCCATGCAATTGTTTTTAATTTCATTTTGGTGGTTATTAGCGAGTAATTATCTAGTCTTCCATGATCACCACTTTGATAGTGTGCCCGTCCAATAGCAAGGGACTACGTATTTACATGGCTCAAAAAAATAAGAATAGTTGTGGAAAATCAAGAAACACCATTGGTCGGGCACATAACCACATGGTGTTTCAGGAAGATTGTATAAATTATCGTTACTAGCAGTTAAATAGTAATTAAGATTAACAGTTAGGGTTTTATGTGTTGTAATGTTAGTGGGTCTTGTAGGTTTGTGTTAAAATACGTTATCAATCAATGAAGGAGGCTGGAATATTTTGAAATCGCTTCTTTTGAAGTTTTGGGGGTTTGTTCTTCTCAAATAGAACCAATAGGAGGTCTTTCCCTCTCAAAGTGGGACTTCTCTGTATCTTTTCTTCATGTATTCTTCTTTATTTAGTTTACTTTTAAAATGGTACATATCAATATTTATTTTTGTTGGTAATTGAAATTTTGATTTGGTTTTGAATGCATGTGTTCCTCAGATTGACTTGCTCGAGAATCCGGCAATTGATGATGTTGTCATATTGTCAGTGGTGTTGGAAGAGGTGAAGAACAAGAACCTCTCGGTTTATAATAGAATCAGAGCCCTCTGCAGCAATTCCACAAGGAAGTTCTTTGTGTTCTCTAATGAATATCACAGGTAGGTTCTCTTTAGTTTTCATCATGTCTGAGTTATACCATTTGTTGGATAAACTCATTGGATGCTAGGCCATTCATCATTTTTTAAAATAATTAATATGGTTATTTATTTATACTCAATCAGAGTGTTTAGACTACTATGTAAAAGTGTAGTTTACTTGTTTAAGCCCCTGTTTCCGATTGTTGTTACTTCATGCCTGGCCTTATTTTAATTTATTCAGTTGTAGAAGCTGCAGCAACAGTAGTAGTATTGAAACAAAAAGATCAAACTAAACTCCTAATTCTTGGTGCGTTATTTATTTTTCTTGAAGGGATACATATGTGAAGGCCATGGTCGGTGAAAGTCCAAATGATCGGAATGATAGAGGTTTTTCTTTGCTTTATGCTAATGTTTTGTTTGTTGGATTCATTTTTAATGACTACCAGTTACAATGCTATGAAAGAGATGGTACTTGGTGTCTAGACTCTCATATTCACTATAAAATTTCCTTTTCACGTAACACAATCACCTTGTGGGAGTAGTGATCCATTAATCATTGATTATACATTTTGAACTTATTGCTCTATTTTCTGGATATCCCCATGAACTGAAACACGTCTCTATCAGCCAAAAAGTTATGAAAAGGCTTTGCTGAGTTCTATATTGGTAAAGTTCTCTACAACAATTCCCAGTCTGTGACTCTCTGCAGACCTGACAATGCTGTTAATTATCGATATATTTAAGAAGATAGTGCAAATGTTGCAGAAAATGTAGATTACTTCATACACTTGGATCTTATTATCAATGCTGGTGCCCCTAAGAAGACATGATATGCATTGAATAGTCATGTTAAAAGAATTTATTTTTTCAATATTTGAAAAGACCTCTTCAAGGTAAGAATTTCACGTCTTTTGCTCCATCCTAATGCCCGGAATTCAATTGTGAGGCTGAAGATAAACAGGTTGGTTATGTAAGAAAATACAGAAATTGTGCTTTATTATACACACACATACTTGTACCTGCACGTACTTGATCTTGCAGGCATACTTTAGGGTGGACTTACATAGCATGGTGTGGTGTCAGTGTAATAGGGAAATTTTAGTATTGGAAATATGAGCCTTAGATTTTCTATGTATACAATTACGTACAAGAGCAGTTTTCTGTATTCTGGTGGTTGTTTTCATTCCTAGTGCAATGACATGCATTTGTGGATTTCCATTTCCTGACATTGAAGAAATCGTGGTTTCAGCTATTCGGGTGGCAGCGCAGTGGTATAAAAATCATCTTGGTGATGCAACTAGGGTCTTACTAATCACAAATGACAGGGAGAACAAGAGGAAGGCCACTGAAGAGGGAATTTCTGCGGAGACAGGTAGATTAAACAACATAACTAACTTTTTTTAAGCTGTCTAGCAGTTCATGCACATCTGTAATGAGTAACACTTCTGTTATATTGTTGTTAACATGTTGATTATGGTATGAACTCATTGGACATCTTATATGGACGAGGCAGACTAATGAAGTTCCTTTTTATTTCAGTTGAATCATTTGTGAAATCACTTGGTCAACCTGGATTGCTTGACCTGCTTGTTCAGCCTCGTTCAGAAGATGTAGGCATGGAGGAAGTTGAAGATCTGAGACCTTCGAAGAGGAAAATACTTTATACTGAGGTAATCTTGGCTGCAAATGCATGTTTACAACTGACGATTGTATATCATGTAACATGTGTTATTGACTATACTGTGGTCATAAATTATGCTCAGGCAGTTTACAAATTTTTTTCCTGCTCTCCCTTTTGTGCAGCACAAACCCATGTCAGAGATTACTGCTGGCTTGCATTGTGGTATTTTCCATCAAGGGAAACTTCGTGTTAATCGTTACAATCCTTTTGAAGCATATGTAGGAAGTGAGAGCATTGGTGATGAGATAATCATATATGGGCGTGTAAACATGAATAGGGCTTTTGATGGTGATATAGTGGCAGTGGAACTTTTGCCTCAAGATCAATGGCATGAAGAGAAGTCATTATCCATAGCTGATGAAGGTATGATAGTGCCAGTCATATGGTTATTGGATATATGAAAGATGCAGCCATGAACCCATGATCATACCATTTTTTTTTTGGGGTTAAGTAATTGAACCTTTATTCGAAAAGGTAGGAAAGTTATGAAATTTCAAAAAACTAAGAATACTCTTCAATCTATACAAGGGAACCTCCATACCATCAAATGTCCTCCTAAGTATGATCATACCATCCTTATCCATTCCCTAAGAAGCACGGACACTTCTAGGAAGGTGACGTATCCGTGTCGTGTACGTGTCGGACACCGACACTCTTTGGACACTCTCAGGATACGTGTCCGACACTCTTCAAAACGTGTCCTATTTTTTAAAGACTTGGACACTTTTTGGACACTTGGAGGACACACGTGTCAATCATTTAAACACACGTGTCTAACGATTAGACATATGTAAAACTAACTATAAGTTTGAACAAAATAACTTAAGATACAATAATAAAATAAAAACCATATATATTTATAAGAATTAGTGTCATATTGCATTTTTTTATTATCTTTGAATGATATATTTATATATATATATAACATATAATAAATATATAAAATTATATATTTCATGCGTGTCCTCCACGTGTTGTGTCCTGTATTTTTTGAAAATTAACGTATCGGCGTGTCCGTGTCGTACCTGTGTCGTGTCACGTGTCCGTGTCCATGCTTCTTAGTCCATTCCTGTATGTATGCAATTATACTTTCAATGAAATTACATTTCCTGGAATTTTTTTTTTACCTACAATATGGTTCTTAGGTTCTGTTTATTGTAAGATAAAAACTGATAATCCAAAAGTAGAAGCCAAAAGCACCTCTTACTCAGCTCTAGAAATAAACTTTTTTCAGCTTATTAAAGCTATTTCTACCTAATAAGTTATAAGCAAAAGCTATACCAACAGTTTGCATAAAAGCTATAAGCAACTCAGATAAGCTGCACCAAACAGCCCCTTAATGCACTGCCCATGGAGATTTTGGATTGTGAATTGGCTGGTATACTTTGTGCTATGTGATATGGGCTTTTCAAAATAAATCAAATACTTGTGCCAGACACTTGATCCCTTTGTTTTTGATTGATTCAGATTGGGTGTCGGTTTGCTTTGAATAATTTGTAGTTGATGGCTTTTTGTTTTTGTTTGTTTTTTGGATGCATTTTTTCTTTTTCCTGTTGAGGATACCTCATCCTCATGGCCTTGTGCCTTAATAAAATTTATCTTGTCTGTTGCTGATCAAAAAAAAAATAAAATAAAATAAAAAAATGAATGTCCTGTTTTAATAGAGGAAGGCTATTCCTACCTTTTCTCTTCCTCTGACCCCATCAAATTCAGATGGCCTGGTGGGTTTGTGTCTGCTCTTTGATTCAAAAATTATGTACTAGTCTTAAGCCAAAAAGTGGAATCATATTCCACTTTTTGGAATGGATTGGAATGGGAAGACAATTCCTGATTACCTACTCACGCTGAAATCACTTTCCAAACTAATCAAAAATCTGATCTCCATACTCCTATCGTAATCTCACATTTCTGGAGGAATATAAAACCATGTAAAAGTGAAAAAGTAGATGGGCCTGCAATAAGGGAATTCCTAACAAAACCAAGTGTTTGAATAACATTGATACAGTAATTTTATTAATAGTAATGAGATTCTCGTTCCTTCTCTTTGATTCCTGCCATCCAAACATAGGTTGATGTAATTTGGTCATAGACAGAGTGTTTTGAGCTTGCATGTGTGTGAATTAGGAGCGTGCTATGCATGCTTTAAAATATTATACTTTCCATTAACTTTTTAACTATCTTCCAGAGGATGAGGAAGAAGAAGATGTTCATCTAGTTCCAAGCAGTGCTGATGATGCTCCTAGAGTTCCAAATCCAGCACAAGGCTCTGCGGGAGGTGCAAATACTGTATCTTCTCGTCCATCTGGCCGTATTGTTGGTATCATAAAACGGAACTGGCACTCGTAAGTTAAATGGCTTGCTTACTTGATATATGCGATTATGCTTTCTTCACGAGGCTGGGGGTTGGTTAAGTTATCTTTTGTTTGAGTTTGACATGTTATTTGCTTTTTCCCTTTTCATTTAGTAAAATGTATTCACAAATTGAAAGACTTTCCTCTTTAACTTAAGCCTGGAAAAATACTTAAAAAAAGACTTTTTGGTAGTCTACCAGGCAGTTGACTGCTCATGCTACTCTTCCCTGATTTCAACTTCCCTTAAAAACACAATAACTGATGCTCAAACATCTCATAACGTCATTTGCATTTGCTGCTTGTGAGAATGTTTCCACCTTGGCGATGGGGCATTTTGTTAGAAATCTCTTTAGGCAGTTTATGGTTTGTGTTTCTACCTGAAATTTTTTCATTACGTGTTTCTTGTTTTATGTAAATAGAAAACATTGAATGGCAATGTTACCAAACACCACCTTCAGAAAATGTTTTCTGTGTAGAAAACATTTTTCTACGTTTGTTTGTGACTCCAAAATTGTGGTACTAATGGTGGCGGTGGCGTGTTGGTGGCGGTGGCGGTAGTGGCGACAATGTTTTCTGCCCAAATAAGCTGTATTTTTGTTGATTTTTGGTTTTTGTCTTACCAAACACCAAAAAATGCCGAAAACATTCCAGAAATCTTTCACCAAAACAAAGAAAGTTGTTAGTTCCATTCTTTGAAATTTCATATCAGTCATAAGGTTCATAACTCCCTTACTGCCTTTGTATACCATATATTTCAGGCTTGGTGAGCTTGTCAAAATTATTTCAAGCTTGATGTGCTTATAAAAATATTTAAGGCTTGATGCATAGTTTTCTTGCTTGCTTGTCTTTGTTGCTGTTTTCATGGTGACAATAGTTATATTTTCTATATTATTGTTGCTCAAAAAAAAAAAAAAAACTTTTTTTTTTCTCTATATTATTAGTTTTATAATGCATATATTTTTCTTCTAGAATTTAGCCATTATTGTGGCTAGAGTTACTTGTGTTCCTTGGCTTTTCTGGAAATGGATGAAGTTATTTAATTTTACAAAATATCATGCAGATATTGTGGATCTTTGGAGCCAATGCCTATGCCCGCAGGCACTGGTGGTGTTGCCTATGCTTTATTTGTCTCTAAAGATCGCAGATTTCCAAAGATACGGATTCAAACTCGACAACTTGGAAATCTTCTGGACAAAAGAATTATTGTTGCCGTTGATTCTTGGGATCGTTTATCTCGATATCCTTCTGGGCATTATGTACGAACAATAGGAGTAATCGGTGATAGGGAAACTGAAAGTGAGGTATGCGGTAATGGCTTTCTGTCAGTTTATTTATTTATTTTTTTGGGGTGAGTGGGTTAAGTCCAAGGTCATTTGCTTCCCTGTTGGACATTTACCTGTTTCTTCTTTCAATAACCATAATCTTTTTCTTCACACTTACGTTATTGTGTTCAGGAACTCTGTCTGAAGTTTGATGAATCAGTTTAAGATTATTTAGTAATCAATTATGTTTAGGAACTCTGTATGAAGTTTGATGAATCAGTTTAAGATTATGGATTATGTAGTAATCAATTATGTGGGCGCTGCAGGTAGTGTTGATAGAGAATGATATAGATTCGAGACCATTTACTTCTCAAGTTTTGTCATGTTTGCCACCATTACCTTGGTCTGTGTCTTCTGAAGATCTGGCAAATCCTATGAGGCAGGATTTGCGTCATATACGTGTCTTTAGCGTGGATCCTCCAGGTATGTGATCTATAGATTTATCAGACCTTTTCTTTCTTAATACCCTTTTAGTTTTGCATGAGGCCAGATAGTATTCTTTTTAGTGTAGACAGATACCAAACTCTGTACAAATAATTATGTTTCTGTTTCTGCAGGATGCAAGGATATTGATGATGCATTACATTGTACGGCTCTTCCAAATGGAAATTTTGAAGTTGGAGTTCGTATCCTTTGACCTTTTGGTTCTTCCACATATGTTGACCTTATAAATATCATGGAAATTAGTGAAACTCGTTAATGGAAGCTAATAGCCCGAAAAATATCAAAAACGTGACAACAAAATTTATTATATATGACAAGAGGGAACTTCTGACACGAGGGAGAATGATCTTGGAGGAGAAGTTTATGTTTCAAGTCTGTTTTTTGGCTTTGAAAGCTTATTTATGTTGAAGATTTGCCTATTAGTGGAAACTATCATCTATTTTCCTAATTACTTAGAAAAAACAAATCTTGCTTGTTACTAATTTGGTTGAACTATTACCTATCTTGCTAATTACCAATTTGTTTCTTGATATGTAGGAGAGGGAGCTCTCCTCAAGGGTGTCTCTGTATGTCTACATATGGGGATGGAGACCTTTTATAGGATAGTTGGGCCATGGAGGCCAGCTCATCCAGCTCATCCTTGAGGGTCATGCCAAGGAGTGGCAAATGTAGGTGTGGTATGCCTTTTGAGTTATCACATGAGTGTGTGTGTCCATGTATGGGATGGAGACCTTTTGTAGGATAGTTGGGCCATGGAGGCCAGCTCATCCTTTGGAGTTATGCCAAGGGGTGGCAAAGTTTGGTGCCATACGCCTTTCGAGGTATCATATGCCTTAGTCAAATAGGTCTCTCTTTCTTGTCTAAGACAGGTGAAAGTGGAGCCACCTCGAGAGGGTGGACTGAGCAATTTTGCTAATCCCTCAACTTTAACTACCAATCTACTGGTTCGTGGTAATCCGGCATGGAGTCATGGGTCACTTGGGTGTCTCATGGTTGAGGCACTCAGGGATCCATAGGCCCTACTCCCTACCTAGGTAAGTTGTGTAGCTTTGGGTGACATTCTTGAGCTGAGGTGAGGCTAGGGGAGGTGCTGAGGCTAGGATAGGTGTTGAGGCAAGGCGAGGCCATGAAGTGACGCACTGCGACTAGGTGAGAATGTGAGTCTCATGCCTTGTGATGATCCAAACCCTCTTAAGTGATGAAGTGGCATGTATGTAAGGCCCAAATACCTATAATATTTATTGAAAATTCATTAAGAGGGAAATTTTTTTGTTGTTGCAATGTTTTAAGCTTTTACTATCAAGTTTGAGCATTGGGTTGAGGGCATCCACTTCATGCAAATAATGTGGAGGTTAGGCAACTTAGGTTTTTAAGACTTTACCTAGTGAACCCCTCACTGCTGCATTGGTAGGATGAGCACTTAATTTTAGATGTAATTTTTTTGATCGTCTTATATTTTCATCATCCTTGCTTCTGATTCTCGATACATGCATGATTTAGTCTTTATTTATTTATTTGATAAATAAAATTTTATTACTAACAACATCAAGCTGATGCTAAAAAATACCCCCCTCGCCCCCAAAAAAAAAAAAAAAAAAAAAAGCCCCATCAAAGGGGAGAGACCACCTAACCAACCAAATCATCAAAAAAAATTCAAAAAAGCAAGAAAGTCCAAATCCACCATACCTGTAACCCAGCCATACAAAACTACAAAAAGCCTATTTTCTAACCACGAAAGAGAACGAGCCATCCCTGAAAAATACGCCAATTGCGTTTCAACCAAATCAGCCACATTAAACACAATGGGGCCATGGACCAAGCCTTTTGACGCCGCTTCCCAACCTGACCCCCTCCCCAACTCCGGAGGACTGCCATCACCCTCTGCTTTGTTGAACCCAAACCACTCCAAAAATAGAAAAAATAAGCACCCACATATGATATGCCACAGGGCAATGGATAATAAGCAAATGATCCAGACTCCAATTTAGTCTTTACTTTTTTGTGCAATAGTAATTTTCTAGTTGTCTTCTTGACTATTTTGCATGAATACTTGTAAAAAACTGTGTACCTTGGGTTTGATTCACTTCTTGGTTCCTTCAGTGTACACATGCTTATTCCCTGTTTGTTGTTGAGCTCAAATGGGCTTTTGTTTTCCTTCGGACTTCATTATTATTCTTTTGAGTTTCTTCTGTTGGCCATCTTACACGTTTTCCAAGAATCTTTTTTATTTTAATTTTAAATTTTTTATATATTTTGCTGAGATTAGGGTTAATATTGGTCTTACTACATCCAATTGTCTAAAGGTGGTTCTCAGTTTTTATCAGTTAGGCATGGAGCTTTTTTGTCAATCCTTAATAACATTTAAACAGATATTGCTGATGTTACAAATTTTGTGCACCCTGGAACCCCTCTTGATGATGAGGCTACACAAAGGGGCACATCAGTCTACCTTGTTGAGCGGCGAATTGACATGCTTCCTAAACCTTTAACAGAAGGTAATATTTCATTCCCATTAACTTGGTTGAATTTGTTGGTTGCACATACAACTGATTTATTTTATGGCTAGTTGTTTCTTAGTTTTAAAATTTCTAATTGTCACAGTAGCTCTCGGATAGTTCACTCAATAGAAGTTCTATATTGCAGATATTTGTTCTCTTCGAGCTGATGTGGAGAGACTAGCATTCTCTGTTGTCTGGGTAATGATTGAATCTCTGGTTGTTATGATTCAGCTTTCTTTTTCTAGTGAGTTGTAAGTGCACATGTATCTGATTGACCTGAAAAACACTGGTTCTTGATACTCTCTCCAATACCCAAACCTGCAATATCAATATCTGTGTATTATGGTGTCAAACCTTATTAATTATTAATATATTATAGTTATGTGGCCACTCCCATTTTTAATTGTGAGTGCACCCATTTTACTGTTTAGTCTATTAAACTGTAAAATATTGCCTGTAATGCAAATATTTCCAATTCAAATGGAGCTCAACTCATTGAGGCTGTTGGTTTGTGAGTCAAATTGTTCAACTGATCTGGATGAGCTGAGATGGAAAAAGATGAGAAAAAGCTAGAATGGAAAGAAAGTCATACAGTTGCTAAATACTGATAAACTTTAGAAAACAGAAGCCATTTTTTTCCCTTATGTTAGAGGTCCCTGTGTTCAATTATTCCAATCATTATGGTCCATTTTTGTGTTAAAAAACAACTGACCTGAGATTTAGGTTTTCTATTTTTGGAGCAAAGGGCTGTTTTGATTTTAGAATGCTTTTTAGGAGCAGTGTCGAATTCTATAGTTTAAACTTGCATTCTTTCTTTTCTTACTCTATTTTGGTGAGAAATGAGAATCTTATTAGATAAAACTTTGCTCTTCCACATTTTTGAATAAATTCATCAACAGATAAGGAAGGCTGTGGAACTAGTCATCTTTGCTTTAGTTAATTAATCTTTTTCACCATAATTACTTTTTGCACATGTTGCATCTTTTCCATTCTTGTTTTCACACTTTACACTTCTTTTAGTTGTACCAATGAATGGTGTTGGCTCAGAGTTTTATTTCGATTTTTGACATCATATTGGCTTATAATTGAGCCCTTAAGTGTTAGAAACACGCAACGGATTACTTGCTAAAGGAATGCTTACCAAAGGGCATTTATGCTTTTATGTATCTGTTTTTGTGTTTACATATATTTATTTCCCTATTTTGGTGGTTTGTGTGTATTCGTGTGTATTTGTGAATTCAAGTTTTGAACCTTTTTTTGACATATTATTTGAATTTCAGGAAATGACACCTGAAGCGGAGATTATTTCTACAAGATTCACAAAAAGTATGATCAAGTCGTGTGCAGCATTGTCTTATGTAGAAGCTCAAGCCAGGATGGATGATAGGTGCTATATCTAATTTTTCTTGTTATACCTTACCCCTTAATTAACTTGGGAAAAAACTTATGAGATAAAGATACTGTTCAGCTTTATGTAGTCTCTATAGTATGATCATGTTTGCCACTAAATCTTTGGCCATCATTTTCTTACAACATGAATCAACCACCATTTTTCATTGGAGATGATTAAATTATCTCAATGCAGCTGTAAACACACAGCATTTATTTTAAAGCTTTGCTTGTGACCATGGAAAAGTTAACAAGGCATAGTACAGAGTAGCAATACTTGATGTGCAATATGACATTCAAAGAATTTGATGTACCAATTGTCTAGATTTAGAAAACCCAGAGAAGGCCAATGATGGTGCTCTTGATAAGGTGTCAATGCTAGCTTATGGTGCACAAAAGGGGAGGAGAAGGCCGGGGTTATTCATAATAAACAAGATATATTCAATTCTTACCAGGATTTTTGTTCTGACACAAATTGTGTTCAGATTTTTCATGGTGGATTGATTGATTTATTGTTCATACTTCAGTGATGCCTGTGTACAATGAATCCAAGTTTCAATATCTTGAGAAGATATATATATATATATATATATCAAGGCAGATGGAAGTCCAACCCAGTTGCGTTAATTTTCACATGAATTGGAGTGAGAGATGTCAAGGATCGAGACCAACCCATATGCTGTATGGCCACCAGTAATATGAATGCATGGGTTGCTTGTGTCTACAGGGTCATTGCATGAGTATGGAAACCCTTGCCACCCTTGTTAATTCAGGTGTACACAAGTTTTATTGAACCTTTGACCTGACAAATGATTGAACCCCAAAGGAACTGTTTGAAAAAGGGCATGCTTTTGATTATTATTTTATTGACTAAATGATAAAGCTGGTAGGTCAGTCAAATTGCTTCATATTACTAGTTTCTATGTTGTGGTGGTTTGAGAATGTTGCATTGGTGCTTAGTGATATTGTAAACAAAAGATAAAAACAATCTTGAATCTTGATTAAGAAAGATAATGGGCATTTGACCTTTTGATATCCAGTTACCTGTGTAAGTTTATACATTTAGACTCGCTTTGGGTCTGTTCTTGCCCCTAAGGTTATCTGCATTTGTTTATTTATTGTATTTGAAGCTTCCTGCCTACCAGTTTCCATATTGATGACTTTTTTCTACATGTATATTGTAGCCGCTTGATGGATCCGTTAACTACAGATTTGAGAAATATGAACGCTTTAGCAAAGGTATTCGTACTCAGGTTGATACTTACTGCATTTATTCATTTAGTATTGGCTAAATGTGAATGGACTCTGTTTTTGCAGGTAATGAGGCAGAGGCGTATTGATAGAGGAGCATTGACTCTTGCCTCCGCTGAAGTGAAATTTCAGATTGATACTGAAACTCATGACCCTCTTGATATTGGTATGTTGACTTGACCTTTTTAAACGAAGAAAGTTGATTAGTCTAGCTGTTAAGAGGTAGCCAATACCATTTGTAGGATTAGTCCATGAATGAGACTTGGAGCCGTTGTTGTCATTAAACATATTGTTGTTTGTTCGTTGTTATCCTTCCTCTGCACACTTTAGAATTCCTTCAGGACTCAAGGGCCCACATCATCCTATATAAACTGGTGTTTGGTGTTGTAATATAAATTTATAAACTGGTGTCTAGTGTCCTAGTGAAATCAGCCACCAAATTTCCATTAAGGTGCTGAAGTTTCTCAATTATCTGATGCATGCTGTAGTTATGTCTATCTGGGTTCTCTGGTTTCGTTCCACTATGCTTTTTTTCCATTAATGATTTAGTGGTTTATTTTGTTTTACTTGTGTATTAATATTAATTCCTAATGCGTGATATGTGACTGCAGGAATGTATCAAATTCGAGAAGCGAACCAGATGGTTGAGGAATTTATGCTTGCTGCTAATATTTCAGTTGCAGCAAAAATCCTGGAACATTTCCCCCCATGTTCATTGCTTAGGTATATGTCGTTTTTCATGGCAACATCAAGCTGTCTCCTCGAATATTACATATGTATATTGTTTTTCTGGCCTACTTTTCTTTTACTGTCAGGGTCTAGGAATGATCTGATGCTGACTGTTGGAGATCTCTCTCTCTCTCTCTCTCTCTCACACACACACACACACACACACACACACACGCGCGCGCGCTTGGTAGCCTCTTAAGATTATGTTGTGGATGACATTGGCATAGTAGATGTCCAGAATTTAAGTGTAAGAGTAGAAGATTCTATTGATATACCGGTGTACAAAGAAAACCTGTATAGTTGTAGATCTCTAAATGTTCCCCATTTCACTCTAATATATCTGTCTAAGAAATATTTCATGACTGATAATATCCAAAAGTCAGAATGATGAAACATGATCGACCGTCCACTAACTGGCGCTGGTCTTTATTGAAAAGGAGGAACACTGCTATAATATTGTTGCAAAAAAGTTAAATGTGATTTATTGCCGAGAAGCAGAAATTTGGAGAAGTACATTTGAACTGGCACACTTCTGTACGGTGGACAAGTTATATTCTGTATTTTGTCCAACTTTGGTGGATAATAGCTGTTGGATTTCAGTTACTGATGTATAATCTCATTAATATTTAATTTTTCTTAATTTGGGTGTTAAACTCTTTGCAGCATTTAGCTCATGTGGTCATTAATTTTGCAGGCGCCATCCTAGTCCAACCAAGGAGATGCTTGAACCTTTGCTTCGTACGGCTGCTGCTGTTGGCCTTCATTTGGATGTGTCCACATCCAAAGCATTGGCAGATTCACTTGATTGTGCTGTGGTGAGTTATCGTTTTAGGACATGTATGCTGGACACGTGGAAATTTTTATCTATTAGGTCTTACTGTTCACATTTGCATTAGTATGTCGAGATTATTCAATATAAGAACCGGTTGTAGCTAGGTTGTATGGTGTCTAGTTGTTATTTAGTTGCTCGCTGCTACTCTCTCTCTCTCTCTCTCTCTCTCTCCCTCTCTCCCTCTCTCATACACATTCACACGTGGAGATCTATGTCTATTTCTTATTGATCAATCTGTCATCTACCCGGTGTTCAATTTTGTTATGTCTACACAAATTTGTTCTTAAGAAATTGTGTTGCAGGGTGATGATCCATACTTCAATAAGCTCATTCGCATCCTGGCTACTAGATGCATGACACAAGTAACTACTCCCTGATTTTAATGAATTCAAATTTGTTTTTGCATAAGAAACTTTATATAACTTTTATCTTGTCATTAATTTTTTTTCCAATTCTTTACAAATTCAGGCCGTTTACTTCTGTAGTGGAGATCTTAGTCCCCAAGAATTTTATCATTATGGTCTTTCAGCACCTCTTTATACTCACTTTACCTCTCCTATTCGGAGATATGCAGGTGAGTGAGTCATGTTTTGTTGTGATTACCTTAAAGCAGATAAAAAAAATAAAAAAAGAGAATCTTTTGATTATTGAATGTCCTTTCCTGGCAGATGTCGTTGTACACAGGTTACTTGCCGCATCTTTAGGCATCTACAAGCTTCCAGCCATATTTCAAGACAGACCTCAACTTACCAGTATTGCCGACAGTAAGGATTACTTCTCTGCACAGTGTTATCTTTATGTCTCCTTTCATGAAACCATATACCTGGTTTTCTGCACTCTCTTTTGAATTTGGGAAATATCTTGCCTTCCATGCTGAGCATATTGGTGGTTTCAACAAATGTTTAAAATGCAAGATGATAGGACTGGTGATTGGTGTCTTGAAATGATTTAATAGCACTGAAGTGGTCAGTGGACTATCTTTGGGCATGTCTTATGGTTTAAAAAACACTAGTTTGGCATCTGATAGCCTCTTTCACTTCACATATTAGGTCTATTCCAGACTTGCATAGATGGATATTCTCTTCTCTAAATACGATTTTTTTATAGAAACAAATGCTATTATGCTTTAAATATGCAAATGGTGCGTTTTCCACTGTGATTAACATTTATCAATATGCGGATTGCTAAAGCTAAAGCATGCTGTCTTTTTATCACATGGTCAATGGTTATTTTGAAATATAAGAGAAATTTGTTTTCATGTGTCCCCTTCAGATTTAAATTATCGGCATAGGAATGCTCAGATGGCGAGCCGGGCCTCAGTAGAGGTTCATACTCTCATCTATTTCCGGAAACGGTACGTGTACAGACCTTTTTATGCTCTCTCTCTCTTTCTCTCGCTCTGTCTGTCTGTCTCTTTCTCTGTCTCTCATAATTTTCTATCCTCTTGCAGGCCCACGGACACAGAGGCCAGAATTGTGAAAATAAGATCAAATGGCTTCATTGTTTTTGTGCCCAAGTATGTCTTATTGCCCTCTTGCAGTTCCATTCTCTCTTCCCAAATGAACTACTGTGCCATATTGCTTTTGCTCCCATCTTTGCTCTTACTTCCCATGCTTTTACTTTTTGTATTAAAGGCGTTTTGCTTATTCGCCAGTTTTGTATAGTAGCATGCACAATCTGTCAATCAGATTATCCTGGAAATGCCTACCATAATCAGAAACATTATTTGTATAATGATGTGATCTTATGAAATGTATAAATGTTCAGTTTCATTGCTCCTATTTTCTCGTAACCCAATTTTTTTTCAAAATGGTCTCGTATCATGAAATGTTGTTCAAAACACGCCCAAAGAAATTTCCCTTGTGGCTGTCCAGCTAGCATGTACGCTTCTTATGATGATCATCTATCTGATGTTAATTTTTATTTTTAATTTATAAATTTTCCAAAATAATCTGTGTGCAGGTATGGTATTGAGGGGCCTGTCTACTTGACGGCAAGAGGTGATAAAGGAGGTGGCGGAGAATGGTTGGTAGATGAGCAGCAGCAGAAGGTTAAGAAGAGTGATGGTAGCATTTCATATGGTGTTCTTCAGACAGTGAGGATTCATATGGAGGTTGTGGAGCCCCAACCCAACCGGCCTAAGCTCCAACTTACCCTTATGTAGGAAATTAATGTATTGATATTATTGATTGATATTCAATTTCCTCATATTACAAGACCAAATGACACTCCTCATATAGGAGATATTACAAACATCATCATAACCCATTAAACCCATTATATACCACTTACATATTATATATTTTTACTATCTACCACTATATATTTTCACTATCTACCACTATCATATTATACACATTATATATGTCCACCACATTGCCACTATCAGATTATATACATTAACAGCCCCCCTCAAACTCAAGGGGGTTAGGAACTAACCAACTTGAGTTTGGAGAGAGTAACAAAACAGGAAAATAATTTGACAAATAAAATAAAAGTGGATAGGAGATTTGTATGTATGGTCGTGGTCGCATTGTAGAAGACCGTATGGTTATGGCGAATCGATGTAGAAGATGCTTATGGGGTCATGTCGGACCGTTATAGAATCTGATTTACGGGTCATGTCGGACCGATGTAGAATCTTACTGAGGTCATATCGGACCGCTGCGTAAAACGATGTACGGGTCATGTCGGACCGGTAGAAAAGAACCAAATCAATGTTTTAACAGTTATCGAGTCTTATCGGACCCATATAGGAGCTAACCTAATCAAAGTCGGATGATTCTGAGTTTTGTCGGACCCTTATAGAGCTAACCTAATTAATGTCGGACAGATTCTGAGTCTTGTCGGACCCTTATAGGAGCTAACCTAGGAATCAATGTCGGAGACGATTCTGAGTCTTGTCGGACCCATATAGAAGCTAACCGGAATCAAAGTCGGGACAGTTTACAGAGTCTTGTCGGACCCATATAAGAGTTAACCGGAATCAATGTCGGGACAGTTTACAGAGTCTTGTCGGACCCATAAAAGTCGCACCCTCAAAAGGCGTGCCCAATCTTATCAAAAGACGTGCCATCAAAAGACGTGCCCGACAGCCATTAAAAGTCGAGCCATCAAAAGGCGCGCCGATTTGTCGTCTGGCGTTGAGAGGCGCGTGATACGCATGTCTGCCTTGCCTATTTAAACCAAGGCGAGGCTGCCGCTGATGCATAACAAACCAGCTGAAAAAACTTTTTGTTCTCTCTGTAACACTTCTGAGAGAGATACTCTGTAACACGCTACAACCAACCATGAATATGGCCTTTTCTTCCCGTTCAGCTATCCAGAACATAGCCTCTTCGTCCCGTGGTCTCACTCTCTTTCCCGACCTTAACGAGGCCACAAGAGAGATAGCCGGGGCAGTTGCCCTTGAACCTCAACCAAGTGCCCCTGGATTTACGCCGTTGAACTTTCCAATGTTGTCAGTTGAGCAGATAATGGCTGCTCAATCTGATATTGAGGCCAATTATTATACTCTGAAGTCATGTGTTGAGACAATGACGGCGGTCAACAACCTGTCGCACCGGCTTCAGAGTAGAACAAATGAGGTGCAGCAGGTAAAAGCCCAACTGGCTCTGCTCCAGAGCATGTATACGGATGCCCGAGCAGAGATATGTGTGCTGAAGGTAGAAAACAAGGAACTGAAGCGGAAGGCCACCGTGATACTTAGATTTGGAGGGCCGCCATATGTGACGGTTGAGGAGCAACGAGAAGTGAACATGCTCGGCGGCGTGGGAAACACGGAGGTAGCACCGGCAAGGGACGCCCAAGACAAAGGCAAGAAGAAGAGAACAGCTGAAGAGGCGAAAAAATGAGGCCGTTTTTTTTTTTTTTTGGTGTAAAATTGTGATCGGGGTTGATCCCTGAGATGAATAAAATAAGGTAAGGTTTGGTGTGCAAATTGATATGGTAGGAATGAGATTTGAAAAAAATAGGTGGATGTTGATAGATTAAACAAAGAGGAAGATATGATGAGGGTGGGTGGCACAAGCTGATCTGATTCATCTCTGCCACCACTCTACGATCTGACGATGGTTGAAATCATGAACCACGATCTAAATAGCAAGCAATCTGATACCCACCTCCTCCATTTCCTCCGAGAAAATTTGATTCGTGCCAATTGTAGACTAACCCATATAGCAAGATCATGAGAAGAAGCGAACTAACATTCCTCATTGCATAAAGAACTCCCTGAATCCATTGGAGCTTATGTTGGACTTGCCACCATTCGGGATTCATATGGTGGTTTGTTTTCAGCGATAGTGGGCCTAAATTACCATATGTTGAATTGGTCGAATGCTTGATCCACCAAGAGAAGAAGTAAGAAATGCTATACTTTCATGCATGACAGCTGGCATACGTGTTATAGTGGTCACAGGGGATAACAAGAATCACTGTGTCAAAAGATAGGTGCTTCGATCACATGGGAGATTTTGGTGGACACTCTTTACTTTTTCGAGTTTGAAGAGCTTCAAAGACTACAAAAAACAATGGCATTACAACGCATGACACTTTGTTCACGGGTTGAGCCATCTCATAAAGGATCTTTGGTTGAAGCATTACAACACCAAAATGAAGTGGTTGCAATGATCGTGGCGATGGAGTAAATGATGCACTGCACTAAAGAAAGTGACATAGGAATTGCCATGGGATCGTGCACAGCGATGCTTCAGATATGGTTTTGGCAGATGACAATTTTGCTACAATTGTTGCCTTTATTGCAGAGGAAAGTAAAGGATGAGAGAAGTGTACCCACCATAGCCATCCCGAGCATAACCTTGCCCTGTGCATTATAGCCGTAAGTCGGTGGTCGATCAGAACTTGTATTATGAGTTGGGGCTTGAGGGACCACGAGGGGCTTCTTCTTTGAGTCTGCTGGCTATAGTAATCATAACCACCTCCTCGAGAGGTCTGGCGATTTTGTGCACCGGTTGTCCGATCGGCCCGATGGCATAACCACCTGATGTTGGTTGAGGAGGATACCCAGGGTATGGTGGCTGAGGTGGTGAAGAAGAGTGAAGGTATGTGTAGAAAATTCCGGCGGGCAGCGAAGGCAAAGTTACCCGCCGGCTGCCCGCCGGTGAGAAAGAAATACAGGCCTAAATCTTATGGCTTTGATACCATGTAGGAAATTAATGTATTGATATTATTGATTGATATTCAATTTCCTCATATTGCAAGACCAAATGACACTCCTTATATAGGAGATATTACAAACATCATCATAACCTATTATACCCATTATATACCACTTACATATTATATATTTCCACTATCTACCACTATATATTTCCACTATCTACCACTATCATATTATACACATTATATATGTCTACTACATTGCCACTATCAGATTATATACATTAACACCTTATCTAAAAGATGTTACTTTTTCTATTTTTTGGAATTTAAAAGATTACTTAATTTTTGCCGACAGATAAAATCCGCTTGTATAACTTTTTTTTACACTGTATATAGAATAGTGACTTATGAGCTGTTTGTGCAGAGCATAGCGGTGTTATTGATAGGTGAATTAAACCACTGGGTATGTAAGAATTTTATTATTATTATTATTATTATTATTTATTTCCGAGTTGATTTTTAAATTATCTCTTTCTGGGGGTGAAATATTGCCATCAGTTAGAAGATCAGGGATTCGCTTAGCCAATCCTGGCATGAGGAGCACAGGTATTTTTTTCGTTTTATTCATTTTTGTTTTTTGTGTTTGTGAAAACAAATTCAATGAAAAGTTCAAAAACAATCATTGCTTTCATATTATTTTGATTTGTGTGAATATATATATATATATATATAAATTAGAAAATAGATTTTTGGTACTTTTTAGAAAGTAGGTGGTTAGAAAATTTAGCTGACAGTTTTTGGAAAATGTTAGCAACCAAATAATTTTACCAACACAAACTCCAAACACATCTCACATGTGGGTTTGGAATGCGGGTGGGTTTGAAAAATGTTAGCAAACAAATAATTTATTAAATTTTTTATATAGGCGTGTGTTTTATATCATGTAAATTATGTGATTTATATGTATCTTATTCCGTCTTTTTATTTTTTATTTTTTTTTATCAGGCATTCTGTCCCTTCTGTGTGGCCAGTGGTTGTGACTAGCTGTTTGGTCACATGTTTTTTCAAGGATTAATTACTTTTACCACCCTATATTTTTACTAAATGTTTGTTTTGACCCACTACTTCCAATAATGATAGTCAATCACTTCCCTCCATTTGTCTTCTAAGGCGGCTACAATAGAATTAAGTAATTCACATCCATGTCATTTGCGATATTTTGATATCACAAAATGCTAAAATTAAATTATTTTCAATTATAATTAAAATTTATATAATAAATTATAATCAAATATGACTTAGGGTGGGTTTAGAAATATATTATTTTAAAATTTTAAACTTTTTAAACTAAAATATGAAGTAAAACAAAATTAATATATTTGAGATAATTTTTTATTTTATTTTATTTTTTTACAAAACAACGTAAAGAGAATCTATAATTTTTTACCCTTCCATATAATTTCTTAGCTTTTTTATTTTTAGTGATTTGTTAACTATTGCTATAGGTAGTTTCCAAACTTACCCTTAAGATATAATAAAAATATATATATATATATATTCAGAACTGAAATAATAATCATGATAGATCATAATCAATCTTATAATCAAATTACAATTAAGAGTCATAACCAAACATTTTTTAGGATTAACTAAAGGGAAATACTAACAAGTGTCTTATAGGCATTGGTGGTGTTTGGGAAGAAAATGAGTTGGGTTTTTTCTCATTTTTTTCACTAAAAGACAAAAATTTTGCAAAATAAAAAAAAACACATCCAAACAAAATATCACATTTAACTCCATAATCATTTCACTTTTTCTCTCACAAACATCACATCCAACCACAAAAAAACTCAACTATCTTTTCAAACACAAATTTTTTTTTATTCAATAATATCCTACATCTAATAAAATCTACATAAAAAACCGCTTCCCAAACACCATCATTGTTTAATGTTGAAAATATGTAAAAATGTTAAAAAGTATATTAATTTTAATAAAAGTACATTGAAATTAGTAAAAAGTGGATTGTATTCTATAAATATTTTATCTTTTACTTGTATCCTATAGGTACTTGTTAGTAAGATTATTAATTAAAAATTTCTTCAGTCATAACAAAAATAAAAATTACAAAATATTATATCTAACATTACAATAAATCTTTGTCAAATCATATCTAACACTACAAAAAGTAATAACAACAAAATTACAAAAATCATAACTGGACATCTAAGTACACACTATTAAAAAATATGTATCATCAATTTTTTCTTATAACATAGAGATCAATTGATTTGAATGGATTTTATGACGGAAACAATAACCCTAAACATGGTCTTTTATGATTTATTAGGGATTGACCTAATGGCTTGAGACCCAGAATTTAGGGGTTTACTTTCTCGAAGTTTCAGGTTCCATTGGTACGTGAATATCCTAAATTAGAACAACCCGATCCCCGGGGAAAAAATGGTCTTTTACCCGAATTGATTGAAAATCCGGATTCAACAGACCCGACCGGAAACCCGCATAATTCAACACCCGCTCATCAAAACAATGGGCCTGTGTCCGTGCGCCAGAGAGAATCAAGCCCGAGACGGTGAAGCTACCACTAGGTGCGTAAGCGTATACATGTTATCGGCGCCGAAACGCAGTACAACTACTGGTTATTACTGAAAACTAGACAATTAAGGAAGGAATAAGCATACAGGCAATTCTGCAGATATAAGTAAGTATACATAACCCATACTCGCCGTGGTAGGCCAACTGAAGTTTCGAATTGGGAGAGTGGTAAAGCGACGCCGGAGCCAAATTAGTCTAGAAAGATGTTGCAGAGCAAGTCCTCTGTCCGCAAAACGAAGCAAGGCAAAGTTGTCAAGGTCTGTTCCCCCCATTCCTAAAACCCTAACGCTAATTTACTTCATCTTCTTCTCCTTCTCAATTTCATTGGTTCAGTTTATATAGTGTTTAAAATGATATATTTTTCACACACAGGTCGTTAGAGAACACTATCTGAGAGACGATATCTACTGCGGAGCCCCATTTTGCAATGTCTGCGATTCTAAAAGTGCTCGCTTGAGCTCCTCTGCCCCCACCATTCTTATTTTTGACACCAACGTCGTCCTCAATCAGGTAGCCTCTGATTTTGATTTCTGATTTCTTCACAGTTTACATTATGTTAATACATGTGTATGTATGTGTGTGCAATGGAATAATAATTCATTGGGGAAAAAAAAAAAAGGAAAGATTTTGAGAGAGACACCTAAGAACTTCCTTCTTGTGCTCAACTTTGCTGGCGAATTGATGATTGCGTTTCTTTCTGTGGTAAAACGATTGAATATGCTATAAAAATAGTGTAATATACAAAGGGTGAACACCATTTTGCTGTTCCCCTCAAGTTGAAGCCTGTTAATATTTTTTTTTCTCTGCAAGTTAATGATTTTATTTAAGAACTTTCATGCTCTCTCAATAATTTTTGGATATATTAGGAATTTCATACCTTTTCAAATCATTCGATCTGAATTTGGAAAAAAGTGGCTCATTATATATTAAGAGATTATGAAAAATGGTTGAAGAGAGTGGGGAGGCTGCTAATTTAAGATAATGACGCATGCGTGTAGTGTGCACTCTGTGTCTAGTGTATATCACAATCGAAGCTGTTGAGAGAGAGGGTTGAGGATAGTTGCTAGGAATTGCTAAATATTGGAGTTATTTCGTTTCTATATTGCTCCTTTAGTGAATGAATATAGAAGGCACCTAAGAAGCACATACATTTCTTTAGAAAGGTGGCGTGTTTGTGTTAGACACCGACACTCGTCAAAACGTGTACTATCTAAAAAAAAGAAAAGATGAATTGGACGCTTGGACAACAAATGTGTCCATCACTTAAATGTACGTGACTTGGCATATAATAACCAAAAAAAAAAAAATGTAAATGTGTAGGAGTTCGTGTTAGATTGCATTTTTATCTATGAGATATAATAAATATATTTTGTGTGTCCCCTACAAATTTTGAAAATTGTCATGTTGTCGTGTTCGTATCATATTTATGTCATGTCACATGTTCATATCTGTACTTCTTAGGAAGGCACTTTAAATAGTATATTAGTGAATTTTCTTAAGACAATTTTGGTAGAGAACATATTAACACCTCTTTCAAAGGGGGGAACACCAAAATGGTGTTCATCCTTATATATAGTGTAGATGATACGCATGCAATTGTTTTCAATTTCATTTTGGTGGTTATTAGCGAGTAATTATCTAGTCTTCCATGATCACCACTTTGACAGTGTGCCCGTCCAATAGCAAGGGACTACGTATTTACATGGATCAAAAAAACAAGAATAGTGGGGGAAAATCAAGAAACACCATTGGTCGGGCACATAACCACATGGTGTTTTAGGAAGACTGTATAAATTATGGTTACTAGCAGTTAAATAGTAATTAAGATTAACAGTTAGGGTTTTATGTGTTGTAATGTTAGTGGGTCTTGTCGGTTTGTGTTAAAATACGTTAACAATCAATGAAGGAGGCTGGAATATTTTGAAATCGCTTCCTTTGAAGTTTTGGGGGTTTGTTCATCTCAAATAGAACCAATAGGAGGTCTTTCCCTCTCAAAGTGGGACTTCTCTGTATCTTTTCTTCACGTATTCTTCTTTATTTAGTTTACTTTTAAAATGGTACATATCAATATTTATTTTTGTTGGTAATTGAAATTTTGATTTGGTTTTGAATGCATGTGTTCCTCAGATTGACTTGCTCGAGAATCCGGCAATTGATGATGTTGTCATATTGTCAGTGGTGTTGGAAGAGGTGAAGAACAAGAGCCTCTCGGTTTATAATAGAATCAGAGCCCTCTGCAGCAATTCTACAAGGAAGTTCTTTGTGTTCTTTAATGAATATCACAGGTAGGTTCTCTTTTGTTTTCATCATGTCTGAGTTATACCATTTGTTGGATAAACTCATTGGATGCTAGGCCATTCATCATTTTTTAAAATAATTAATATGGTTATTTATTTATACTCAATCAGAGTGTTTAGATTTCTATGTAAAAGTGTAGTTTACTTTTTTTAAGCCCCTGTTTCCGATGGTCGTTACTTCATGCCTGGCCTTATTTTAATTTATTCAGTTGTAGAAGCCGCAGCAACAGTAGTAGTATTGAAACAAAGAGATCAAACTAAACTCCTTCTAATTCTTGGTGCGTTGTTTATTTTTCTTGAAGGGATACATATGTGAAGGCCATGGTCGGTGAAAGTCCAAATGATCGGAATGATAGAGGTTTTTTCTTTGCTTTATGCTAATGTTTTGTTTGTTGGATTCATTTTTAATGACTACCAGTTCCAATGCTATGAAAGAGATGGTACTTGGTGTCTAGACTCTCATATTCACTATAAAATTTCCTTTTCACGTAACACAATCACCTTGTGGGAGTAGTGATCCATTAATCATTGATTATACATTTTGAACTTATTGCTCCGATCAAAAAAAAAAAAAAAAAAAACTTATTGCTCTATTTTCTGGATATCCCCATGAACTGAAACACGTCTCTATCAGCCAAAAAGTTATGAAAAGGCTTTGCTGAGTTCTATATTGGTAAAGTTCTCTACAACAATTCCCAGTCTCTGACTCTCTGCAGACCTGACAATGCTGTTAATTATCGATACATTTAAGAAGACAGTGCAAATGTTGCAGAAAATGTAGATTACTTCATACACTTGGATCTTATTATCAATGCTGGTGCCACTAAGCAGACATGATATGCATTGAATAGTCATGTTAAAAGAATTTATTTTTTCAATATTTGAAAAGACCTCTTCAAAGTAAGAATTTCACGTCTTTTGCTCCATCCTAATGCCCGGAATTCAATTGTA
This sequence comes from Camellia lanceoleosa, assembly GCA_025200525.1. Taxonomy (NCBI): domain Eukaryota; kingdom Viridiplantae; phylum Streptophyta; class Magnoliopsida; order Ericales; family Theaceae; genus Camellia; species Camellia lanceoleosa. The sequence goes on along the minus strand of CM045758.1, from coordinate 168,265,030 downwards.
AGGCTGAAGATAAACAGGTTGGTTATGTAAGAAAATACAGAAATTGTGCTTTATTATACACACACATACTTGTACCTGCGCGTACTTGATCTTGCAGGCATACTTTAGGGTGGACTTACATAGCATGGTGTGGTGTCAGTGTAATAGGGAAATTTTAGTGTTGGAAATATGAGCCTTAGATTTTCTATGTATACACTTACGTACAAGAGCAGTTTTCTGTATTCTGGTGGTTATTTTCATTCCTAGTGCAATGACATGCGTTTGTGGATTTCCAATTCCTGACATTGAAGAAATCGTGGTTTCAGCTATTCGGGTGGCAGCGCAGTGGTATAAAAATCATCTTGGTGATGCAACTAGGGTCTTACTAATCACAAATGACAGGGAGAACAAGAGGAAGGCCACTGAAGAGGGAATTTCTGCGGAGACAGGTAGATTAAACAACATAACTAACTTTTTTTAAGCTGTCTAGCAGTTCATGCACATCTGTAATGGGTAATACTTCTGTTATATTGTTGTTAACATGTCGATTATGGTATGAACTCATTGGACATCTTATATGGACAAGGCAGACTAATGAAGTTCCTTTTTATTTCAGTTGAATCATTTGTGAAATCGCTTGATCAACCTGGATTACTTGACCTGCTTGTTCAGCCTCGTTCAGAAGATGTAGGCATGGAGGAAGTTGAAGATCTGGGACCTTCAAAGAGGAAAATACTTTATACTGAGGTAATCTTGGCTGCAAATGCATGTTTACAACTGATGATTGTATATCATGTAACATCTGTTATTGACTATATTGTGGTCATGAATTATGCTCAGGCAGTTTACAAATTTTTTTCCTGCTCTCCCTTTTGTGCAGCATAAACCCATGTCAGAGATTACTGCTGGCTTGCATTGTGGTATTTTCCATCAAGGGAAACTTCGTGTTAATCGTTACAATCCTTTTGAAGCATATGTAGGAAGTGAGAGCATTGGTGATGAGATAATCATATATGGGCGTGTAAACATGAATAGGGCTTTCGCTGGTGATATAGTGGCAGTGGAACTTTTGCCTCAAGATCAATGGCATGAACAGAAGTCATTGTCCATAGCTGATGAAGGTATGATAGTGCCAGCCATATGGTTATTGGATATATAAAAGATGCAGCCATGAACCCATGATCATACCATTTTTTTTTTGGGTTAAGTAATTGAACCTTTATTCGAAAAGGTAGGAAAGTTATGAAATTTCAAAAAACTAAGAATACTCTTCAATCTATACAAGGGAACCTCCATACCATCAAATGTCCTCCTAAGTATGATCATACCATGCTTATCCATTCCTGTATGTATGCAATTATACTTTCAATGAAATTACATTTCCTGGAAATTTTTTTTTACCTACAATATGGTTCTTAGGTTTTGTTTATTGTAAAATAAAAACCGATAATCCAAAAGTAGAAGCCAAAAGCACCCCTTACTCAGCTCTAGAAATAAACTTTTTTTCAGCTTATTAAAGCTATTTCTGCCTAATAAGTTATAACCAAAAGCTATACCAACAGTTTGCATAAAAGCTATAAGCAACTCAGATAAGCTGCACCAACCAGCCCTTTAATGCACTGCCTATGGAGATTTTGGATTGTGAATTGGCTGGTATACTTTGTGCTATGTTATATGGGCTCTTCAAAATAAATCAAATGCCCGTGCCAGACACTTGATACCTAGATAAGGGTATGAGATATATGTTTGATTCTCCCCACCCTCCTCTATTCTTCTTTAATTTTTTTTCCATACCTTTTTTTTTTTTTTTTTTTTTTTTTTTTTTTGGGGGGGTGTTGAGGTTGGATGCTTAAAAATGAATGTCCTGTTTTAATAGTGGAAGGCTATTCCTACCTTTTCTCTTCCTCTGACCCCATCAAATTCAGATGGCCTGGTGGGTTTGTGTCTGCTCTTTGATTCAAAAATTATGTACTAGTCTTAAGCCAAAAAGTGGAATCATATTCCACTTTTTGGAATGGATTGGAATGGGAAGACAATTCCTGATTACCTACTCAAGCTGAAATCACTTTCCAAACTAATCAAAAATCTGATCCCCATACTCCTATCGTAATCTCACATTTCTGGAGGAATATAAAACCATTTAAGAGTGAAAAAAGTAGATGGGCCTGCAATAAGGGAATTCCTAACTAAACCAAGCGTTTGAATAACATTGATACAGTAATTTTATTAATAGTAATGAGATTCTCGTTCCTTCTCTTTGATTCCTGCCATCCAAACATAGGTTGATGTAATTTGGTCATAGACAGAGTGTTTTGTGCTTGCATGTGTGTGAATTAGGAGCCTGCTATGCATGCTTTAAAATATTATACTTTCCGTTAACTTAACTATCTTCCAGAGGATGAGGAAGAAGAAGATGTTCATCTAGTTCCAAGCAGTGCTGATGATGCTCCTAGAGTTCCAAATCCAGCACAAGGTTCTGCGGGAGGTGCAAATACCGTATCTTCTCGTCCATCTGGCCGTATTGTTGGTATCATAAAACGGAACCGGCACTCGTAAGTTAAATGGCTTGCTTACTTGATGTATGCGATTACGCTTTCTTCACGAGGCTGGGGGTTGGTTAAGTTATCTTTTGTTTGAGTTTGACATGTTATTTGCTTTTTCCCTTTTCATTTAGTAAAATGTATTCACAAATTGAAAGACTTTCCTCTTAACTTAAGCCTGGAAAAATACTTTAAAAAAGGCTTTTTGGTAGTCTACCAGGCAGTTGACTGCTCATGCAAATCTTCCCTGATTTCAACTTCCCTTAAAAACACAATAACTGATGCTCAAACATCTCATAACGTCATTTGCATTTGCTGCTTATGAGAATGTTTCCACCTTGGCGATGGGGCATTTGTTAGAAATCTCTTTAGGCAGTTTATGGTTTGTGTTTCTACCTGAAATTTTTTCATTACGTGTTTCTTGTTTTATGTAAATAGAAAACATTGAATGGCAATGTTACCAAACACCACCTTCAGAAAATGTTTTCTGTGTAGAAAACATTTTTCTACGTTTGTTTGTGGCTCCAAAATTGTGGTACTAATGGTGGCGGTGGCGTGTTGGTGGTGGTGGTGGTGGTGGTGGTGGTGGTAGTGGCAACAATGTTTTCTGCCCAAATAAGCTGTATTTTTGTTGATTTTTGGTTTTTGTCTTACCAAACACCAAAAAATGCCAAAAACATTCCAGAAATCTTTTGCCAAAACAAAGAAAGTGTTAGTTCCATTCTTTGAAATTTCATATCAGTCATAAGGTTCATAACTCCCTTCCTGCCTTTGTATACCATATATTTCAGGCTTGGTGAGCTTGTCAAAATTATTTCAAGCTTGATGTGCTTATAAAAATATTTAAGGCTTGATGCATAGTTTTCTTGCTTGCTTGTCTTCGTTGCTGTTTTCATGGTGACAATAGTTATATTTTCTATATTATTGTTGCTCAAAACAAAAAAAAAAAAAAAAAAATTTTTTTGTTCTCTTTATTATTAGTTTTATAATGCATATATTTTTCTTCTAGAATTTAGCCATTATTGTGGCTACAGTTACTTGTGTTCCTTGGCTTTTCTGGAAATGGATGAAGTTATTTAATTTTACAAAATATCTTGCAGATATTGTGGATCTTTGGAGCCAATGCCTATGCCCGCAGGCACTGGTGGTGTTGCCCATGCTTTATTTGTCTCTAAAGATCGCAGATTTCCAAAGATACGGATTCAAACTCGACAACTTGGAAATCTTCTGGACAAAAGAATTATTGTTGCCGTTGATTCTTGGGATCGTTTATCTCGATATCCTTCTGGGCATTATGTACGAACAATAGGTGTAATCGGTGACAGGGAAACTGAAAGTGAGGTATGCAGTAATGGCTTTCTGTCAGTTTATTTATTTATTTTTTTGGGGTGAGTGGGTTAAGGCCAAGGTCATTTGCTTCCCTGTTGGACATTTACCTGTTTCTTCTTTCAATAACCATAATCTTTTTCTTCACACTTATGTTATTGTGTTTAGGAACTCTGTCTGAAGTTTGATTAATCAGTTTAAGATTATTTAGTAATCAATTATGTTTAGGAACTCTGTATGAAGTTTGATGAATCAGTTTAAGATTATGGATTATGTAGTAATCAATTATGTGGGTGCTGCAGGTAGTGTTGATAGAAAATGATATAGATTCGAGACCATTTACTTCTCAAGTTTTGTCATGTTTGCCACCATTACCTTGGTCTGTGTCTTCTGAAGATCTGGCAAATCCTATTAGGCAGGATTTGCGTCATATACGTGTCTTTAGCGTGGATCCTCCAGGTATGTGATCTATAGATTTATCAGACCTTTTCTTTCTTAATACCCTTTTAGTTTTAATACCCTTTTAGTTTTGTATGAGGCCAGATAGTATTCTTTTTAGTGTAGACAGATACCAAACTCTGTACAAATAATTTTGTTTCTGTTTCTGCAGGATGCAAGGATATTGATGATGCATTACATTGTACAGCTCTTCCAAATGGAAATTTTGAAGTTGGAGTTCGTATCCTTTGACCTTTTGGTTCTTCCACGTATGTTGACCTTATAAATATCATGGAAATTAGTGAAACTCATTAATGGAAGCTAATAGCACGAAAAATATAAAAACCATGACAGCAAAATTTATTATATGTGGCAAGAGGGAACTTCTGACACGAGGGAGAATGATCTTGGAGGAGAAGTTTATGTTTCAAGTCTGTTTTTTGGCTTTGAAAGCTTATTTATGTTGAAGATTTGCCTATTAGTGGAAACTATCATCTATCTTCCTAGTTACTTAGAAAAAACAAATCTTGCTTGTTACTAATTTGGTTAACTATTGCCTATCTTGCTAATTACCAATTTGTTTCTTGATATGTAGGAGAGGGAGCTCTCCTCAAGGGTGTCTCTGTATGTCTACATATGGGGATGTAGACCTTTTATAGGATAGTTGGGCCATGGAGGCCAGCTCATCCTTGAGGGTCATGCCAAGGAGTGGCAAATGTAGGTGTGGTATGCCTTTTGAGTTGTCACATGAGTGTGTGTGTCCATGTATGGGATGGAGACCTTTTGTAGGATAGTTGGGCCATGGAGGCCAGCTCATCCTTTGGAGTTATGCCAAGGGGTGGCAAAGTTTGGTGTCATACGCCTTTCGAGGTATCATATGCCTTAGTCAAATAGGTCTCTCTTTCTTGTCTAAGACAGGTGAAAGTGGAGCCACCTCGAGAGGGTGGACTGAGCAATTTTGCTAATCCCTCAACTTTAACTACCAATCTACAGGTTCGTGGTAATCCAGCATGGAGCCATGGGTCACTTGGGTGTCTTATGGCTGAGGCACTGAGGGATCCATAGGCCCTACTCCCTACCTGGGTAAGCTGTGTAGCTCTGGGTGACATTCTTGAGCCGAGGCGAGGCTAGGGAAGGTGCTGAGGCTAGGAGAGGCGTTGAGGCAAGGCGAGGCCATGAAGTGTGTTGGCACATAAATTTCAACTAAATTTATGACACGTATGGAGTCTATGATAGGAAGGTTGTAGGTAATCACTTCCTAAAAAAGATCAATATGATCCGTTGAAATACATAAATAAAACGACGTTGCATCTCAATAACGTTATTCAAGATACTCAAGTGACACGTGGAGCCTACGAAAAATGACACCTGTAGAGCCTACAGCAAGGACACCACACAGGATGAAACCCCAAAGATCAATCTGGTTAATCAGATATATGATTAATCAGATAGCGCTATCATTCAAAATTCAAATAGGCGCTATCATTCAATTTGAAATTCAAATTGAAGATGAAGCATTCCTATCACCTGATGGCCCTCCATAAATATGAGGACCATCACATAAGACGGGGGATCGGAAGAAATCAGAAGTGAAAGATCAGAAAGAGAGAGAAAGAAATTGAGAGTCAAAGAAATCGTTACAAGGAAGAAGAAGAGAAGCCTAGAGAACTCAAGAGCCTATGCTAATGGCGATGAATAGGTAAAGGGTTCCAAACCCAAGAATTTTATTTTGTATTCGAGGGTTCAAAACCCATAACAATTTTAATAAAATATTTATTTTTTTTAAATTGTCTTTTGTTGTTTATTTTGTTCTTCATTAATCGGAGGTTGCATTTGTATAAAATGTGTAATTAACGATCTGAAATATAGATCGGAAATAAGAACCTGCTATTCAAATAATAAACACTGTTTAATTCAAAAACTAAACAGTGGACATTTGTAACATAAATTTTGAAATGTGTTGAAACACTTCATGTTTTAAAATTTGTGTCTACAAATTTTGGCACGCCCAGTGGAACTTATTTCTCCTCCCATCTTTTGAAGAACAAAAAAAAAAATATATATATATATATATAGTTGAAACTTACTGATGTATTCTTTTATTATAGGAATGCTGAAGCAACTGTCAGGAGACAAACCTACAATCCAGTGGTTCTGAAATCACCAAGGGTGGAGATAGCACCCATCACCCAAGGGGCTCCGGAGCGAATGCTCTTGGCTGTCCCAAAGGTAGAACCAACGAAATCTTGGAAAGATGCACTTCTTTCCCCCATCACCCAAGGGGCTCCGGAGCGAAAGCTCTTGACTATCCCGAAGGTAACTGGTGTGACAAAGAAAGTCACACTTTTCCAGAAAGCTGAAAGTTTGAGAAAGATTACTGAAGATTATGTGAAAGCGTCAAAGCAGTACGCAACTGTGAGGGCCACAGCCCGAACGAAGAGCTTTCTAATTCAGGTAAAGGAGGCTAATCAGTTTGCAATTACGACTTTTGTTGCAGCTTCAATGGGGGCAACAAAAAATGTTGTGGCCCAACTACTCAAAAGGGTAGAAGACTCCATTAAACTGGTGGAGTTTGCCCAGAAGAAAGCCTCTGGTGAAAACATGGCCATCATTAGGGCCATTGGGAGGAGGGTAATGACCCAGACTCTTGTTGATGGAAAAAAGGTCCCTATTGTTGAAAAAACAGTTGCGGCCTACGAACCGATAGTTCTGTTCAGAGCACAAAATCAGTCAAACCAAATCTTAGTCAACTCTCAAGAGCCAAAGGAACACTCGTTGGCTCGACAGGGTTCGAATAAGGAATACCCGTTGGCCCAACAGAATAAGGAACATCCGTTGGCCTGACAAGGTTTGAATAAGGAACACCTGTTGGCCCAACGGGATTTGAATCAACATCAATTGGTCCGCTCTAAAAATGTAGGGACTGTTTTGAAAATTCACGAGGAATTTGCAAAAACGCAAACGGTTCCTTCTATGCCCCTAGGGGCCTGACTTGATATGTCATTCGGTCCAGTTTCAAAAAGACAAAGGCGAAGAAGAAATAAGGCCTTAAAGAAACTGGAACTAAGAACAGTGGCAACAAATGTTATAGGAGCTATTGAAAGGGCTCTCTCGACAGATGAACGCCAAAAACAAATTGAAAGTCCTGTCTTTGTTGGAAAATCCAAGGTGGAGAAGGGTAAGCAACCCTTGGGAAATATTTCTACTTTGGTTGAACTATCTATGGATGGAATAAGAAAAAGGGCCTGTAACAAGGTCCATAACCCGCCAGGCTCAAAACAAAGCATCGCAGTCAGGTGCTTCAAAAATGAGTAATGTTGTGGGGGTTGATAATCCTTTATACGAACAAGATGGTTCTATCTCGTTTGTTTCAACGAATATTGGAAACAATGAATTGAAAGATATCAACAAAGTCGCAGTTATGATGACTGAGGTTGAGAAAGAAGGTGAAAATTCGCAGGTCCAACAAGACCAAGGTCTCAAGGAAAAAGTGGTGGCCCTACAAGAACAACTCGAGAGAAGAGAACGGGAAATGGTTGCTATGTTGGAGTAAATGCAACAATTGCAGGCCCAAATGACAGGACTAGGAAGTGCACCCAAACAAATGACACAACCTGTTGTGGGGACATCCGTAGGCATAAAAGTACAGTAGCCCCAGGGGGCAATGGTCCTTGTTACTCCGATCTAACCAGTGGTGGTATGAATCCAATGCTCATGGCCATGATTGATGATATGGTGAGGAGACAAGTAAAGAAAGTCAAAGAAAAAGATGATGAGAAATTTCGAATAATTACAAAACCTTACCCAGCATGGGTAGATGCTGTTCCATTCCCTTCTGGTTTTTCCCAACCAGATTTCAAAATGTTTGATGGAACAGGAGATCCAAGACAACATGTGGCTCATTTTCTTTCAAGGTGCGGGCCAATAGCCCATAATGAGGCCCTGTGTCTACAGCTATTTGTTCAATCACTTGAAAGTTCTGCATTTACTTGGTATGCTAACCTTCCTGAGGGATCAATCATAAATTGGGATTCCATGGTGAAAGAGTTCCTTAAACAGTTCTGCAACACACAAAGGTGAGTTGGAGTACCAGAACTGATTGAGACCAAGCAACGTGACAATGAGTCTGTTACAAATTTCATTGTAAGATGGCGAGCTTTGACATTTGTTTGTCCTCAAAAGTTTACGCAATTAGAGTTAATTCGGATGTGCCTTAACAACTTCCGACATGAGCTCTCTACGGCTCTTATGGCCCAAACTTTTGAAGGATTTAATGATTTATGCACTAAAGCTCATGATATGGAGCTCCATCTAGCTAAACGGAGGAGGCCTAGGGCCGTTGAAAGGGTCGGCTGCAGCTACAATCGAAACCAGAAAGAAGGGTTCTGTTGTAGTAGGGGCTAAAAAGCCCAAGGAATTTAAAAAGGTGACTATGAAAGAGAGGTTGGAGAAGAAATATTCTTTCATGGATGATCTGGTCGAAGACCTATTTGACGATCTGTTGGAGCAAAAGTTGATTGCTCTCCCTGAGGTGAAAAGACCACATGAGGTAGGAAAGACCAACGATCCAAAGTATTGTCCCTACCATCGTTTGATTAGCCATCCGATAAAAGAGTGCTTTGTTCTAAAAGATAAAATTCAGGAACTTTTGGACTCTAAGATTATCGAGCTCCCTCCTCAAGATAAAGCATCTGCTAACCCAATCACTATCGACAATGATAATGAAGGTGAATGGGTTGTTTATCAGTCAAAAAGCATTAAGAAGAAACAAAATGCCATAGTGAAAGCTAGAAGTGTGGTTGATTCAACAACACAAAGGCCAAAAGTTTCCAAAAAGCAAAAACCAAAAGTTTCTAGGAAACAGAAAAAAGCCAAAGTAAGTAAGAGAAAAGGAAAAAAGAACCCCAAGAAGGAAAAAGGGGAGAAATTGGTCCCTAATGAGCAGTTAGAGCAAGGTCCTCTTGTCCCAGTCACATTGGAGGAATTTCTATCTTCAAAATTTCAATCTGTGGAGTTGCAGACATACTTTGATAAAAGAAGGGAGGAAAAGTTTACTTTGGCCCTTTGCTTAACCATCATTGTTTTAAGTGATGATGAGGAAGATGAGGGTGAAGTTGGTTCAAAAGTTAAGGAAGGAGATTGCATTACATCTCCTATCTGCATACTTGACTCACCAGAGTATACACCAGCTTCTCCAGAATACACACCAGTCTCTCCTGAATATAGACCAACTTCTCCAGAGTACATACTAGAAGCTTTTTCTCCAAAATATTCGCCAGTACCACCAGTGTACTATCAAAGCACTCCAGAATATGTAAGGAGAATAAAACAAGGAGACACCGGGTGTAGGTCCGACTCTGAGCTTGTGAAAAAGGCGAAAAAACGACTACACTTCAAGGATGATGAGGCGAATGCCAGGTGTATGTCGGATGATGAAGTATGGAAGCATTCAAGTAAGCAAACAAAGTCATCTCAAGTTGAGGATCCTAATGAAGATTGGGAACTTGACTTTTCTCCTGATGGTTCACCATACACATCCCCAGCTAGGACATACGATAGAGAAAGTGTATCAAGTGACCACTTTGACTTTCCTTGTAATGTCATCACTATGGATGTAAATTTTGAAGAACGAGAAATACATATCATTCGCAATCCAGGTGATGATGAGAAAGCAAAAAATTGAAGCTAGAAGGGAAGCAGAACATCAGGCAAAAGTAACAGTTTCTTTGAAAGATGAGGGTTTTGAAGCCCATCAAAATTTGATTATTGAAAGAAATCAAATTTCTGGACACCCTTTCCTTAATTGGGTTGAATGGGTTCAGTTCCCACGAGGATATGCAGTACCTCGTTTTCCTTTATATAATGGGACAGGTTGTCCAAGGCGCCATTTGGTTCGTTTCCTTGCACAATGTGGAAACACAGTAAAAAGTTAGGCGTTACTTCTACGGCAGATCGTTCTTTCTTTGGAAGGATGGGCAGCAGATTGGTACTTCAGCCTGCCACCTAATTCAATCCCAGATTTGGACACCATGGCTGATCGATTCTATAGGACATTTTATAAACCATGGCCAATAGAAATTGAGATGTCAGAACATTTGGATGACGAAGGTACATCTTCTCAAACATATGATTTCATAGAAGGCACAATTGAGGAGAAGATTGAAACTGCCCTTGACCTTCGAGAAATGGGCACTTATCGCCCAAGGAATTTGTTCCCTTTATGGGTAGAGCAGACACCATTTCCCGAAGGATACGTGTAACAACCCTCGCATCGACATCGTTAAACCATCAATTATTTATCGACATCGCTAAACCGAATCGATAATGACTGATAAGTGAACTGGATGAACTCGAATGAGCAATGAATGGGCAAATCAAACGAATAAGACTGCCTATTGAATTGCATATTCTATCTGTTTGATTGTATGATTTTATCTGTTTGTAGTTTATGTTTAAACTGCTAATTGAAGGCCTTATCGGCGGCCGAATTAGGAACCGTTTAGTGTTTTGTAATCAGGAGAATATTTGTGATTTAATGATATAATTATCTGAAAATTGATTAGGAATGATTAAATTAGATTAAAATGAATTAATTGAAGAGTTGGACTTAATTTCAGAAATGCCATTGAGTGGGTCTTTGTTTAAGCTTATCATTTGTGCCTTATACACTTAGATAAACATCTTGATCAGCCTTTTCCCTATACCTCAGCCGACCATAGTAAGAGGGTTAGAGAGAGAGCATTGAATTCATCTTAGGAAATTGCTTGTAGACTTGAAGAACTTGTAGGAAATTGGCAAATTTAGCTTCCACACCTTGAATACAAGATTAAGGTAGGACATTCATCTTCTTATTGTTGTCCTTGAGCTAAGTTTTGCATGATTCATGCATCATTGTAGAGCTAAGACATGATTTTGCTCATATATGTTGAATTGAAGATCAATTGTTGCATGCATGGTTGAATTAGTGAAATTGGAGTTGAATTCATGCTTGAATCATACATGCATGTCCATGTTTATATTCTAGTTCATGTTTTCAGAATGTTTTCCCACTAATGAGTCCCTTTGGACAAGAATTGAAGCTTAAATTGGGTTTGAAGCTCATGCATTGCATGTTTTAAACTTGTTCTTGAAAATGGGTTTGAAAATGGATTTAATTGACTCACCTTTGGGGCTTGAATTCATAGATTGGCTTTTGAAACTTGTTATACATTGTTTTGGGATGTATTCCCCAGAATTTGAGCCCAAGAGGTCGAATATTGAGTTGAGAATGCTTGGTTTGAGCTTGGAAGGCAACTGAAATTCCAGTTGGCTTCTTCGCCAGCGAAGCGATTCTCGCCGAGCGACCAACGTTTTCCTCTCGAGCCCCGCCGGCGAAGGATTGGTGGCCCGAGCGAAAAAATCGAACATCCAGTACTTTCACTATTTTATCAGACCGCTCGAGCGAAGGAAGGCTCGCTCGAGCGAACCCTTTGATTTTGGAAGCTTGCTCGAGCGAGAATCGAGCGAGCAAGGCGCGGAAAAATTGAGCATCCAAAGATTTTTTCTTGTTTCATCGACCGCCGGCGAAGGTTTGTCCGCCCGAGCGAAGCCTTTGATTTTGCAACCTCGCTCGAGCGAAGGAAGGCTCGCCGAAGCGAGGCCCTGCCAAAGAACTTTTGAAAAGTGCCTTCCAACTGTATTTTTGCATCCTCATCCCATTCTAGGCATCCTTAGGCCTAGTTTAAAGCATCTTAATGAGGATTTAGACATAGAACCACACCGAGGAATTTAGGGATTTAATTATCATCCTTCCGATTGTGAAACTTAGTGTGTGTTCTATTTGATTGACTGTTTAGGGTTGGCTCACGGGGACGCGCTCTAGCTACTGATAGCCCAATCATTGTGAGTAACAGATTGTGTAAAGATATGTTCAAATGGTTTTATTTTGAATACCGAACTGAACTGTTTATTGAACTGATATTGTTTATTGAATGAATGTATGTCCTGTACTTGAATCAGACAGGCATCCTTAGCACCCACTGTTATCGATCAAGTTATAGAGCTCACGGTTTCCTTGTGGAACCATACCGTTTGATGGCCATCATTATCGTTGGTTCTGGTATACCTGGTCCTTGGACTCATCTTATAGGCTAATGGATGTACCACATATGGTGATTGATTGAAATCTTGATTGAAATATCGAAGATTGAAATCTTGTATAATGAATTGATTTCATTATCATATGACATTCATTCATAACCTCTTTACACGTTATGTTATTCATCGGGCTTTAGCTCACTGCTTATATATATATATGTAGGTGCTCACCACCGGACCGAAGCTAGGAGCGTGGTTTGATCCCGCTTTGTCAAGCTGCCCTAAGTGCCTCATCGAGGTTCCGAGTTGCCATGCTATGGCTTGGGGTGTTTGTGTCCCCGTCGGTCTCCTCATGTATTGTACCTTTTGTATAGACTGCTTGACTGCATCAATTATCGAGGATTGAGTCCCCATCTTGAATGTCTCAGAATGATTGTATAGAGTGTCTTGCTTTTGGTGTATGAATGCATAAAATATTTTTGACATCTGATTTTCACATTTCGATGGACACTAGTTACTTACTGTTTTGGCTTCCGCCAGCCCAGACTACGATTGATCAGACATCGATCCAGAGGCCTTGTAATTTGGATTCTGGCGATCGCCATTGCTAAACCCATAGGGCCGGGTTTGGGTTGTGACAATACGAACTTCCAAATTTTGTCCTATATGAGGGGTATGGAGATCCTCAAAAACATATTAGGCGTTTTTTGAAACAGTGTGGGGAAACAGTTCAAAATCAAGCACTTTGCCTAAAACAATTCCCCCTTTCCTTAGAGGGGATCGCCTTTGACTGGTATTGCTCCCTCGATGGAGTCGTGGTGCCTAGTTGGGAGGGCATGAAGAATGGTTTTGAAGAATCTCAATGCTTTTATAGGCGTGACTCCTAGTACCTAAGAAATGGGAGAAGAATGCAGCTCCAAGAAGAGGGAGAAGTGACTGATGATGATGATCACCCTACAGCTGGACCAGTTAATATGGTCCAAATAAGTGAGGGAATAAAAGAAGTTGATGTCAACGAAAAGGTGATTGCTGAAGTATGCCAGACTTACTTGACCTACCGGAGGAAATTACGAAATCCTCAGGACCCTCAAACGTCAGAAGTTCCATAGGTTTTGCTGGAGGAAGAGCAAGTGAAATATGATGTACTAGCTCATCTAAAGAAAATTCCAGCATTGTTGAGTGTATATGATGCACTGAAAATGTCTCCAGAGCTTCGAAAGTCTTTAATATATGCCCTGTCCGAGCCAGAGGATTTCCACAAAGAAATCGTGGGTAGAAATCAAGAGAAGGCAACTACATGCATGGCCATGGTAACCTTTGGTGACAAAGATATGTGTGCTGAAATGACAGACCATAATCGACCTTTGTTTATCACTAGGCTTATCCATGATGTGAAAATTTTTCGAATTCTGGTTGATGGAGGATCTGCGGTAAACCTCCTGCCTCGGAGGGCCTTAAACTTATGACGGGTTCGAATTTCACAACTTCGCTCAAGTCGTTTGGTCATTTAAGGATTTAATCAGAATGAACAACGCCAAATAGGAAAGATTGAACTGTGAACCAAGTTTGGGGATATTGAAGAAAGCACTGAGTTCTTGGTCATTGATGTAGACACCTCGTACAATGCTTTGCTTGGGAGACCATGGATGCATGATCATCATGTAGTGCCATCAACTTATCACCAATGTATTAAGTACCCGTTGCCTTCACCCAAAAAAGAGGGGACAATTGTGGCGGACAATGATCCATTTGGAGAAGTAGAGGCCTATTATGCTGATGCTCGCTTCTATACAAAGACTTCACAAAGAAAGGGAAAAGATGTGAAAAAGTCTGAAGATAGTCCGAATGTCAAAGACGCTCTAGAGTCTACTCTAGTTTCAACAAAAAGAACTTTTCGATATGTGCCAAAGTCCGAAAGGAAACTGGGGGGCAAAGGCTCTAACCCCAATAAATCCAATTCTGGATCTCAAGGGTGCGTTCACGTTGCCATTAAGGAGGACAGAATGCACCTATGTGGAGAAATATAATAAGATTGTGGTGCCTTCTAAAGAAAAAGGGTCGAAACCCATCATATTCCACTCACTTGGAGATGTTGAACAGAAAGTGAAAGTTGAACAAGCGCCAGAAGAAAACATCTCAAGTTTTGAGAAGCCTACTTTCAGTGCAGAAATTACACAGATGTTGGTGAAAGTTGGTTTAGATCCTGAAAAAATACTAGAAACAATGACACCCTTTGACTTTGCATTAACACCTTCGCAGAGGTAGGCTATCCAGCAAGGCGGTATTATCATTGCTAGGATAGAAGGGTTAGGCTATCGGGGGGATGAGGAAAAATTTTCAGTAAACATGACTATCACTTAATGAATTTTCAATAAATATTATAGGTATTTGTGCCCTACATACATGCCACGTCATCACTTAAGAGGGGTTGGATCATCACAAGGCATGAGACTCACATTCTTACCTAGTCGCAGTGCGTCACTTTGTAGACACAAATTTTAAAACATGAAGTGTTTCAACACATTTCAAAATTTATGTTACAAATATCCACTGTTTAGTTTTTGGATTAAACAGTGTTGATTATTTGAATAGCAGGTTCTTATTTCCGATCTGTATTTCAGATCATTAATTACACATTTTATACAAATGCAACCTCCGATTAATGAAAAACAAAATAAACAACAAGAGACAATTTAAGAAAAATAAATATTTTATTAAAATTGTTACGGGTTTTGAACCCTCGAATACAAAATAAAATTCTTGGGTTTGGAACCCTTTACCTATTCATCGCCATTAGCGTATGCTCTTGAGTTCTCTAGGCTTCTCTTCTTCTTTCTTGTAACGATTTCTTTAGCTCTCAATTTCTTTCTCTCTCTTTCTGATCTTTCACTTCTGATTTCTTCCGATCCCCTGTCTTATGTGATGGTCCTCATATTTATGGAGGGCCATCAGGTGATAGGAATGCTTCATCTTCAATTTGAATGATAGCGCCTATTTGAATTTTGAATAATAGCGCTATCTGATTAATCGTATATCTGATTAACCAGATTGATCTTTGGGGTTTCATCCTGTGTGGTGTCCTTACTGTAGGCTCTACAGGTGTCATCTTTCGTAGGATCCACGTGTCACTTGAGTATCTTGAATAACGTTGTTGAGATGCAACGTCGTTTTATTTATGTATTTCAACGAATCATATTGATCTTTTTTAGAAAGTGATTACCTACAACCTTCCTATCATAGACTCCATACGTGTCATAAATTTAGTTGAAATTTATGTGCCAACAAATGCCCCTTGTGACTTGCACAAGTGAATTTTCTTAATTATGCGAGTCACGACAATTTGGCACTTTTGTCTGGATGATCTTTAGGTCTTGGATGGGATTATTCCTTTGGTCCCTGGACTCTTCTTTTTTTATATATATATATATATAAAGGGTTAATTGCCCTTTATAGTCCATGGGCCATTTACTTTTGTTGCATGGGTCCTTTTTATGGACTTGATTGGACTTGATTTTTTTTATTATTATTTTTATTTATTTATTTTTTGAAGGGTCATGAGTAAGGCCCAAGATTTTAATTAGGCATTTCTTTTTTGCGGGTCTCCAACTTGCCACCATTTTTTTACAGTAGATTTTTTTTCTAGGCCATGATGGATTTTTCTAGACCATCATGGATCTTTCCTTTTCTAGGCCACCATTTTTTAGTTGGGCCTTTTCTTTTGTGGACCTCCAACTTGCCACCATTTTTTTTATTTTGTTATTTTTTTTAATTTTTTTTTACAATAGTTTTTTTTGTAGGCCATCATGGATTTTTTCTAGATCATCATGGACCTTTCCTTTTCTAGGCCATTATTTTTAATTGGGCCTTTTCTTTTGTGAGTCTCTTTCTTCATTCCATGTGGGCTTACTTTTCTTTTTGAAAGAATCTCCTAAATTATTATTATTATTATTTATTTATTTATTTTTTATGGGCTGGCTGTTGTATGGGCTCTTTTTGTAGACTTCACCTTTGTTGTATGGGCTCTTTTTGTAGACTTCACCTTTGTAAGCTCCACAATCTCAAAAATATACAACCTTTTTATTATTATTATTATATATATATTTTTATAATCCTTGTGGGATAGGGCTGTACACAAAACTGTTTTTGCATAAACCTGAAACTCTTGGAACAAGACTTCAATCCTATATAAACTATCCTTCTTAGAGAGACACATTCAAGCAAAACCCTTTGCTCTACAAATACTCTGCCTTGCACACGTTATTGTGCACATAGTTTGGTAAGTCTAGCCATTCTCTCTCCTCTCCTTCCAGCAAAAAGAGTACCTTAAGGAATACACAAGGATCTTTTCATATTAGGTATATATATATATTTTTTTGTAACCCAAATATGAACACAGACAGTTTTTATTGTAACAACAAATAAATTTTTTTTTATTTTTAAATAACCTTTTTTTTTTTGTAGGTCATGAATCTAAATAGACCAAACAAAGTCCTTGTCACAAAGCCCCTTTTTTTTTTATTTATTTTTTTATTTTTAAGAACAAACCAATACAGGTTGCCTTTTTTTTTATTTTTTTATTTCCATACTAGCTTCATTTTTTTCAAACTGTTTAGCAGGTTTTTTTTTTTTTTTTTTTTGGGGAGGGGGGGATGGAGGGTTTGTTTGAGGACTGTGGATCACGTCCCTAGACTTTGGCCAACGGAAACCCGTTGGTGAAGCAAAGGCACGTCCATTTAGAGCAGGGCCAGTGGTTGATGATGATGGTTCCTCAGATTCATATCATCGAATCCCCAGATATCTCTCTTCTCCCAAAGATCCTACTCATAGAATCAAGTTCTCTTCTAAGAGTGGAGTTGTTCCCGGTGAGATGCTTTTTAGGTTCTGGGCATGCAAGAGGGCATCTGAGCTATTAGGCTGGGTTAAAGATGTATTCCAACAGTGTGTACTGAATTGGGACCGGGTTTTTTTTTTTTTTTTAATAAATAATTTAAAAAAAACCCTTTTTGTTGTAGACCATAAATCTAAGTAGGCCAAAACAAAGTTTCAGGTTTTTTTTTTTTATTTTATTTTTTATTTTTTATTTTTAAAACCCCCTTTTTTTTTCGGTAGACCATGAATCTAAGTAGGGCAAAACAAAGTTTCAATTTTTTATTTTGCTAACTATGAGCCCAAACAAAGACTTCTTGTTTAAAGAAAAAAAACTTGCTATACTGTTTTTTTATAGCAGCAAATATTTGTTTATTTAGCAGATTTTGCTAAACCCAAATACAAACAGATTTTTTTTTTTTTTTTTTTTCTTCGAAAATCGAATTTTTTAAGCCTGCTACCTTTTATTTTATGTTGTATTAGTGGCAGCCCTTTGTATAATTGGCCAATTTTTTGTTAAAAGCTGAATCAGCCTTGCCCCTCGTGATTCGGGCGAGTGAATTTTAATCGTACGAATCATGATGACTAATTTCTGTTTTTTTATTTTATTTTATTTTATTTTTTGGTTAACAATTATTTCATGTCTTTTTCCCTCTTTTGCAGGCAACACGCAAGGCGTCAGAGTTTGTTTGCAGGTATCATTGCCCTTTCCAACATAATAGCAATTTGTTTGCAGGTATCATTGCCTTTTCCAACATAATAGTAATGAGTGGCTTGAATCCTTGGCAGTGATTGTGTCCTTTCACCCCAATGGCTTGAATCCTTGGCAGTGAATGTGTCCTTCACCCCAATGGCTTGAAACCTTGGCAGTGATTGCGTCCTTCACCCCAATGGCTTGAATCATTGGCAGTGATTGTGTCCTTTCACCCTAATGGGTTGAATCCTTGGCAGTGATTGTGTCCTTCACCCCAACGGCTTGAATCATTGGCAGTGATTGTGTCCATCACCCCAATGGCTTGAATCCTTGGCAGTGATTGTGTCCTTCACCCCAATGGCTTGAATCCTTGGCAGTGATTGTGTCCGTCACCCCAACAGGTTGAATCCTTGGCAGTGACTGTGTCCGTCACCCCAATGGGTTGAAACCTTGGCAGTGATTATGTCCGTCACCCCAATGGGTTGAATCCTTGGCAGTGAATGTGTCCGTCACTCCAACGACTTGAAACTTTGGCAGTGATTGTGTCCTTCACCCCAACGGCTTGAATCCTTGGCAGTGATTGTGTCCTTCACCCCAATGGCTTGAATCCTTGGCAGTGATTGTGTCCGTCACCCCAATGGGTTGAACCCTTGGCAGTGATTGTGTCTGTCACCCCAATGGGTTGAAACCTTGGCAGTGAATGTGTCCGTCACCCCAATGGGTTGAATCCTTGGCAGTGAATGTGTCCGTCACCCCAATGGGTTGAATCCTTGGCAGTGATTGTGTCCGTCACCCCAACGGCTTGAAACCTTGGCAGTGATTGTGTCCGTCACCCCAACGGCTTGAATCCTTGGCAGTGATTGTGTCCGTCACCCCAATGGCTCGAAACCTTGGCAAGGGGCTTTCGTCAATTTCTTTATAATATGACATTTTGCCTTCACTAACCCTTTTTTTTTTTTTTTTGCAGGAAGCATGGAAAAGACACTTGAATATCTTCGACGTGACGAGAGGGATGTATTGGATAAATCTGGTCCGAAAATAATTCGGCATAAACCTATCACTGCTTTATTGTCACCTACCGAGTTGGACCCCTACATCCCTTTACATACGGCTCAAGACTTGGTCTATACTGAATTAAAGCTTGTGAGATTCTCGAGAAAGGGCACTCCAAATCAATTGGTTCATTCCCTGTCTCAGTCCTTCGTCCATTTTCTGAAGACCTTCACTGCTCTGATTTTAATACTCTTCTTAAGAGAATGAAGCATGAAAAATTGAAGTGGGATAATTCTTTTAATGTCCGCGGCATTTCTACCCATTTGCAATCCCCTATATGGATTTTTTGGTTGAATTGACGTTCTTTCCACATTTGCCCCTATTTTGAAGAAGTGTGGGATTTATGCTGCAATCTATGTATCCCAATTTGCTTATGCTAGGAATGTCTCCCTCTTCAAAGGATTCTTAGAGCGGTGGTCACCCGACACCAACACTTTTCACACTATTTACGGCGAACTTGGGATCTCTTTATGGGACCTTCATTGCATTAGCGGGCTTTCCATCCGTGGCGAGTTTTATGAAGAGTTTACCCCCTCCAATGACATTTTATATTCGTCCCAGACATCCAAGGCATGCCGTGGGCTTTTCAACATTTATGCCAGCTCTTTTCAATCCAAGAAGTTTAACCTCTGGACTTTCAAATTCATTGACGAATCCCCAACTTCGATTAGTGGTTTTCAACGAAAAGACAGAATCCCTGATGATGTGTATCTTTTTGGTTTTTTTGCGAGCTGGCTTAGCGGATTTGTCTTCCCTCACTCTTCCGGGGAAATTCGTCCGACGACCTTTCATGTAGCCACCAAAATGGCAGGTGGAATCTTATTTAGCCTGGCCATCCCCGTCCTTGCATACCTCTATCATTCTCTTGGGAAAATGGCATCATCATCTTCACCTGGGAAGGAAAATATTCAGGGTCCTTTACATTACCTTTTTGGATGGATTTCACTATATTTTGTCAAGACTTACTCTCATGGGGATCCTCAGTCGATTTGTCCGATTCCTGATATTCATTTCATGCCATATCTTGGATTTATTGGAAACCAATCGGCTGCCCAGTTTTTTACTGATAAATTTCCATTTGTGGACTCTCTCCTAACTTATCGTACGGAGTGTCAGTTTAGGGCTCTTACCCATGAAAGTGAACCTTCAAGCGTTCTGGTCGACTCTGAAAGGATATCACCTTTCCATCTTGGCTATCTTATATCTTTGAGGCAAGGGATTTTAACTTTTAAAATGGGATTTAATTTCATTTCTGAACCGTACTTCCCTAACCGATTCGGTCGTCAATTTGGGTTTGCTCAAGCGTGCCCTACACCGCTTAATGTATCTTGTCGGCAACCCTCTGAGTGGTCTAAATTTTATTACAACTGGCGCCATATGCTATGCTGCGGTACAAAAGTCTCATTGGAGTTACCAGGCTCCCGATCTGCTTCTCACGTAACCATGCCTTATGCCAATTGGTGGTTGGGAACTTCCTTTACCGTGCTTCAATATGTTACTCATTCCCAGCCGAAATCTTCACGCAAGAGAAAATTGGATATGTCAATTAAAGACCGAAAGACGAAGAATCCTTCTTACTCAAGAGCTAGGTTATTATCTTCACCTATTGCTCTGGAAGCATCATCACCTCAGAGAATGTATAATAATCGACCACTTATTGCTCCTTCTCGATCTAGTTACTCGGTTTTAGATCTCCTTCATCTTTTCGAGGATATGTGTAACTCTCAATTTAAAATGAGATTTAGTTTTGAGCAAGTAGATTCTGATCCTCAATTTTCTAGTCTCGCAAAGTTTTTTGCAGAGACTATGTCTATCAGTGATTGTACAGGAACTTCCCAACCCATCGTAGCAACCAAAACCCCAATATCTATTTCGCACATCCTTGTACTCTTTTCTTGAAGATAAAGATGAGAATATGATTCAAGAACTCTTTAAGGGAGATGGGTATGAATTAACTGCCTTGGGTCGTATTCGCATTAAGAGTATTGAAATTCCTTCTCCTACCAAATCTTTTGATTGTTCTCTTAATGAAAGTAGCGAGAGTGAAGATGAGTTTTATGACTACACCCCTCTTTTAGATGGCACACCGACTAAGATGAGTAATTTGCTCCCAGCAAGTGTAGGTTTTTCTTCTCCTTCTTCGAATGAGCCATCCAAGCTATTAGAGAAAGGTATAATTCTTCTTCTTTCTCTCTCTCTCTCTTTCTCTTTCTTTTTTTCTTTCTTTTTTTTTTTTTTTTTTTTAATAAATTTTGAATACCTTTCCTTTTCTTAGACACTGCGCCTCGGACGCCTCGGACTTCGCCAGCTGCCTCGCATATGCCATTGGCTTCCTTTAAGGGTATTCTTATTCATTCCTTGTACCTCATTTTATTTTATCATGTATACATACTCAAGGAACTCTTTTCTCTTTAGATCATGTCACATTGCAGAATCTGTGGTTCGCTTGTGGGAATCACAACTAGTCTTCTCCCTCACCTAAGTCTCCTCAAGCCGTACACCAAGGTATACTTCATTCATATATATATAAATTGTTTTTACCTTCTACGTTTTCATTGAGTATCTCCTTCTATTTTCACATAAAATACTTCTGACACATTGGAAGAGACAGACGAAATTACTTCTGATACGTCGGAAGAGGCCCAAATTCTTGCAGACTTACTTGAAGCAAATGGGGTTAACAAATTATTTGACAAACTTGAAGCACCCTTTGCTCCATCTAGCCTTCTTTTGGGAACTTCCTCTAATGAAGCAGCCACCCATATTCAGAAAGGTCTTATTATTTCTCTCCAATCAATGACGGATGTTAATGGCATGATTGCTATAGCAAACAACGTTTTCATGATTTTGAAGAGTTTGGGTGTAGACTTCATCTCCTTTTTCGGGAAGGTGAAGATATTCCTTGGGTGCTTTGCTTTGAAAACCTAACTTGCAGATTCTTCAAACTTGTCTACTGCAGAATTTGAGGCCCAATATTACGAGAAGAAGCTTCATTTTGACAAAGTTTCTGGCGAACATGAACAGTTGTCTGCTTCAATTATCAAGTCGGATGAGCACATTGCGGGTCTTAATCAAAGATTCAAACCAAAGAGTTACTCAAACAACTTGAAGAGGAATTGTCATCCACCCAAGCGGAACATGCATCATTTATGTGTGATTTTGCACAAGCTTCCGAGAATGTTTCTAAATCAGAAGAAGACGTGCAAACTGCTCTGAATGTTTTGAGCCAACACAAGAAGAAGAATGGACAACACAGTGTTGTAGAACATGCCTTTGAAAGGGCTAAGGCGTCTCTTAATGAATGAATGCACTTTTATTTTTTATTCATCCGAACGTAATGTATTTATGAAATTTCGCTCAGTGATAGATTTATTTGTTATATGAAATTTCTCAATACAATACATTGATTTGTCTTATTTTAGCTGTTCACAGTTTATACTTTTGACTTTTGTTTGGCCGTACACAGTTTATACTCTTTCGGACCAGGAGTATCCAATGTTTTACCACCTTAGATTTTGGTGAGATATTTTAGCAGTTTAACCACATACAATACCTTTGGTGGTTTTTGACTTTTGGCCGTACACAGTTTATACTCTTGCGGGCCAGGAGTATCCAATGTTTCACCACCTTAGATTTCGGTGGGATATTTTAGCAGTTTAACCACATACAATACCGTTGGTGGTTTTTTTTTTTTTTTTTGCCTCTAACTTTTGCCTAGGCCGCTCTTTCGCATTTTCAACCTAGCAAATTTTTTTTTTTTTTTTGTTCTAACTTTTGCCTAGGCCGCCCTTTTGGGTTTTCAACCTAGCAGGCTTTCTTAAGGGTAATATCTCTTCAAGAACCTTGCATTGGTTGGGGGATGATTCTGTCACCATCTATCGTTATCAACAAATAGGCCCCATTAGAATAAACCTTCACAATCACATAAGGTCCTTCCCATTTGGGCTCAAGCTTTCCTTTGGTTCTTCGTGAGACTACTATGGGTGTTCTAACCATTAGTACCAAGTCTCCCTTTTTAAAGGAACGAAGCCTCACTCTTTTGTTGAATGCATTTGCCATCCTTTGTTGGTAGATCTCCAAGTTCTGTTGAGCGTACAACCTTCTTTCATCCAGGGTCTCCAGCTCAGCCAACCTCACTCTTGCACTTTCATCTTCTGTTAAGGACTCTTGTATTGCCACTCGCAATGATGGTATTTGAACCTCAAGTGGTAACACTGTTTCTCCTCCAAAAACCAATGAATAAGGGGTTGCTTGAGTAGGAGTTCTGTAAGAAGTCCGATAAGCCCACAAAGCTTCTTGTAACTTTTCGTGCCAAGCTTTTTTGTTCTTATCCACCATCTTCTTAAGAATTTTGCACAATGTCTTGTTGAAAGCTTCTGCCAAACCATTGGCAGGTGCATGATATCTTGATGAATGGTTGTTTTTGATTTTGTACTTGGCAAATAACTTGTTCAAAGCATCACTCTTGAACGGCTGTCCATTATCCATGATGACACTTTCTGGAATTCCGAACCTGTAAATGATATGGGTTCGGATGAACTCGGAGACAACTGTGCTTTTTATATTCTTTAAAGCCACGGCCTCTGCCCATTTTGAGAAATAGTCAGTAGCAGCTAGGATGTATCGATATCCTGCTGAAGATGGAGGTACAAAAGGACCAATAATATCCATACCCCATGCTATAAATGGCCAAGAACAAGTTGTTAAATGTAAAGGCTCTGGGGGTTGGTGGAGAAAGTTCCCATGGAATTGGCAGACTTGGCATTTTCGAGCATAATCTATGCAATCTACAATCATAGACGGCCAATAGTATCCCAACCGTTTTAGTTGCATATGTAATTTAAGACCACTTTGGTGTGCCCCACATACACCTGCATGTATTTCTGCCATTACCTCTTGAATACGCCCCTTGGCTATACACCGCATGAACATTCCATCCAAAGACCTTTTGTATAACGTTCCATCTTTCCACAAGACGAATTTGGTAGCTTTGCGTCTCACTTCAATTCTTTTTACTTTATCTTCAGGTAGCCTACCATGTTTGAGGTAAGCTATGAATGGTTCCCGCCAATCCTCCTCGTTTTCTCCTTTCGTGGTGACGACCAA
Organism: Camellia lanceoleosa; assembly: GCA_025200525.1. Classification (NCBI taxonomy): domain Eukaryota; kingdom Viridiplantae; phylum Streptophyta; class Magnoliopsida; order Ericales; family Theaceae; genus Camellia; species Camellia lanceoleosa. Next base: position 168,240,952 of record CM045758.1, on the reverse strand, counting down.
GATTGGAACCAAGTCAGAAACTTCTTTTAAAGGCTGTAACACCCTTCTTTCACCTACCGTGATAGTAATTGTTTTGCTATCTGGTAGGGTGAGTGATGCAGCCAAACTTGCAAGTGAATCAGCTCGAGCATTTGTTTTTCTCTTCACATGGAAAATATGTGTTTTCCTGAATTGCGAAAGCAATTGATCAGCCCTTTCATGATACAGGATGAGACTTATTTTCTTAACAATGTATTCTCCACGGAGTTGCTTTACCACCAGTTCTGAATCTCCATAAATTGAGAGTTCTTCAATAGGAATTTGTAATGCTAATTCTAATCCAGCAATTACAGCTTCATATTCTGCCTCAGTATTGGAGCATCCTTCACTTAAGGCAAAAGAATGGGTGATTATAGCATTGTCTGGAGTCACAAACACAATTCCAATTCCAGCTTTATTGTTTTTAGGATTTTCTTGTTTCTTGCCATATGGACTCCTTGAAGCTCCATCGAAATACATCTCCCATCCTTTCTGGATTTCTACTTGCATAACCTCTTCATCTGGTAAATCAATTACTAGAGGTGAGTCATCAGGTATAGGATGTGCTGCCAAAAAATCTGCTAGAGCCTGCCCCTTTACAGCTCTTTGGGGAACATATTCAATTGCGAATTGTTGGAGAATTACAGCCCACTTTGCAATTTTCCCTGAAAGTATGAGCCATGAAAGTCAATATTTCAAGGGGTCTGCTCTTGATATCAACGTGACTTCGTGTTCCAAGACATAGTGCTTTAGTTTTTGCAAGGTGAACACCAAGGCAAGACATGTCTTTTCGATAGGCGAGTAATTGACTTCTGCCCCAACCAAAGTACGACTCAAGTAATACAAGGCATTTTCTTTCCCATGCTCATTGTGTTGTGCCAACAGTGCCCCTAATGAACCATCCAAGGCTGTTATGTACAACAGGAGTGGTTTCCCTTTTATTGGGCTCATGAGTACTGGAGGCTTCAAAAGATACTCCTTAATACTATTAAAAGCATTTTGGCACTGCTGATCCCATTCAAATGGAACACCCTTTTTCATCAATCTTGAGAATGGCAAACATCGACCAGCCAAGTTAGAAATAAATCTTCTGATATAGGCCAATCTCCCTTGTAGCCCCTTCAATTCCCTCAAATTTCGTGGAGGAGGCATTTCAGCAATGGCTTTAATCTTGGTAGGGTCAATTTCAATCCCTTTGTTTCGAACCACAAACCCTAGAAATTTTCCTGATGAAACTCCAAATGCACATTTTAGTGGGTTCATCTTGAGTTTGTACCTCCTCAAACGTTCGAAGATTTTTCTCAAATCTTCCACATGGTTTTCCTTTTCCTTTGTCTTGACGACAAGATCATCAACATAGCATTCGATGGTGTCATGGAGCATATCACCAAAAATTACAGTCATCGCCCTTTGATACGTGGCCCCAGCATTTTTCAGGCCAAAAGGCATTACCTTATAGCAAAAGACTCCTCTCGGAGTCCTGAATGCAGTCATTTCTTCATCTTCAGGTGCCATTCGGATTTGATTGTATCCTGAGTATCCATCCATAAAAAACAAGGTTTCATACCCAGTAGTTGCATCTACAAGAAGTTCAGTGATGGGCAAAGGAAAGTCATCTTTAGGACAAGCGTCATTGAGATTACGGAAATCAATGCAAACCCTGATTTGACCATTCTTTTTCTTGACTGGCACTATGTTTGCTAGCCAGGTTGGATATTTGACTTCCCTGATGAATCCTGCATTGATAAGCTTGTCGACTTCAGCTTCAATTTGGGCTGTAAGCTCTGGTTGAGTTTGCCTCTGAGGCTGTTTAACTAGCCATTTCTCAGGGTGAATTGCAAGCTTATGGACTGCAATCTCTGGATTAAGACTAGGCATCTCACTGTAGTTCCATGCAAATATGTCACGATACTCCCTTAAAAAGGAAATATATTGCTGAGCTTCTTCTTCCTTTAAATTTACACTAATGAAGGTTGGTTTGTTTTCTCCTTCATCACCCAGATTTATTTCACAAAGGTCATCCATGGTGGCTTGGCCTCCTGCTTCAAATTCTGTTGGTGCAGGTTGAGTTTCATCTTGGTCAAGATCTTCCAACACATCTTGAGTGATAGTCATGTTTACTGGAAATTTTTCCTCATCCCCCCGATAGCCTAACCCTTCTGTCCTAGCGGTGATGATACCGCCTTGCTGGATAGCCTACCTCTGTGAAGGTGTTAATGCAAAGTCAAAGGGTGTCATTGTTTCTGGTATTTTTTCAGGATCTAAACCAACTTTCACCAACATCTGTGTAATTTCTGCACTGAAAGTAGGCTTCTCAAAACTTGAGATATTTTCTTCTGGCACTTGTTCAACTTTCACTTTCTGTTCAACATCTCCAAGTGAGTGGAATATAATGGGTTTCGACCCTTTTCCTTTAGAAGGCACCACAATCTTATTATATTTCTCCACATAGGTGCATTCTGTCCTCCTTAATGGCAACGTGACCTCACCCTTGAGATCCAAAATTGGATTTATTGGGGCTAGAGCCTTTGCCACCAGTTTCCTTTCGGACTTGGCATATATCGAAAAGTTCTTTTTGTTGAAACTGGAGTAGACTCTAGAGCGTCTTTGACATTCAGAGCATCTTCAGACTTTTTCCCATCTTTTCCCTTTCTTTGTGAAGTCTTTGTATAGAAGCGAGTATCAGCATAATAGGCCTCTACTTCTCCAAATGGATCATTGTCCGCCACAATTGTCCCCTCTTTTTTGGGTGAAGGCAACGGGTACTTGATACATTGGTGATAAGTTGATGGCACTACATGATGATCATGCATCCATGGTCTCCCAAGCAAAGCATTGTACGAGGTGTCTACATCAATGACCAAGAACTCAGTGCTTTCTTCAATATCCCCAAACTTGGTTCGCAATTCAATCTTTCCCATTAGGCGTTGTTCATTTTGATTAAATCCTTGAATGACCAAACGACTTGAGCGAAGTTGTGAAATTCGAACCCCTAATAAGTTTAAGGCCCTCCGAGGCAGGAGGTTTACCGCAGATCCTCCATCAACCAGAATTCGAGAAATTTTCACATCATGGATAAGCCTAGTGATAAACAAAGGCCGATTATGGTCTGTCATTTCAGCACACATATCTTTGTCACCAAAGGTTACCATGGCCATGCATGTAGTTGTCTTCTCTTGATTTCTACCCTCGATTTCTTTGTGGAAATCCTCTGGCTTGGACAGGGCATATATTAAAGACTTTCGAAGCTCTGGAGACATTTTCAGTGCATCATATACACTCAACAATGCTGGAATTTTCTTTAGATGAGCTAGTACATCATATTTCACTTGTTCTTCCTCCAGCAAAACCTGTGGAACTTCTGACGTTTGAGGGTCTTGAGGATTTCGTAATTTCCTTCGGTAGGTCAAGTAAGTCTGGCATACTTTAGCAATCGCCTTTTCGTTGACCTCAACTTCTTTTATTCCCTCACTTATTTGGACCATATTAACTGGTCCTGCTGTAGGGTGATCATCATCATCAGCAGTCACTTCTCCCTCTTCTTAGAGCTGCATTCTTCTCTCATTTCTTATGTATCGGGAGTCACGCCTATAAAAGCATTGAGATTCTTCAAAACCATTCTTCATGGCCTCTCAACTAGGCACCACGACTCCATCGAGGGAGCAATACTAGTCAAAGGCGATCCCCTCTGAGGAAAGGGGGAATTGTTTTAGGCAGAGTGCTTGATTTTGAGCTGTTTCCCCACACTGTTTCAAAAAACGCCTAATATGTTTTTGAGGATCTCCATACCCCTCATATAGGACAAAATTTGAAAGTTCGTATCCTTCAGGAAATTGTGTTTGCTTTACCTATAAAGGGAACAAATCCCTTGGGCGATAAGTGCCCATCTCTCGAAGGTCAAGGGCAGTTTCAATCTTCTCCTCAATTGTGCCTTCTATGAAATCATATGTTTGAGAAGATGTACCTTCGTCATCCAAATGTTCTGACATCTCAATTTCTATTGGCCATGGTTTATAAATGTCCTATAGAATCGATCAGCCATGGTGTCCCAATCTGGGATTGAATTAGGTGGCAGACTGAAGTACCAATCTGCTGCCCATCCTTCCAAAGAAAGAACGAACTGCCGTAGAAGTAACGCCTGACTTTTTACTGTGTTTCCACATTGTGCAAGGAAACGAACCAAATGGCGCCTTGGACAACCTGTCCCATTATATAAAGGAAAACGAGGTACTGCATATCCTCGTGGGAATTGAACCCATTCAACCCAATTAGGGAAAAGGTGTCCAGAAATTTGATTTTTTTCAATAATCAAATTTTGATGGGCTTTAAAACCCTCATCTTTCAAAGAAACTGTTACTTTTGCTTGATGTTCTGCTTCCCTTCTAGCTTCAATTTTTTGCTTTCTCATCATCACCTGGATTGGATTGCGAATGATATGTATTTCTCGTTCTTCAAAATTTACATCCACAGTGATGACATTACAAGGAAAGTCAAAGTGGTCACTTGATACACTTTCTCCATCGTATGTCCTAGCTGGGGATGTGTATGGTGAACCATCAGGAGAAAAGTCAAGTTCCCAATCTTCATTAGGATCCTCAACTTGAGATGACTTTGTTTGTTTACTTGAATGCTTCCATACTTCATCATCCGACATACACCTGCCATTCGCCTCATCATCCTTGAAGTGTAGTCGTTTTTTCGCCTTTTTCACAAGCTCAGAGTCGGACCTACACCCGGTGTCTCCTTGTTCTGTTCTCCTTACATATTATGGCGTGCTTTGATAGTACACTGGTGGTACTGGCGAATATTCTGGAGAAAAAGCTTCTAGTATGTACTCTGGAGAAGTTAGTGTATGTTCAGGAGAGGCTGGTGTGTATTCTGGAGAAGCTGGTGTATACTCTGGTGAGTCAAGTATGCAGATAGGAGATGTAATGCAATCTCATTCCCTAACTTTTGAACCAACTTCACCCTCATCTTCCTCATCATCACTTAAAACAATGATGGTTAGGCAAGGGGCGAAAGTAAACTTTTCCTCCCTTCTTTTATCAAAGTATGTCTGCAACTCTACAGATTGAAATTTTGAAGGTAGAAATTCCTCCAATGTGACTGGGACAAGAGGACCTTGCTCTAACTGCTCATCAGGGACCAATTTCTCCCCTTTTCCTTCTTTGGGTTCTTTTTTCCTTTTCTCTTACTTACTTTGGCTTTTTTCTGTTTCCTAGAAACTTTTGGTTTTTGCTTTTTGGAAACTTTTGGCCTTTGTGTTGTTTTCTAGCTTTCACTGTGGCATTTTGTTTATTCTTCATGCTTTTTGACTGATAAACAACCCATTCACCTTCATTATCATTGTCGATAGTGATTGGGTTAGCAGATGCTTTATCTTGAGGAGGGAGCTCGATAATCTTAGAGTCCAAAAGTTCCTGAATTTTATCTTTCAGAACAAAGCACTCTTTTATCGGATGGCTAATCAAACGATGGTAGGGACAATACTTTGGATCGTTGGTCTTTCCTACCTCATGTGGTCTTTTCACCTCAGGGAGAGCAATCAACTTTTGCTCCAATAGATCTTCAAATAGGTCTTCGACCAGATCATCCATGAAAGAATATTTCTTCTCCAACCTCTCTTTCACAGTCACATTTTTAAATTCCTTGGGCTTTTTAGCTCCTACTACAACAGGACCCTTCTTTCTGGTTTCGATTGTAGCTGCAGTCGAGGACTCAACCCTTTCAACGGCCCTATGCCTCCTCCATTTAGCTAGATGGAGCTCCATATCATGAGCTTTAGTGCATAGATCATTAAATCCTTCAAAAGTTTGGGCCATAAGGGCCGTAGAGAGCTCATGTCGGAAGTTGTTAAGGCACATCCGAATTAACTCTAATTGCGTAAACTTTTGAGGACAAGCAAATGTCAAAGCTCGCCATCTTGCAATGAAATCTGTAACAGACTCATTGTCACGTTGCTTGGTCTCAATCAGTTCTGGTACTCCAACTCGCTTTTGTGTGTTGCAGAACTGTTTAAGGAACTCTTTCACCATGGAATCCCAATTTAGGATTGATCCCTCAGGAAGGTTAGCATACCAAGTAAATGCAGAACTTTTAAGTGATTGAACAAATAGCTGCAAACACAGGGCCTCATTATGGGCTATTGGCCCGCACCTTAAAAGAAAATGAGCCACATGTTGTCTTGGATCTCCTGTTTCATCAAACATTTTGAAATCTGATTGGGAAAAACCAGAAGGGAATGGAACAGCATCTACCCATGCTGGGTAAGGTTTTGTAATTATTCGAAAGTTTTCATCATCTTTTTCTTTGACTTTCTTTACTTGTCTCCTCACCATATCATCAATCATGGCCATGAGCATTGGATTCATACCACCGCTGGTTAGATCGGAGTAACAAGGACCATTGCCCCCTGGGGCTAGTGTGCTTTGTATGCCTACGGATGTCCCCAACAAAGTTGTGTCATTTGTTTGGGTGCACTTCACGTCTGTCATTTGGGCCTGCAATTGTTGCATTTGCTCCAACATAGCAGCCATTTCCCGTTCTCTTCTCTCGAGTTGTTCTTGTAGGGCCACCACTTTTTCCTTGAGACCTTGGTCTTGTTGGACCTGCGAATTTTCACCTTCTTTCTCAACCTCAGTCATCATAATTGCGACTTTGTTGATATCTTTCAATTCATTGTTTCCAATATTCGTTGAAACAAACGAGATAGAATCATCTTGTTCGTATAAAGGATTATCAACCCCCACAACATTACTCATATTTGAAGCACCTGACTGCGATGCTTTGTTTTGAGCCTGGCGGGTTATGGACCTTGTTACAGGCCCTTTTCTTATTCCATCCATAGATAGTTCAACCAAAGTAGAAATATTTCCCAAGGGTTGCTTACCCTCCTCCACCTTGGATTTTCTAACAAAGACAGGACTTTCAATTTGTTTTTGGCGTTCATCTGTCGAGAGAGCCCTTTCAATAACTCCTATAACATTTGTTGCCACTGTTCTTATTTCCAGTTTTTTTAAGACCTTATTTCTTCTTCGCCTTTGTCTTTTTGAAATTGGACCGGATGACATATCAAGTCGGGCCCCTAGGGGCATAGAAGGAACCGTTTTCGTTTTTGCAAATTCCTTGTGAATTTTCAAAACAGTCCCTACATTTTTAGAGCGAACCAATTGATGTTGATTCAAATCCCGTTGGGCCAACAGGTGTTTCTTATTCAAACCTTGCCGGGCCAACGGATGTTCCTTATTCTGTTGGGCCAACGGGTATTCCTTATTCGAACCCTGTCGAGCCAACGAGTGTTCCTTTGGCTCTTGAGAGTTGACTAAGATTTGGTTTGACCGATTTTGTGCTCTGAACAGAACTATCGGTTCGTAGGCTGTAACTGTTTTTTCAACAACAGGGGCTTTTTTTCCATCAACAGGAGTCTGGGTCATTACCCTCCTCCTAATGGACCTAATGATGGCCATGTTTTCAACAGAAGCTTTCTTCTGGGCAAACTCCACCATTTTAATGGAGTCTTCTACCCTTTTGAGTAGTTGGGCCACAACATTTTTTGTTGCCCCCGTTGAAGCTGCAACAAAAGTCGTAGTTGCAAACTGATTAGCCTCCTTTGCCTGAATTAGAAAGCTTTTCGTTCGGGCTGTGGCCCTCATAATTGCATACTGCTTTGACGCTTTCACATAATCTTCAGTAATCTTTCTTAAACTTTCAGCTTTTTGGAGAAGTATGACTTTCTTTGTCACACCAGTTACCTTCGGGACAGCCAAGAGCTTTCGCTCCGGAGCCCCTTGGGTGATAGGGGAAAGAAGTGCATCTTTCTAGGATTTCGTTGGTTCTACCTTTGGGACAGCCAAGAGCATTCACTCCGGAGCCCCTTGGGTGATGGGTGCTATCTCCACCCTTGGTGATTTCAGAACCACTGGATTGTAGGTTTGTCTCCTAACAGTTGCTTCAGCATTCCTATAACAAAAGAATACATCAGTAAGTTTCAACTATATATATATATATATATTTTTTTTTTGTTCTTCAAAAGATGGGAGGAGAAATAAGTCCCACTGGGCGTGCCAGAATTTGTAGACACAAATTTTAAAACATGAAGTGTTTCAACACATTTCAAAATTTATGTTACAAATGTCCACTGTTTAGTTTTTGGATTAAACAGTATTGATTATTTGAATAGCAGGTTCTTATTTCCGGTCTGTATTTCAGATCGTTAATTACACATTTTATACAAATGCAACCTCTGATTAATGAAGAACAAAATAAACAACAAAAGACAATTTAAAAAAAATAAATATTTTATTAAAATTGTTATGGGTTTTGAATCCTCGAATACAAAATAAAATTCTTGGGTTTGGAACCCTTTACCTATTCATCGCCATTAGCGTAGCCTCTTGAGTTCTCTAGGCTTCTCTTCTTCTTTCTTGTAACGATTTCTTTAGCTCTTAATTTCTCTTTCTCTCTTTCTGATCTTTCACTTCTGATTTCTTTCGATCCCCCGTCTTATGTGATGGTCCTCATATTTATGGAGGGCCATCAGGTGATAGGAATGCTTCATCTTCAATTTGAATTTCAAATTGAATGATAGTGCCTATTTGAATTTTGAATAATAGCACTATCTGATTAATCGTATATCTGATTAACCAGATTGATCTTTGGGGTTTCATCCTGTGTGGTGTCCTTACTGTAGGCTCTACAGGTGTCATCTTTCGTAGACTCCACGTGTCACTTGAGTATCTTGAATAACGTTGTTGAGATGCAACGTCGTTTTATTTATGTATTTCAACGGATCATGTTGATCTTTTTTAGGAAGTGATTACCTACAACCTTCTTATCATAAACTCCATACGTGTCATAAATTTAGTTGAAATTTATGTGCCAACACCTTCTTGAGAAAGGAGATGAAGTCTACACCCAAACTCTTCAAAATCATGAAAACGTTGTTTGCTACAACAATCATACCATTAACATCCGTCATTGATTGGAGAGAAATAATAAGACCTTTCTGAATATGGGTGGCTGCTTCATTAGAGGAAGTTCCCAAAAGAAGGCTAGATGGAGCAAAGGGTGCTTCAAGTTTGTCAAATAATTTGTTAACCCCATTTGCTTCAAGTAAGTCTGCAAGAATTTGGACCCCTTCCGACGTATCAGAAGTAATTTCGTCTGTCTCTTCCACTGTGTCAGAAGTATTTTCTGTGAAAATAGAAGGAGATACTCAATGAAAATGTAGAAGGTAAAAACAATTTATATGTATATATATGAATGAAGTATACCTTGGTGTACGGCTTGAGGAGACTTAGGTGGGGGAGAAGACAAGTTGTGATTCCCACAAGCGGACCACGGATTCTGCAATGTGGCATGATCTAAAGAGAAAAGAGTTCCTTGAGTATGTATACATGATAAAATAAAATGAGGTACAAGGAATGAATAAGAATACCCTTAAAGGTAGCCAATGGCATATGCGAGGCAGCTGGCGAAGTCTGAGACGTCCGAGGCGCAGTGTCTAAGAAAAGGAAAGGTATTCAAAATTTATTAAAAAAAAAAAGAAAAAAAAAGAAAGAGGGAGAGAGAGAGAGAGAGAGAGAGAGAGAAGAAGAATTATACCTTTCTCTAATAGCTTGGATGGCTCGTTCGAAGAAGGAGAAGAAAAACCTACACTTGCTGGGAGCAAATTACTCATCTTAGTCGATATGCCATCTAAAAGAGGGGTGTAGTCATAAAACTCATCTTCACTCTCACTACTTTCATTAAGAGAACAATCAAAAGATTTGGTAGGAGAAGGAATTTCAACACTTTTAATGTGAATACGACCCAAGCCAGTTAATTCATACCCATCTCCCTCAAAGAGTTCTTGAATCATATTCTCATCTTTATCTTTAAGAAAAGAGTACAAGCATGTGCGAAATTGATCCATTGGGGTTTTGGTTACTATGATGGGTTGGGAAGTTCCTGTACAATCACTGATAGACATAGTCTCTGCAAAAAACTTTGCGAGACTAGAAAATTGAGGATCAGAATCTACTTGCTCAAAGCTAAATCTCATTTTAAATTGAGAGTTACACATATCCTCGAAAAGATGAAGGAGATCTGAAACCGAGTAACTAGATCGAGAAGGAGCAATAAGTGGTCGATTATTATCCATTCTCTGAGGTGATGATGCCTCCAGAGCAATAGGTGAAGATGATGACCTAGCTCTTGTGTAAGAAGGATTCTTCGTCTTTCGGTCTTTAATTGACATATTCAGTTTTCTCTTGCGTGAAGATTTCGGCTGGGAATGAGTAACATATTGAAGCACGGTAAAGGAAGTTCCCAACCACCAATTGGCATAAGGCATGGTTATGTGAGAAGCAGATCGGGAGCCTGGTAACTCTAATGAGACTTTTGTACCGCAGCGTAGCATATGGCGCCAGTTGTAATAAAATTTAGACCACTCAGAGGGTTGCCAACAAGATACATTAAGCGGTGTAGGGCACGCTTGAGCAAACCCAAATTGACGACCGAATCGGTTAGGGGAGTACGGTTCAGAAATGAAATTAAATTCCATTTTAAAAGTTAAAATCCCTTGCCTCAAATATAAGATAGCCAAGATGGAAAGGTGATATCCTTTCAGAGTCGACCAAAACGCCTGAAGGTTCACTTTCATGGGTAAGAGCCCTAAACTGACACTCCGTACGATAAGTTAGGAGAGAGTCCAGAAATGGAAATTTATCAGTAAAAAACTGGGCAGCCGATTGGTTTCCAATAAATCCAAGATATGGCATGAAATGAATATCAGGAATTGGACAAATCGACTGAGGATCACCATGAGAGTAAGTCTTGACAAAATATAATGAAATCCATCTAAAAAGGTAATGTAAAGGACCCTGAATATTTTCCTTCCCAGGTGAAGACGATGATGCCATTTTCCCAAGAGAATGATAGAGGTATGCAAGGACGGGGATGGCCAGGCTAAATAAGATTCCACCTGCCATTTTGGTGGCTACATGAAAGGTCGTCGGACGAATTTCCCCGGAAGAGTGAGGGAAGACAAATCCGCTAAGCCAGCTCACCAAAAAACCAGAAAGATACACATCATCAGGGATTCTGTCTTTTCGTTGAAAACCACCAATCGAAGTTGGGGATTCGTCAATGAATTTGAAAGTCCAGTGGTTAAACTTCTTGGATTGAAAAGAGCTGGCATAAATGTTGAAAAGCCTACGGCACGCCTTGGATGTCTAGGACGAATATAAAATGTCATTGGAGGGGGTGAACTCTTCATAAAACTCGCCACGGATGGAAAGCCCGCTAATGCGATGAAGGTCCCATAAAGAGATCCCAAGTTTGCCGTAAATAGTGTGGAAAGTGTTGGTGTCGGGTGACCACCGCTCTAAGAATCCTTTGAGGAGGGAGACATTCCTAGCATAAGCAAATTGGGATACATAGATTGCAGCATAAATCCCACACTTCTTCAAAAATAGGGGCAAATGTGGAAAGAACGTCATTCAACCAAAAAATCCATATAGGGGATTGCAAATGGGTAGAAATGCCGCGGACATTAAAAGAATTATCCCACTTCAATTTTTCATGCTTCATTCTCTTAAGAAGAGTATTAAAATCAGAGCAATGAAGGTCTTCAGAAAATGGACGAAGGATTGAGACAGGGAATGAACCAATTGATTTGGAGTGCCCTTTCTCGAGAATCTCATGATTTAATTCTGTATAGTCCAAGTCTTCGGAAGTCGTATGTAAAGGGATGTAGGGGTCCAACTCGGTAGGTGACAATAAAGCAGTGATAGGTTTATGCCGAATTATTTTCGGACCAGATTTATCCAATACATCCCTCTCGTCACGTCGAAGATATTCAAGTGTCTTTTCCATGCTTCCTACAAAAAAAAAAAAAAAAAAAAAAAAAAAAAAAAAAAAAGGGGTTAGTGAAGGCAAAATGTCATATTATAAAGAAATTGACGAAAGCCCCTTGCCAAGGTTTCGAGCCGTTGAGGTGACGGACACAATCACTGTCAAGTATTCAAGCCGTTGGGGTGACGGACACAATCACTGCCAAGGTTTCAAGCCGTTGGGGTGACGGACACAATCACTACCAAGGATTCAACCCATGGGGGGGACGGACACATTCACTGCCAAGGTTTCAACCCATTGGGGGTGACGGACACATTCACTGCCAAGGTTTCAATCCATTGGGGTGACGGACACAATCACTGCCAAGGGTTCAACCCATTGGGGTGACGGACACAATCACTGCCAAGGATTCAAGCCATTGGGGTGAAGGACACAATCACTGCCAAGGATTCAAGCCGTTGGGATGACGGACACAATCACTGCCAAGGATTCAAGCCATTGGGGTGAAGGACACAATCACTGTCAAGGTTTCAAGTCGTTGGGGTGACGGACACATTCACTGCCAAGGATTCAACCCATTGGAGTGACGGACACAATCACTGCCAAGGTTTCAACCCATTGGGGTGACGGACATAGTCGCTGCCAAGGATTCAAGCCATTAGGGTGATGGACACAATCACTGCCAATGATTCAAGCCATTAGGGTGACGGACACAATCACTGCCAAGGATTCAAGTCGTTGGGGTGAAGGACACAATCACTGCCAAGGATTCGACCCATTGGGGTGAAAGGACACAATCACTGCCAATGATTCAAGCCATTGGGGTGAAGGACGTAATCACTGCCAAGGTTTCAAGCCATTGGGGTGAAGGACACATTCACTGCCAAGGATTCAAGCCATTGGGGTGAAGGACGTAATCACTGCCAAGGTTTCAAGCCATTGGGGTGAAGGACACATTCACTGCCAAGGATTCAAGCCATTGGGGTGAAAGGACACAATCACTGCCAAGGATTCAAGCCACTCATTGCTATTATGTTGGAAAGGGCAATGATACCTGCAAACAAATTGCTATTATATTGGAAAGGGCAATGATACCTGCAAACAAACTCTGACGCCTTGCGTGTTGCCTGCAAAAGAGGGAAAAAGACATGAAATAATTGTTAACCAAAAAATAAAATAAAATAACAGAAATTAGTCATCATAATTCGTACGATTAAAATTCACTCGCCCGAATCACGAGGGGCAAGGCTGATTCAACTTTTTAAAAAAATTGGCCAATTATACAATGGGCTGCTACTAATACAACATAAAATAAAAGGTAGCAGGCTTAAAAAATTCGATTTTCGAAGGAAAAAAAAAAAAAAAAATCTGTTTGTATTTGGGTTTAGCAAAATTTGCTAAATAAACAAATATTTGCTGCTATAAAAATACAGGATAGCAGGTTTTTTTTCTTGAAACAAGAAAAGTCTTTGTTTGGGCTCATAGTTAGCCAAAAAAAAAAAAAAAAAAAAAAAAAAAACTGAAACTTTGTTTTGGCCTACTTAGATTCATGGTCTACCAAAAAAAAAAAAAAGGGTTTTAAAAATGAAAAATAAAAAAATAAAACCTGAAACTTTGTTTTGGCCTACTTAGATTTATGGCTTACAACAAAAAGGGTTTTTTTAAAATTATTTATATAAAAAAAAAAAAAAAAAAACCTGGTCCCAATTCAGTGCACACTGTTGGAATACATCTTTAACCCAGCCTAATAGCTCAGATGCCCTCTTGCATGCCCAGCACCTAAAAAGCATCTCACCGGGAACAGCTCCACTCTTAGAAGGGAACTTGATTCTGTGAGTAGGATCTTTGGGAGAAGAGAGATATCCGGGGATTCGATGATATGAATCTGAGGAACCATCATCATCAACCACTGGCCCTGCTCTAAATGGACGTGCCTTTGCTTCACCAACGGGTTTCCGTTGGCCAAAGTCTTGGGACGTGATCCACAGTCCTCGAACAAACCCTCCATTCCCCCCTCCCCCTCCAAAAAAGAAAAAAAAGAAAAAAAAAGGGGCTTTGTGACAAGGACTTTGTTTGGTCTATTTAGATTCATGACCTACAAAAAAAAAAAAGGTTATTTAAAAAAAAAAAAAAATTATTTGCTGTTATAATAAAAACTGTCTGTGTTCATATTTGGGTTACAAAAAAAAAAACATACCTAATATGAAAAGATCTTTGTGTATTCCTTAAGGTACTCTTTTTGCTGGATGGAGAGGAGAGAGAATGGCTAGACTTACCAAACTATGTGCACAATAACGTGTGCAAGGCAGAGTATTTGTAGAGCAAAGGGTTTTGCTTGAATGTGTCTCTCTAGGAAGGATAGTTTATATAGGATTGAAGTCTTGTTCCAAGAGTTTCAGGTTTATGCAAAAATAGTTTTGTGTACAGCCCTATCCCACAAGGATAATAATAATAATAATAATAATAATAATAATAATAAGGTTGTATATTTTTGAGATTGTGGAGCTTACAAAGGTGAAGTCTACAAAAAGAGCCCATACAACAACCAGCCCATAAAAAAAAAAAAAAAAAAAAAAATAATAATAATAATAATAATAATAATTTAGAAGATTCTTTCAAAAAGAAAAGTAAGCCCACATGAAATGAAGAAAGAGGCCCACAAAAGAAAATGCCCAATTAAAAATAATGGCCTAGAAAAGGAAAGGTCCATGATGGTCTAGAAAAAATCCATGATGGCCTACAAAAAAAACTATTGTAAAAAAAAAATAAAAAAAATAACAAAATAAAAAAAATAGTGGCAAGTTGGAGGTCCACAAAAGAAAAAGCCCAATTAAAAAATGGTGGCCTAGAAAAGGAAAGATCCATGATGGTCTAGAAAAATTCATGATGGCCTAGAAAAAAAATCTACTGTAAAAAAATGGTGGCAAGTTGGAGGCCTGCAAAAAAGAAATGCCTAATTAAAATCTTGGGCCTTACTAATGACCTTTCAAAAAATAAATAAATAAAAATAATAATAAAAAAAATCAAGTGCAATTAAGTCCATAAAAAAGGACCCATGCAACAAAAGTAAATGGCCCATGGACTATAAAGGGCAATTAACCCTTTATATATAATAAAAAAAAAAAAAGAAAAAAAAAGAAGAGTCCAGGGACCAAAGAAATAATCCCATCCAAGACCTAAAGATCATCTAGATAAAAGTGTCAAATTGTCGTGACTCGCACAGTTAAGAAAATTCACTTGTGCAAGTCACGAGGGGCATTTGTTGGCACATAAATTTCAACTAAATTTATGACACGTATGGAGTCTATGATAAGAAGGTTGTAGGTAATCACTTCCTAAAAAAGATCAATATGATCCGTTGAAATACATAAATAAAACGACGTTGCATCTCAACAACGTTATTCAAGATACTCAAGTGACACGTGGAGCCTACGAAAGATGACACCTGTAGAGCCTACAGTAAGGACACCACACAGGATGAAACCCCAAAGATCAATCTGGTTAATCAGATATGCAATTAATCAGATAGCGCTATTATTCAAAATTCAAATAGGGGCTATCATTCAATTTGAAATTCAAATTGAAGATGAAGCATTCCTGTCACCTGATGGCCCTCCATAAATATGAGGACCATCACATAAGACGGGGGATCGGAAGAAATTAGAAGTGAAAGATCAGAAAGAGAGAGAAAGAAATTGAGAGCTAAAGAAATCGTTACAAAAAAGAAGAAGAGAAGCCTAGAGAACTCAAGAGCCTACGCTAATGGCGATGAATAGGTAAAGGGTTCCAAACCCAAGAATTTTATTTTGTATTCGAGGGTTCAAAACCCATAACAATTTTAATAAAATATTTATTTTTCTTAAATTGTCTTTTGTTGTTATTTTGTTCTTCATTAATCGGAGGTTGCATTTGTATAAAATGTGTAATTAACGATTTGAAATACAGATCGGAAATAAGAACCTGCTATTTAAATAATCAACAATGTTTAATCCAAAAACTAAACAGTGAACGTTTGTAACATAAATTTTGAAATTTGTTGAAACACTTCATGTTTTAAAATTTGTGTCTACCAAGTGACACACTGCGACTAGGTGAGAATGTGAGTCTTATGCCTTGTGATGATCCAACCCCTCTTAAGTGATGACGTGGCATGTATGTAGGGCACAAATACCTATAATATTTATTGAAAATTCATTAAGAGGGGAATTTTTTTGTTGTTGCAATGTTTTAAGCTTTTACTATCAAGTTTGAGCATTGGTTTGAGGGCATACACTTCATGCAAATAGTGTGGAGGTTAGGCAACTTAGGTTTTTTAGACTTTACCTAGTGAACCTCTCACTGCTGCATTGGTAGGATGAGCACGTAATTTTAGATGTAATTTTTTTGATCGTCTTATATTTTCATCATCCTTGCTTCTGATTCTCGATACATGCATGATTTAGTCTTTGTTTATTAATTTATTTGATAAATAAAATTTTATTACTAACAACATCAAGCTGATGCTAAAAAATACCCAAAAAAAAAAAAAAGAAAAAAAAAAAGAAGCCCCATCGAAGGGGAGAGACCACCTAACCAACCAAATCATCAAAAAAAAGTAAAAAAAGCAAACAAATCTAGATCCACCATACCTGTAACCCAGCCATACAAAACTACAAAATGCCTATTTTCTAACCATGAAAGAGAACGAGCCATCCCTGAAAAATACGCCAATTGCGTTTCAACCAAATCAGCCACATTAAACACAATGGGGCCATGGACCAAGCCTTTTGACGCCGCTTCCCAACCTGACCCCCTCCCCAACTCCAGAGGACCGCCATCACCCTCTGCTTTGTTGAACCCAAACCACTCCAAAAATAGAAAAAATAAGCACCCACATATGATATGCCACAGGCCAATGGATGATAAGCAAATGATCCAGATTCCAATTTAGTCTTTACTTTTTTGTGCAATAGTAATTTTCTAGTTGTCTTCTTGACTATTTTGCATGAATACTTGTAAAAAACTGTGTACCTTGGGTTTGATTCACTTCTTGGTTCCTTCAGTGTACACATGCTTATTCCCTGCTTGTTGTTGAGCTTAAATGGGCTTTTGTTTTCCTTCGGACTTCATTACTGTTCTTTTGAGTTTCTTCTGTTGGTCATCTTACATGTTTTCCGAGAATCTTTTTTATTTTAATTTTTAATTTTTTTATATATTTTGCTGAGATTAGGGCTAATGTTGGTCTTAATACATCCAATTGTCTAAAAGTGGTTCTCAGTTTTTATCAGTTAGGCATGGAGCTTTTTTGTCAATCCTTAATAACATTTAAATAGATATTGCTGATGTTACAAATTTTGTGCACCCTGGAACCGCTCTTGATGATGAGGCTACACAAAGGGGCATATCAGTCTACCTTGTTGAGCGGCGAATTGACATGCTTCCTAAACCTCTAACGGAAGGTAATATTTCATTCCCATTAACTTGGTTGAATTTGTTGGTTGCACATACAACTGATTTATTTTATGGCTAGTTGTTTCTTAGTTTTAAAATTTCTAATTGTCACAGTAGCTCTCGGATAATTCACTCAATAGAAGTTTTATATTGTAGATATTTGTGCTCTTCGAGCTGATGTGGAGAGACTAGCATTCTCTGTTATCTGGGTAATGATTGAATCTCTGGTTGTTATGATTCAGCTTTGTTTTTCTAGTGAGTTGTAAGTGCACATGTATCTGATTGACCTGAAAAACACTGGTTCTTGATACTCTCTCCAATACCCAAACCTGCAATATCAATATCTGTGGATTATGGTGTCAAACCTTATTAATTATTAATATATTATAGTTATGTGGCCACTCCCATTTTTAATTGTGAGTACACCCATTTTACTGTTTAGTCTATTAAACTGTAAAATATTGCCTGTAATGCAAATATTTCCAATTCAAATGAGCTCAACTCATTGAGGTTGTTGGTTTGTGAGTCAAATTGTTCAACTGATCTGGATGAGCTGAGATGGGAAAAGATGAGAAAAAGCTAGAATGGAAAGAAAGTCAAAACAGTGGCTAAATACTGATAAACTTTAGAAAACAGAAGCCATTTTTTTTCCTTATGTTAGAGGTCCCTGTGTTCAATTAGTCCAATCATTATGGTCCATTTTTGTGTTAAAAAACAACTGACCTGAGATTTAGGTTTTCTATTTTTGGAACAAAGGGCTGTTTTGATTTTAGAATGCTTTTTAGGAGCAGTGTCGAATTCTATAGTTTAAACTTGCATTCTTTCTTTTCTTACTCGATTTTGGTGAGAAATGAGAATCTTATTAGATAACACTTTGCTCTTCCACATTTTTGAATAAATTCATCAACAGATAAGGAAGACTGTGGAACTAGTCATCTTTGCTTTAGTTAATTAATCTTTTTCACCATAATTACTTTTTGCACATGTTGCATCTTTTCCATTCTTGTTTTCACACTTTACACTTCCTTTAGTTGTACCAATGAATGGTGTTGGCTCAGAGTTTTATTTCGATTTTTGACATCATATTGGCTTATAATTGAGCCCTTAAGTGTTAGAAACACGCAACGGATTACTTGCTAAAGGAATGCTTACCAAAGGGCATTTATGCTTTTATGTATCTGTTTTTGTGTTTACATATATTTATTTCCCTATTTTGGTGGTTTGTGTGTATTTGTGAATTCAAGTTTTGAACCTTTTTTTGACATATTATTTGAATTTCAGGAAATGACACCTGAAGCGGAGATTATTTCTACAAGATTCACAAAATGTGTCATCAAGTCGTGTGCAACATTGTCTTATGTAGAAGCTCAAGCCAGGATGGATGATAGGTGCTATATCTAATTTTTCTTGTTATACCTTACCCTTTAGTTAACTTGGGAAAAAACTTATGAGATAAAGATATTGTTCAGCTTTATGTAGTCTCTATAGTATGATCATATTTACCACTAAATCTTTGGCCATCATTTTCTTACAACATGAATCAACCACCATTTTTCATTGGAGATGATTAAATTATCTCAATGCATCTATAAACACACAGCATTTATTTTAAAGCTTTGCTTGTGACCATGGAAAAGTTAACAAGGCATAGTACAGAGTAGCAATACTTGATGTGTAATACGACATTCAAAGAATTTGATGTACCAATTGTCTAGATTTAGAAAACCCAGAGAAGGCCAATGATGGTGCTCTTGATAAGGTGTCGATGCTAGCTTATGGTGCACAAAAGGGGAGGAGAAGGCTGAGGTTATTCATAATAAACAAGATATATTCAATTCTTACCAGGATTTTTGTTCTGACACAAATTGTGTTCAGATTTTTCATGGTGGATTGATTGATTTATTGTTCATACTTCAGTGATGCCTGTGTACAATGAATCCGAGTTTCAATATCTTGAGAAGATATATATATATATATATCAAGGCAGATGGAAGTCCAACCCAGTCGTGTAAATTTTCACATGAATTGGAGTGAGAGATGTCAAGGATTGAGACCAACCCATATGCTGTATGGCCACCAGTATTATGAATGCATGGGTTGCTTGTGTCTACAGGGTCATTGCATGAGTATGGAAACCCTTGCCACCCTTGTTAATTCAGGTGTACACAAGTTTTATTGAACCTTTGACCTGACAAATGATTGAACCCCAAAGGAACTGTTTGAAAAAGGGCATGCTTTTGATTATTATTTTATTGACTAAATGATAAAGCTGGTAGGTCAGTCAAATTGCTTCATATTACTAGTTTCTATGTTGTGGTGGTTAGAGAATGTTGCATTGGTGCTTAGTGATATTGTAAACAAAAGACAAAAAACAATCTTGAATCTTGATTAAGAAAGATAATGGGCATTTGACCTTTTGATATCCAGTTACCTGTGTAAGTTTATACATTTAGACTCGCTTTGGGTCTGTTCTTGCCCCTAAGGTTATCTGCATTTATTTATTTATTGTATTTGAAGCTTCCTGCCTACCAGTTCCCATATTGATGACTTTTTCTACATGTATATTGTAGCCGCTTGATGGATCCGTTAACTACAAATTTGAGAAATATGAATGTTTTAGCAAAGGTATTTGTACTCAGGTTGATACTTACTGTCATTTATTCATTTGAGTATTGGCTAAATGTGAATGGACTCTGTTTTTGCAGGTAATGAGGCAGAGGCGTATTGATAGAGGAGCATTGACTCTTGCCTCCGCTGAAGTGAAATTTCAGATTGATACTGAAACTCATGACCCTCTTGATATTGGTATGTTGACTTGACCTTTTTAAACGAAGAAAGTTGATTAGTCTAGCTGTTAAGAGGTAGCCAATACCATTTGTAGGATTAATCCATGAATGAGACTTGGAACCATTGTTGTCATTAAATATATTGTTGTTTGTTCTTTGTTATCCTTCCTCTGCACACTTTAGAATTCCTTCAGGACTCAAAGGCCCAAATCATCCTATATAAACTGGTGTTTAGTGTTGTAATATAAATTTATAAACTGGTGTCTAGTGTCCTAGTGAAATCAGCCACCAAATTTCCATTAAGGTGCTGAAGTTTCTCAATTATCTGATGCATGCTGTAGTTATGTGTATCTGGGTTCTCTGGTTTCGTTCCACTTTGCTTTTTTACCATTAATGATTTAGTGGTTTATTTTGTTTTACTTGTGTATTAATATTAATTCCTAATGCATGATATGTGACTGCAGGAATGTATCAAATTCGAGAAGCAAACCAGATGGTTGAGGAATTTATGCTTGCTGCTAATATTTCAGTTGCAGCAAAAATCCTGGAACATTTCCCCCCATGTTCATTGCTTAGGTATATGTCGTTTTTCATGGCACCATCAAGCTGTCTCCTGGAATATTATATATGTATATTGTTTTTCTGGCCTACTTTTCTTTTACTGTCAGGGTCTAGGAATGATCTGATGTTGACTATTGGAGATCTCTGTCTCTCTCTCTCTCTCACGCGCGCGTGCGCGCGCACTTGATAGCCTCTTAAGATTATGTTGTGGATGACATTGGCATAGTAGATGTCCAGAATTTAAGTGTAAGAGTAGAAGATTGTATTGATATACCGGTGTACAAATAAAACTTGTATAGTTGTAGATCTCTAAATGTTCCCCATTTCACTCTAATATATTTGTCCAAGAAATATTTCATGACTGATAATATCCAAAAGTCAGAATGATGATACATGATCGACCGTCCACTAACTGGTGCTGGTCTTTATTCAAAAAGGAGGAACACTGCGAGAATATTGTTGCAAAAAAGTTAAATGTGATTTATTGCCGAGAAGCAGAAATTTGGAGAAGTACATCTGAACTGGCACACTTCTGTACGGTGGACAAGTTATATTCTGTATTTTGTCCAACTTTGGTGGATAATAGCTGTTGGATTTCAGTTACTGATGTATAATCTCATTAATATTTAAATTTTCTTAATTTGGGTGTTAAACTCTTTGCAGCATTTAGCTCATGTGGTCATTAATTTTGCAGGCGCCATCCTAGTCCAACCAAGGAGATGCTTGAACCTTTGCTTCGTATGGCTGCTGCTGTTGGCCTTCATTTTGATGTGTCCACATCCAAAGCATTGGCAGATTCACTTGATTGTGCTGTGGTGAGTTATCATTTTAGGACGTGTATGCTGGACACGTGGAAATTTTTATCTATTAGGTCTTACTGTTCACATTTGCATTAGTATGTCAAGATGAGATTATTCAATATAAGAACCAGTCGTAGCTAGGTTGTATGGTGTCTAGTTGTTATTTAGTTGCTCGCTGCTACTCTCTCTCCCTCTCTCCCTCTCTCATACACATTCACACATGGAGATCTATGTCTATTTCTTATTGATCAATCTGTCATCTACCCGGTGTTCAATTTTGTTATGTCTACACAAATTTGTTCTTAAGAAATTGTGTTGCAGGGTGATGATCCATACTTCAATAAGCTCATTCGCATCCTGGCTACTAGATGCATGACACAAGTAATTACTCCCTGATTTTAATGAATTCAAATTTGTTTTTGCATAAGAAATTTTATATAACTTTTATCTTGTCATTGATTTTTTCTCCAATTCTTTACAAATTCAGGCCGTTTACTTCTGTAGTGGAGATCTTAGTCCCCAAGAATTTTATCATTATGGTCTTTCAGCACCTCTTTATACACACTTTACCTCTCCTATTAGGAGATATGCAGGTGAGTGAGTCATGTTTTGTTGTGATTACCTTAAAGCAGATAAAAAATAAAATAAAAAAAGAGAATCTTTTGATTATTGAATGTCCTTTCCTGGCAGATGTCGTTGTACACAGGTTACTTGCTGCATCTTTAGGCATCTACAAGCTTCCAGCCATATTTCAAGACAGACCCCAACTTACCAGTATTGCCGACAGTAAGGATTACTTCTCTGCAGAGTGTTATCTATATGTCTCCTTTCACGAAATCATATACCTGGTTTTCTGCGCTCTCTTTTGAATTTGGGAAATATCTTGCCGTCCATGCTGAGCATATTGGTGGTTTCAACAAATGTTTAAAATGCAAGATGATAGGACTGGTGATTGGTGTCTTGAAATGATTTAATAACCCTGAAGTGGTCAGTGGGCTATCTTTGGGCATGTCTTGTGGTTTAAAAAACACTAGTTTGGCATCTGATAGCCTCTTTCACTTCAGATATTAGGTCTATTCCAGACTTGCATAGATGGATATTCTCATCTCTGACTACGATTTTTTTATAGAAACAAATGTTATTATGCTTTAAATATGCAAATGGTGCGTTTTCCACTGTGATTAACATTTATCAATATGTGGATTGCTAAAGCTACAGCATGCTATCTTTTTATCAAATGGTTGATGGTTATTTTGAAATATAAGAGAAATTTGTTTTCATGTGTTCCCTTCAGATTTAAATTATCGGCGTAGGAATGCTCAGATGGCGAGCCGGGCCTCAGTAGAGGTTCATATTCTCATCTATTTCCGGAAACGGTACGTGTACAGACCTTTTTATGCCCTCTTTCTCTTTCTCTCGCTCTGTCTGTCTGTCTCTGTCTCTCTCTCTCTCATAATTTTCTATCCTCTTGCAGGCCCACGGACACAGAGGCCAGAATTGTGAAAATAAGATCAAATGGCTTCATTGTTTTTGCGCCCAAGTATGTCTTATTGCCCTCTTGCAGTTCCACTCTCTCTTCCCAAATGAACTACTGTGCCATATTGCTTTTGCTCCCTATCTTTGCTCTTACTTTCCATGCATATAAAGGCGTTTTGCTTATTCGCCAGTATTGTATAGTAGCGTGCACAATCTGTCAATCAGATTATCCTGGAAATACCTACCATAATCAGAAACATTATTTGTATAATGATGTAATCTTATGAAATGTATAATTGTTCAGTTTCATTGCTCCTATTTTCTTGTAACGCAATTTTTTTTCAAAATGGTCTCGTATCATGAAATGTTGTTCAAAACACGCCCAAAGAAATTTTCCTTGTGGCTGTCCAGCTAGCATGTACGCTTCTTATGATGATCATCTATCTAATATTAATTTTTATTTATTTATTTATTTATAAATTTTCCAAAATAATCTGTGTGCAGGTACGGTATTGAGGGGCCTGTCTACTTGACAGCAAGAGGTGATAAAGGAGGTGGCGGAGAATGGTTGGTAGATGAGCAGCAGCAGAAGGTTAAGAAGAGTGATGGTAGCATTTCATATGGTGTTCTTCAGACAGTGAGGATTCATATGGAGGTTGTGGAGCCCCAACCCAACCGGCCTAAGCTCCAACTTACCCTTATCTAAAGGATGTTACTTTTTCTGTTTTTTGGAATTTAAAAGATTACTTAATTTTCACCAACAGATAAAATCCGCGTGTATAACTTTTTTTTACACTGTTTATAGAATAGTGGCTTATGAGCAGTTTGTGCAGAGCATAGGGGTGTTATTGATAGGTGAATTAAACCACTGGGTATGGCCCACAGTATGTAAGAATATTATTATTATTATTATTATTATTATTATTTGTTTCCGAGTTGATTTTTAAATTTTCTTTTTGGGGAGTGAAATATTGCCATCAGTTAGAAGATCAGGGATTCGCTTAGCCAATCCTGCCATGAGCACAGGTATTTTTTTTGTTTTATTCATTTTTGTTTTTTTGTGTTTGTGAAAACTAATTCAATGCATTGCTTTCATATTATTTTTATTTGTGGAAATATGAATATATATATATATATATATATATATTTAAATTAGAAAATAGCTGTTTGGTACTTTTTAGAAAGTAAGTGGTTAGAAAATTTAGCTGACAGTTTTTGAAAAGGCTTGCCTCCAGTCCACTGGTCCAGATGATCCCGTTTATTGGGTTTATTTTTTATTCTTTTTTTTTTTTTTTTAGTAATTTAAACCGTTTATTTTAGAGTTTGTTGAATACATTATGTTTATAAAAAATCACGTTGATCGGATAATGGATATTATTTATTTGGATTATTTTTTTTATATATATTGTTAGTTTATTATTATATTTGGTGAACCAGTTATGTATTCGAATGATTATTAATTTATTATTATTATATTTGGTGAACCAGTTACCTCCTCCCCACTTATGACTTTATTTTGGATTATTATCAAAACTGTTCCGAAAATCTTTTGGTGAACCATATTACAAAATGGGACACTCCCCTTTAAATAATTTTTTTGAGATTTTCGACGTGTAGGAATCACTGTCTCATTTCTCTATATTTTATTTTTTGAAAATTTTATATGTCATAGCATAGCTGTTAATAAATATAGATATACTTGGCCAACTGGTTTGCATCATGCAGAGATTTTTCCTGATATCTTCGATTTGATTCGGAATGGTAGATCAAATTGGCAACTTGGTATGATAATAAAATCAAAAAAAGGAGATTGCAGAACCACCAATAATTCTCTTTTGTATTTCTCTATTATATATATAGTAACAAAACAAGCATACGAAAGCCCTTTTTTGATTTTTTATCATACCAAGTTGCCAATTTGATCTGCCATTGCGAACCAAACTCTGTGCTCTTTCAGACAATTTTCCTATATTGAAAGAATACATATCATTTACATCAAAAAAATCAAAACAAAAAATGGAAAATTGAACAAATGTCAAAACACCAAGGCAGAAATGCATGGTATATGCACTATATGAATGCCTAACTAACTCAATTTGACTCTGGGCTTTCTTTTCTCTCTCTCTGTCTCTCTCTCTCTCTCTTACAGACACACGTACACAAAGTACTTTCTTCAGTTGTGAACCAATAGGGTTTGATCAGGACAAGGTCCACATGAAGATTGTTGACCATACAGTGAGTGAAAGGCAAGCTACAAGGTAAGTCCATAGGAAGAGCACTGAACACTCCTCTTGTGCCACATCAAACAGTTGGGTCATGGTACCTACATATTTTTAAGAAAGAAAAAAAAAAGTTGAAATGTGAAAATTTTTACTAAACAACGAACATTGCCAAATTAGAACATCCCACAAACATTTTCAAACTTAAGCTTAAAAAAATGCTTCGTTTGGCATGAAGGTTTGGATTGTGTTGGGGCTATTTTAGACACAAAAAGACAAAATAAGCTTTTTATCTCAGTAAGACAAGATGTTACATTCAAACCATAATCATTTTATTTTTTCTCTCACAAAAGTCAAAAAAGCCAAAAAGCTCATCCCCAACGAGATTTTTTAGTCCCAGGCTAAAATAGCCAAAAAGTCAAAAAGTCAACCTACATTTCAAACGAAGGCACAAGTTTTTACCAAACGGGTGATAATGGCTTACCAATATTCATGGCAGGTGGTAGTGCAAATTGAATCATGAGCACATAGTGGTACAATGGGTCTGATGGAAGGAAACCAAGACTGCTGGCTGCTCTAACTACACCAATCCCGATTAATGGAAGGAGCACATATCGCACACAGACGACTGCAATAATCATTATCGGTTTCAATCTTGCCGTGCGTAGGCCTGTTCAGTTTGGCAGACAATTATACTTTGTTAGATGTCTAATTTCCCTATTTCATTATTTTTAAGTAGTAAATACGACATTCACAGCTATTTCTAACCTTGTGTGAGGTTGCCTCCTAGAATGAGGGTGATGCAAGGTATTGTTCCACCCCTGCACAATAAATTAGCCTCCAGTTAGTTAGCAGGACAACATTGAAATTAGAGAAAAACATGTAAATAATCATTTGCAGTGCTAAAAATACATACCCAAGTAATTTGATGGAGTCTTGGATCACTCTTAGAGGGGCACTCTCACCAATTATAAGGTTCTTCAGCCATGGGATAGCCCCAAAAAAGAATCCCACAATCTGATTATAGATGGAGAAACTATGTGATTAATCTCTTGGAGTAATGGAAATGA
Source organism: Camellia lanceoleosa (assembly GCA_025200525.1). NCBI lineage: Eukaryota > Viridiplantae > Streptophyta > Magnoliopsida > Ericales > Theaceae > Camellia > Camellia lanceoleosa. Next base: position 168,214,757 of record CM045758.1, on the reverse strand, counting down.
TAAATTTCAGCATTCATATTAAGCAAATAAATGAAGCTGAAATTTTGAGAAAAACTCACAGCAGAAAGGGTTGGAGGTGCCAATAACTCCTCCAGCAACTGGTGGAGAACTACTATTATATTTCCCCAAAATGACACGTTCTCTTTCTCCAGTTTGCTGGCAGACACTTGGGGCATCTACAATAAGAAAATTTGAGAATTTCAAGAACCAATTAGAAATACTGAATTTTGTATGCGCCAATAGATCACAGACAGGGCTTTGTGAATCTCTTTTATTTCTCATTCTTAATGAGTTTAGGTACTAGGAAACTGAAACAAATGGGACTTACAGCTTGGTTTTCTTCTGTGTACTCTTCAGTGGGTCTTGTTGATGGCACGAGTATGGCGACATGATCTTGAACTTCTCCTTCAAGAAGATGAGTCTTCTCATCGGATTCTAAATCGTTGTTTGGTAACTTTGAGATCTCTTCAGCTGCTTGAAGAGCTTTGTATTTCATTGATGAGCTTCGTATTAGTTGGTAAGTGTAAGTCCAAATGAAGAAACCTCCAAGCTGGAAAAGATATGGAAAAAGGTGAGAAGAACATAAAGAGAAAGAAACATATCACAAACAAGAATAACAGATTTGAATAATTTGAGACTGCATGATCTAATTCAAACAGGTTCTACTGATTTGGATCCCTAATCATTTCAGAAAAGACAAATGCATCAGACATGTGTAGCAATGCTTAGGATATAATCTAATTCAAGCAGGTTCTACCGATTTGGATCCCTAATCATTTCAAAATAGACGAATGCAGCAGACATATATAGCAATGCTTAGGATATGGTCTAATTCAAGCAGATTCTACCGTTTTGGATCTCTAATCATTTCAAAAAAGACAAATGCAGCAGAAATATATAGCAATGCTCAGGATTATAGTTCCCAAATTTTCTAATCTTCTGTTCAATCATGGTTTTCCATTTCATCATAGCTTAATTATCAGTCTTAGAAGCATGATTTTGTATTTGGAAGATCAGCATAGATTTGTGAGTATAAAGCTTGCAAAACTGCCTTACCGCCATGGAGAAAGACGCATAAGACAGTGCAACGGAACTACATGCTTTGTGATTACCAAAAGGGCTGCCTTCTTCAGAACAGATTGCAGGGACAACTATCAACATTAGGTTTCCCAAGTTTCCTATTCAAAAAAACATCACAATGACAAAAACAATTAGGGTTCAAAGTGGCGTCCCTAAATGCAGTGAAAGAGCTGAAAGCTCTGTGTCTGCAAATACCTGATGAACATGTAGCAATGATCAGGCCTTCTAGATGTGGCTTCGGTTTCAATATTTTCACTGCTATCCATCCTAGTATTCCTCCAAAAAGGAAGGTTAGGCCTACATTAATAGGCATAAACCACCTGAAGACAGGATAAAAAGAAGTTTAGAAACACCAGACAATGCTCAAATTTCATAGGTTTCCTTACAAGTTTTCAGGCAGCATTTAGCATTTGTTTCCAGAACTACACCCCATTTGGGAATTGGCTATTTTAGTTGACTTTTTGGTTTTTACGAAAGACGTGCAGAAAAGTAGAGAGAGTGATGTGATAACTTATAGTGGCTTTTAACTAAAACTTCATGAAAGTGGGACTCATTAAAAATGCCTAGAGGATGCCTCTGAAACTCAAAGCCTTCAAATTTGTTAAAAAATTACTTAAAGTTTGTAACTCTTTCTTATCATTTACCATTGCCACTGAACTTAGCTAGAATTTTGTTGTTACATAAGAATTGGTGATCAAAAAAGTTCCTCTTGCGTTTGGAATTTGCCCCAAAAAGGAAAAAAAAATAAAAATATTCTGCTTCAAATTTTGTTATGCAAACTACTTGGAAATGGAGCTTACTACTATTTTTTATTTTTTTATTTTTAAAGTAGTTTGTAATTCTACCATTGTGGAATTCTTCTTTTTATATTTTAACTTCTAATTTATAAGCATTTACAAATTAGAATAAGGTTGCGCACATCTTGCCCTCAAATCCCGCTTGAGCGGGAGCCTTGTGCACTGGGTCGCTAATTGTTTTATAAAAATAATTATTTACAAAACCATGTTTCATTTGTGTTTTGTTGACCCTTCTTTTTTCTCCCCTTGTCCCATTGGCTAAAACCATTACAGAACCACCTAATTTTGCTTTTATAATTATAAGTTTGATCTTCCACAATCTTTATTGTTTTAGACTTTGTTTGGGTGGTGAAATAAAATATGCAGATCAAAAGGGTACACAAAGAAATTGCAAGAAAGTTGCTCAAGTACATATCCTACCATGCAATGAGATCTTGGAAGGTGACAGTCTCAGCCAGACTTGCAAACATGAGGGATGGAGTGAACACCATGAACACAATCTGTAATCACATTAAAATTTCTTAGTCAATAAATGCCATATGAATATTCATGAAATGGTGAAGAGAGCTGATGATGGCAGACATTGGGGTGGGGTGTCTTACCTTGTTGAGGGACTTGCGTGAGGCTGTGGGAAGAAGATTGAGATAATCTGTTGCCATGAAAGCTCCTAATATGCTGATTATGAGCACTTGCAGTATTGGCATTGAAGCCACCTCCAAGAGCGACAAGAAACCCATCTTTTACTCTTGGTTTTGTGATAACTTCTGCCTAAATTTTACTGCAAATGAAGTTGGGTTTCCTCCTCTTAACTCTCTATGTACTCGGAATCTTGTATAATATAACTAATAAAAGAGATGGAAAATCCTGAAAAGGAAGAACTAGACAGAAACCATAGAGATTTAGTCATCAGAACTAAATTTAAAAAATAAAATGCTATTCACTGTTTAGTGGGCGAATATTAGTGTTAATTAATGTACCTAGAAGAAATACATTAAAAAAATGTTAAATATACAAAAATGTTTCGAAATATATAAAATGTGTATTAAAATTATAATTATTTTGAAAAAATCTTTATTTTAACAAAAACACTGTAAGGCTGTAACAATCATTAGCATGACCCAGAAAGCTAAAACAGAGAAGATTACAAAGAGGTTGAGCAAATGCTTATGAAAAAAAAATCATATTCATAAATGTTGATTGCTAAGGGCTGTGTCGTCATACGAGGAAAGGAAAGAACCGTACAGTGTACCACCACTTGTCGTGACTTGGAATTGAATTAACAGTTTGTTGTATATTGCTATCAGAGTGTGCTTTGCTTTCTCTTATTCAAACTTAAAAAAGTGTACAGTGGAGGAAGCCTGATTGCCACACATTCTGAGTAATCTCAGACCCATTTCAGTCATTTAACCTCATGCCCATAACTGACGGGTTCAGCTCTGTTTGTTTATTTACTCTTATGAAGTTTAATAATATTATAATAGGAATACTAATAAATATACCTTCTAAGACAATTTATATGTGATTCTCACTTGATATATGACATTTAATACTGTATCTAGTTAATATGTTTATTTATGTGTTCGGTAACATTATTAGACGGAGTTTAACAAGTAATAAGATAGACTTACTCTTCTCACATATTCGATAAAGTGTAAAGTGTAAAAGTTTGAACTGCTACAGCTCATCATAGTTGAGGTTTGAGCTATTTGTATGAACTGTTTGGTGAGTAATTAAAGCAATTAGCTCAAATAAAAAAGACTATTACAAGTTAGGGTTTGTTTCACTTGAATAAAATAGAATGAAATGAAACGATTATTCCTTAATCTTCTACAAAATGACCATTCTTTTGAGATGGTGAATGATAATTTCATTTATAATACATTTTATATTTTTTAATGAACTAAATGTGATAATAATATGCTAAAATGATCATTTTAATGAACCAAATAAAGTAATAGTTGTATGAAACAAAAGGAAACTATGTGATTTATTGAATTTAATTGGCAATATTTTGTTCAATTCAAGGACAACTACAAATGAATCAAAGAGACCTCAACTAGATTTATTGGTCAAAATAGTCAATTATCATCGAAAAACAATAACAATCATTACGAGGGTTATTTGTTAAAAAAAATAAATAAAAAAGGTATTGAAATGTGTAAAAATAATTTTAGACACATAAAAGAATTTATTAAGATTGTAAATATTTTGACATTTTGTACATCTTATTAACAACATTGTTATTAACACTCAGTTACTAAGTTAGCTTTTTTTTTATTATTATTACAAAAATACATGAAAAAAAATAAAAAAATAATATGATAAAAATAAAAGGGTTTTTTAAACCTTGTTTGAAAATAAATGGTATTAAACAATCGTTGCAACAGTCATTTCTGTTAAGCAATTATTATAATTAGAATTAAATTAATTTACAAGTAAAAGTGAAAGAATATAAGCTGCTGTGCAAAAGCGACCATCGAAAATAATTAAAAAGTACAAATACGCCACGTATGTATGTAAATAATTAAGATTATAGTAACAAACGCTTTATTTAGGAAAAGGACAAAAAAAAATTGGCATATACTGAAAAAACGTGCACCTTTTTATTTTATTTTTTTAATCACATTATTTTTTTATTTTTTTACACGTATATTCGTAAAAATTAAAAAATATAAGGCTTCTCAAACAACCTAAGATTGAAAAATGTTTGGGGCCCTAATTTTATGATTTAAAAGTGGCTTAAATGGCCAAAACGACGTCGTTTTGGCCATTTGAATATTGTTTTGTACTCAAAACGACGCCGTTTTGACTATTTGAGTCACTTTTAAGTCACAAAATTTGAGCCCTCTAGCATTGTTGCCTAAGATTACTCTATTTATTTTTCCTTGGATCCACTCTGTTTTTTTGAAATATTTGAAATAATTTATTTAATAATAATCACCTCAAAAAAAAAAAAAAAAAAATTGAAAACTTGTTCGATGACGATGAAGCTAGTTCATGCATCCAAACACACGTATGACAAAGAAATCCAAAAACCAGAAGATTGATCAGGAAAGGAAATTCAGAATACAATTCCAAGGAGAACTCGTCTAATTATGGATCTCTTAGATTAAATCATATCATATATACACAGACACACATAAACACCTATATATATATATGTAAATACAGATTTGAAGAAGTGGACATTAACATCAGAAAATTCAGTATTGATTACTACAAAAACTGAAACCAATAGAGAGAGAGAGAGAGAGAATTTGAGATAATTCAGGTCCGAGCATAGCAATGAGGGACGAATTAAACCAACCTGAAATCAATTCTGGTTTGAGAGAGGTGAAACCGCCGAGAAGAGGATTCGGAGCTACAAGAAGAAGAAGAAGAAGAAGTAAGACTCTTCAATGACACCAACCGAGAGAGACAGAGAGTCCTGTAGTTACGTGTTTTATACAGAGACGATGAGAAGCGAGCCACATTAATAAAATACAAATTGCAGTTGCTCATGACTCTGCTTCTATAAATAGACTCTCCTCTGAATAGAGAGAGAGAGAGAGAAAACACCGGCACCACATCTCACCCCACCAAGACAGTCGGAGCCGTGTGTGTATGTACACGTAGGTGTTTCGATCTTCTCCGCAAGTCCTTACTATCAAATAAGGTAATTCACGAATACACCCCCCTCAGCATTTTAAATATTATAAATATCTTTTTTTTTTGGATTTTTTATTTAATTAAATTAATAAAATAAATAAAATTTTACCTACTTTTTTTTATATAATAATAAAATCTGAATGGTTAATTAAAATATATTTTTGATATTATTAAAAATTATTAATTAATTTAATAATTTATTAATAAAACGAGACACTTATTATGTGATTAAAAATTTGACAAGTGAGATGTAATTTTTAAAATTATAGAGAATAATTTATATTTTAAATAAGAGCATTGGTATTCAAGTTTAAAAATTATGTCCATTTTGCAAACCTAATGCTGTAACAATCAATTAAAGTTTTCGTTTAGTAAACATATTAGGACTAAAAAAACAGAAAAAGACAAAATAGGCGCTATAAGCCAATAAGATTAAGATAAAATGTCAAATCCAAATAATAATTATTACATTTTTTCTTTCACAAAAGTAAAAAAAGCCTAAAAACAAAAACCAAAAAATTGGCTACCGTAACTAATGCTAAATGAATCTAAAATATGTTAAAATAGGTAAGGTAACCCTATCTGTCCTATCTTATCTAATCATTAACTAATCATCTCACTTACACATTTTAGATCTTGGAAATGGATTTTAAAAGTGGACTTATATATTATTTTCCATAAAATATACATATTGTCTCTTTGTTTCGTGTCATTTTGGTTATTAAAATTTTTAATTTTGTTAATTTAGTCCCAAACTTTGATGAAAAAGAAGAAAAAAAAATTTGGGGACCAAAATCACACAAAATGTATACTTTAAAGACTATAGTTAAAATTTATAATTATTCAGTTTAAAATTTAAACAGTTGTTTGGAATTAAACCAATTGACTCAATTTGAAAACTTCATAGATGAAATTAACAAAAATAAATTTGTGATGCAAAATGCATATTTTAAGAATCATAAATGTATTTTATTCATAAAATGAAAAAGAGAAGTTATTATTCTCTTTCTAAGTGTTTTATTCCATTTAATCCATATTCTTTTTGAATATTTCATTGGGTGATTCTACATACACTACTCTTTTCCCTCCTTACACCCTCCATCTCATTACACCACTTAAAAAAAAAATTAAATTCTCATTACACCTAATATATTACCAAAACAAACCCTATGATAAAAAACTCTTCAAAACCCATCTATTTACACCCATACTTTGTGTTGGGCCTGTTCGGTAATACAATGCTAAACAATTTGAATTACTCTAGTTCCATGTTACTGGATAAAATTTTGTTTCCCAGTATTATGTTACCATTCAATTGGATAATTTCAGTTCACTTCCCAACAAAATCAATAGAGTTCACATTGAAGTGCCTGTTTGGTCACACAATGCGAAATAATTTGCAAAAATTCGGTGCTATAGCACTGGAATAAATTGTTTGTTCCAGCATTTTGTTGCTATATATTTACAGAGCCACTTTCTTCCAAATAATGCAGTAATAATTTGGGCTGGGGTCTGTTCGATAATAAAATGGTAGTGAATTTTAATTACTCCAATGTTATGTTGCCGGAAAAAATAGATTTGTCTAGCGTTCTGTTGCTATACATTTACAGAGCCACTTTGTTCCAAATGATAATTTGGGCTTGTTCGGTAATTTGATACCAGGCTTATATTTTTTGTTCGGCAATTTGTTACCAGACTTATATTTTTTGATATGTAATTTACCGAAAATGTATCTTTTATTTGGCAATTTGATACCAGGCTTATATTTTTTGTTTGGCACTGTGATGCCGGACTATGTAATTTTGTTCGATTTCGAAATACCGAACAAAAGTCGCAGACCAACCTAGAAAATCGAAACAAAAACCTACCAAACTAATAAAAAAACTCACAATTTCACTTTTTTGATAGTTTTTTTTACCACTGTTTCTTCATCCATTGCTTTTTTTGATGATTAAAACACTATGATTATTACTTTTTCAAAAGAGATGTGTAAGAGAAAAGAAAAGTTGAGAAAGAAAAAATAGGGATTGAAGATCAAGGGGTGTAAGGAGACAATCAAATATATTAATTTTAGTGTTTTGTCCTTTTAAGTAATTTCACACATGGATAAATTTGGAAGAAAAAAACAATCTCATATGGAGGGTGTAAGGAGGTAAAAGAGTGGTGTAAGTAGAATCACCCTATTTCATTAAGTCCTATTTAATGTAATATGACCAAATTATCCTTTCTAATTTTTTGCATATGTTTCTATTTTGAAACTAATACATAACAATAATCTCTCATTTTATGGAGAAAATCTCTCTTTCATTTTATGGAGAAAATCTCTCTCTCATTATATAGAGAAAATCTTTCACTTATTCTATGGAGAAAATCTCTTTCTTATTTTAAAGAGAAAATCTCTTCCGCATTTCATGGAAAAAAATCTTAAATTATGAATTTTGAACCATTTTATAATTTGAAAATTTTAAAAGTAAAGCAACAAAAAATTTGATTGAAAATCAAAATATAGTGTAAATGTTCATAGTATACGAAAAATATACAACTAATTTTAAAAAAAATAAAACACATACTAAAGTAGAATGTGAATATTCACAATAAACAACAAACATATAATTAACCTTCGAAAAAATAAAATTTATACAAAAATACAATATGAATACTCACAATTTATGATTAACATACAACTAGCCTTAAAAAAATAGCTCATACCAATGTAAACATTTACATTGTAACGTGAAAACATAAAACAAAATTGAAAAAAGTAAAAATCGATTATTTCAATTGTTCAATGGAAACAAAAATGATTGTTCAACTAATAAGCATAGTAACAAAAACAACAAATATACAATTAACTTTTGAAAAAATAAAACTTATACCAAAATACAATGTAAATGTTCACAATTTATAATTAATATACAACTAGTTTTTTTAAAAAATAAACTCATACCAATGTGAACATTCACACTGCAATGTAAAAATATAAAATAAAATTGAAAAAAGTGAAAATCAACTATTTCGATTGTCCAATGGTAACAAAAATAATTTTTCAATCAACGAGTATAGTAAAAAAAAAAAAAAAAATACAACTAACTTTCGAAAAAACTTAAAAAAAAAAACTCATACCAAATATAATATGAATGTTCACAAACTATAGGAAAAAGCACATTCGATGATCAAATTTCCCGACTAAAAAAAATTTAGTCGTTGAAAGCTATACTTTTAGCAACCAAAACAGCATTAGTAGCTAAAAGTTAAAAAATTTGGCGACTAAAAAAATTTAGTAGCCAAAAGTCTACAATTGGCGACTAAAAATAAGTTTGGTCGTTGATTATATGGGTTTTATTGACTAAAAAATTTTTAGTAGTCCAAAGTAAAGCTTTTTGGCGACTAAAAAAATTTAGTAGCCAAAAGTCTATAATTGGCGACTAAAAATAAGTTTGGTCGCTGATTATATGGGTTTTACCGACTAAAAAAATTTTAATAGCTAAAAGCAAAGTTTTTTGTTGACTAAAAAAATTTTAGTAGCCAAAAGTCTACAATTGGCGACAAAAAGATAAGTTTAGTTGCCAAAAGTGGTCATTTTTAGCAACTAAAATTATTTTGGTCGCTAAAAGTTAATTTTTTATTTTTATTTTGCTACTAAATAGTTTATTTTACATAAATTATGTAATAAAATAATTATGTTTATACATATACTTTTATATTAATATGAGGGTATGTACTATATAAATAATATATGTCACATATACAATCATGTGGTGCTATAGAGGCGTAGTGGGAAGAGTGTGGTGCATAAGGTTTATAGTGCGGGAGGTTGAAGGTTCGAGTCTCCACAAGAGCAGATCAAATTGTTCTACAACAAATTTGTTTTTTTTTTTTTTTTCACATTTGAAGCTTTTGGCGACTAAAGGTGTTGGTCGGCGATTCCTTAGACTATTGGCGACTAAAACATTGGTCGATAAATGTAAAATTTTAAAGAAATATAATTGACTATTGGCGATCAAAATTTTAGTCGCTAAAAACTTGCTTTTTGCCGACCAAAAGTTTTTGGTCGGCAAAAGCCTCTAAGACCTTTCTTGACAGGGTTTTGGCAGCAAACGTAGCGACCAAAATTTTTGGTCGCAGAATGTCATTGGCGACTAAAAAACAGACAATTGACGACCAATATTTTAGTCGCTAAAAGTGACTTTTTTTGTGGTGACAATTTACAATTAACATACAACTAACCTTAGAAAAACTAAATTCATACCAAAATGAACATTTACTTTGCAACATGAAACAAAATTGAAAAGAAAAAAATGGCTATTTCAATTGTTTAATGATAACAAAAAATGATTGTTCAAACAACAAGTATAGTAATAAATAACAAATACTATGTGAACATTCATATTTTGCAAAATATATAATTATATTCATATCTATGTTTCAACACTTACTTCTCAGACTTTCAAATAAGATGAAATGTGAATATTCACATTGATTGACAAAAAAATAGAAACAATGCCAGTAATAGAATTAAAAAAAAAAAAAAACTTAATCACTTTAAAAATTAAAAAATATCACCCACATTCTCATTTTCATCATCATCTTTATTGTAGGTGTTGATTTCTGACCACACAACCAAAGAGGGAACTCAGTTGGAGAGCACCGACAGAATAGATTAAGCCTAACATCTGCCAACAAGAAGATGAGAATACTGCGGTGGTTCGTCCACCCGAAGGCACTCCGACGATCAAGTCAGTAATCTATCAAAGATATCAAGCCAAGTATTCAACTCACAAGTCAAAGTATAAAAAGTATACCTTAGACCTACCGGGGGTGCCTTACTTTTATAATGATCAGTGTCCAACTTCCCCTAGAAGTCTTACTTTATGGGACTCTATCATTTACAAGGATAACATCTATCACAACTCACACTATTCATATTAAGATGAACTTCCTCAAGAGTCTCATCTCTATTCAAATAGGTAGTTTGATGTTATCTAGGACTCTAGTCCTCTATCCAAATATCTCAGATTTCGGTATTATCACACCATATCTCGGTACCATGGTCCGCCCACATGGCACCTCGGCTAACAACCTCGGCCATGTGGACTACCCAAAAATATGTCCCCACAACTGCCCCTTAGGTTCTATTACCTCGACAAATTGAGGTGATGAAACCTATACATGTACTTCTTTGGCCGAGATTGTGACTCGTTGGCACCAAGAAATAAGGACTCAAATGTCACTCATCAAGAATCAAGAATTAAGAACCAAGAACCATGAACCATCGTGTTCCATTTCATCTAGGTCTAACATCTCGACAGAGATCGCACTGCTAGCAGAGATCATGACTTGCTAATTCAAGAACATCAAGATCCTAGTATCAACTCATCAAAAACCAAGAATAAACAAGTTTTGCCTCCATCCAAATTCAACATCTCAACCAAGATTAACATCTCAACTGAAATCATCATGTCAACCAAGATCACCATCTCAGCTGAGATTGTCATCTCAACCGAGGTCATCATCTCTACCGAGATCAATATCTCAACTGAGATTGCACTTCTCAATCAAGATTATCATTAGATTGAAGCGTACCAACCATGTCCCCATTATGTCGCATCAGTTCTGTCCCCCGTCGCTTGATGTCAGCACGGGCATGTCGGGACTCGAAATCATAACATTTTACAATATTTTTCTAATTCCAGCAAAACCATTTCATTTTCCCATTTCGTCTCTATCTGTACCCCTAGACTCTCTTTCTCTTGGCCTCTACAAACCATCATCGTTGTTCTTGAAGCATTCATTACTATGAAGACTCCCTTTGTTCCCAAGGTTCAAACTCTACCAGCTGAACCGGATTAGTAGCCAAGCAATTCATCAGCTGCTCAACACATCGACCCACCATTTCAATGGCAGTGAAAATAGCGACAATCTTACAGCTAGAACCAGGAACAGGAAACACCGAGGTCCTAAGCTCCCAGCCTTAGACCTTGATAATTTTCCAATCGCCTTATCTATGAGTAACCATTGCCGTAGCCAATGACGACATGTCTCGCCGAACTCTTATCGTAGAAGACCTTCTTGTTGACATCCCTGATGTCATAACTGTGCAATCCACTCCATCTCCTTATAGTCAATGCAACATACTCATGCCTCCAGTAACTCAATATCTCGAAAGAGAAACACATGAAACACATGAAGCACATAAAGCAAGTGGACCAAGTTATTGCTGCCAAAGCTGAGGCCATTGCTAAGGCTGAAAAAACAAGTCAACATGGCCTACAACAAAGGCTACTATCTCGGCTGGATGGTAGCCCTCAAAAAGATGTCTGTCCCCGAGGACTCACCTTTCCGTAATATGGGTTAGCTCAATGTCCCTTTCCCTCCCTCTCCCAATTAATCTAAGGATGAGGTCGAGAAAGTAGAAGAGGCCGACGAGGAGGAGGCTGGAGACAAGGAAGAGGCCGAAACTGAGGTTGTCGAAAAATAATCTGAAGCTACTGCTGGAGCCAAGTCCCTTACTCTAATGTTCAAGTCCTGGACTTGACAGAGGAGGATAGAGATGAGGTCTTCAAGAGCACCTCGCCAAAGAAGGCTGACACTTCTGAAACCGAGATCACTGCCGCTGCAAAGAGCCTGGACCAGACTCTTCTGGAAATCAAAGCCGAAATCGCAGCCGAGAAGCTTGCCCAGCTATTTGCCGAGGCCGAAACAATTCCAATTGCCAAGGTTGAACAATTTGAGATCAATGCACAAGATCCTAGTACTTAGGAATTTTTCTTTCCATTGTACTTTTTTCTTTGTAATTGTATTTTCTTCTGCTTTGTTTTAAACAGTATCTGTTTTTTCGGGCCGATGTGCCTGTTTATGTACTTAAATAAGCTATCTCTTTTCAATGCAAGTCTTATCTTTTCTTCCAAGTGTTGAATGCTTTCTTCATGTATGCTTATTGCTTTGTTTTTATGCCTTGCATGTTTTTTTATACTTAGAAATTTCTTGTCCTTTTTCCAAGTCTGGCAACTTGGTTCCTCACCTCGGACATAAGTATCTTGGATACATCCACACATCAGAGTTGAGCAAACTAATTATCTTGGATAGCAGCCTTTGTTATTTATCTCGGCCAAACAATACTTGTAGAGTTTTCTCATTAATCTCTTTACAGGTGCTATTTCTTCACTTGTACTTACTGTCTTCTAGCAAGACTTCACTATTCCAAGCCTAACAACCTCACTGGATATGTTGGATAATTGCACTTCGGGTACAGTACAATACAGTACTGTCATCTCGGATTGACTTATCTCGGATAGTATCACTTGTCAATGATCTCGGATAACATCAATTTGCAAATTTTTTTCAAAAAATTTCACAAATGTTATGCTCATTCTTACTTCCTACCCCCTAATGTGAACCTAAGTACCACTTATGTTCACATTAAGGACGCATCACATGGTTATCGCCTAAGTCTCTGTTAGACATTCTTTGGCTAAGGTCATCATGTTTGGCTCACCTAAATGAAGCACTTAAGGCTTAACCTTAGTGCACCGAGAGTACCATACTCCTCGGCTTTCTTTTCAAACTGACCAAGTCATGGCTAGTTTCGCCTTGTTTCATGCTAAAATATCGCAGACTTAGTTCAACTCTACTATCATGGAAAGTCTAAGTTAGTCGTCATGTTTCAATCAGAAACATCGCAAACTTAGTTCAACTCTGCCATATAGCAAGTGTAATTCAACTCTATCATATGGCAAGTCTAAGTTTATTCGACATGTTTCAATCGGAAACATTGCAAACTTAGTTCAACTCTGCCATATGGCCAGTGCAATTCAACTCTACCATATGGTAAGTTTAAGTTATTCGTCATGTTTCAATCGGAAACATTGCAAACTTAGTTCAACTCTACCAAATAGCAAGTGTAATTCAACTTTACCATATGGCAAGTCTAAGTTATTCGTCATGTTTCAATCGAAAACATCACAAACTTAATTCAACTTTACCATATGACAATTGTAATTCAACTGTACCATATGGCAAGTCTAAGTTATTCATCATGTTTCAATCGGAAACATCGCAAACTTAGTTTAACTCTACCATATGGCAAGTGTAATTCAACTTTACCATATGGCAAGTCTAAGTTATTTGTCATGTTTCAATCGGAAACATCGCAAACTTAGTTCAACTCTACCATACGATAAGTGTAATTCAACTCTACTATATGGCAAGTCTAAATTATTCGTCATGTTCATCATGGGAACATCGTCATAAGACTATTCAGTCTTATCGTACAATCATGGATTCCAACAACATTTTCAGGCTTCTTTACATAGGTTTCGGCATCTTTTTTGCATATAGGGCCACCAGAATCCCTGTGATATAGCTCTGTAGGCAAGGGATCTGCCCCCTTGCATGGATCTCGTGTAAAAAGTCTTCAACCTGGGAAGGATGTATACATCGTAATAGAGGTCCAGTAAAAGTCTTTCTATACAGATGGCCTTCTGCCGACATGCAGAACCTGGCCGACTTCAATTTGATCTTGTGTTCTTCCTTTTTGTCTTCTAAGATCTGGGATCTGCTCATTTAGGCTGAGCTCTTGTTTTCTCGGACCTACTCATCTAGGCCGAGATCTTGTCTTCTAGGATCTGGGATCTAGGATCTGGAATCCGGGATCTGCTTACTTAGGCTGAGCTCTTATTTTCTCGGACCTACTCATCTAGGTCGAGATCTTGTCTTCTGGGATCTAGAATCCAGGATCTACTCACTTAGGCTGAGCTATTGTCTTCTCGGACCTACTCATCTAGGCCAAGATCTTGTCTTCTAGAATCTGGGATCTGAGATCTAGAATCCGAGATCAACTCACTTAGGCTGAGCTCTTGTCTTCTCGGACCTAATCATCTAGGCAGATATCTTGTCTTCTAGGATCTGGGATCCGAAATCCGGGATCTGCTCACTTAGGCTGAGCTCTTGTCTTCTTGGACCTAATCATCTAGGCCGAGATCTTGTCTTTTGGGATCTGAGATCCGGGATCTGGAATCTGGGATCTGCTCACTTAGGTTGAGCTCTTGTCTTCTTGGACCTAATCATCTAGGCCGAGATCTTATTTTCTAGGATCTGTGATCCGGGATCTAGAATTCGGGATCTGCTCACTTAAGCTGAGCTCTTGTCTTCTCAGACCTAATTACCTAGGCCGAGATCTTGTCTTCTGGGATCTGAGATCCAGGATCTGCTCACTTAGGCTGAGCTCTTGTCTTCTCGGACCTAATTATCTAGGCCGAGATCTTGTCTTCTGGGATCTGGGATCCGAGATCTGGAATCCAGAATCTGCTCACTTAGGCTGAGCTCTTGTCTTCTCGAACTTAATTATCTAGGCCGAGATCTTGTCTTCTAAGATCTGGGATCTAGGATCTGGAATCCGAGATCTGCTCACTTAGGCTGAGCTCTTGTCTTCTCGGACCTACTCATCTAGGCCGAGATTTTGTCTTCTAGGATCTGGGATCCGAGATCTGGAATCCGGAATCTACTCACTTAGCTGAACTCTTGTCTTCTCGGACCTAATCATTTAGGCCGAGATCTTGTTTTCTAGGATCTGGGATCCTGTATTCGGGATCTGGAATCCGAGATTTGCTCACTTAGCCTGAGCTCTTGTCTTTTTGGACCTAATCATGTAGGCCGAGATCTTATCTTCTAGGATCTGGGATCCGGGATCCGGGATCTACTCACTTAGGCTGAGCTCTTGTCTTCTCGGACTTAATCATCTAGGCCAAGATCTTGTTTTCTAGGATCTGGGATCCGGGATCTGCTCACTTAGGCTGAACTCTTGTCTTCTCGAACCTACTCATTTAGGCCGAGATCTTGTCCTCTGGGATATGGGATCCGGGATCTGCTCACTTAGGCTAAGCTCTTGTCTTCTCGAACTTACTCATCTAGGCCGAGATCTTGTCTTCTGGGATCTGGAATCCGGGATCTGCTCACTTAGGCTGAGCTCTTGTCTTCTCAGACCTAATCATCTAAGCCGAGATCTTGTCTTCTTGGATCTGAGATCCAGGATCTGGAATCCGGGATCTACTCATTTAGGCTGAGCTCTTGTCTTCTCAGACCTACTCATCTAGATTGAGATCTTGTCTTCTAGGATCTGGGATTCGGGATCTAGAATTCGGGATTTGCTCACTTAAGCTAAGCTCTTGTCTTCTCGGACCTAATCATCTAGGCCGAGATCTTGTCTACTTGAAGGTCGTCTTCATCTCCTTGGGAGCACTTATTCCCCCTTATTTTTGCATTCATTCCTTTTAGAAGGGCTTTCATTCCGTCAATGTTGATACATTCTTCATCTTCACTGAACTCGTCGTTGCCGAAATGTTGATCTTGTACGATGATGGCCATCTATTCTAACTAAGTTTCCACAGATGGTGCCAAATTGTGGGTGTTGATTTCGGACCACACAATCAAAGGGGAAACTTAGCTAGAGAGCATTGACAGAATAGATTAAGCCCAACACTTGCCAATAAGAAGATGAGAATACTGCGGTGGTTCGTCCACCCGGGGGCACTCCGACGATCAAGACAGTAATCTCTCAAAGATATCAAATCAAGTATTCAACTTACAAGTCAAAAAGCATAGCTTAGACCCACTGGGGGTGTCTTACTTTTATAATGATCAGTGTCCAACTTTTCCTAGAAGTCCTACTTCATGGGACTCTATCCTTTACACGGTTAACATCTATCACAACTCACACTATTCACATTAAGAAAAACTTCCTCAGGAGTCTCATCCCTATTTAAATAGGTAGTTTGATGTCATCTAGGACTTTAGTCCTCTATCCAAATATCTCGGATTCCAGTATTATTGCACCATATCTCGGCACCATGGTCAGCCCACGTGGCACCTCGGCTAACAACCTCGGCCACATGGACTACCCAAAAATATGTTCCCACAGAAACAATACCACAAATGTGAATGAAACTGGTTAAAAAGAAAAAACATGAATAATAGTAACTACCAAACTAGAGGTAGCAACAAAAAAAAAATGTGTATGATGTGTATATCATTTTTCTATGTAATACATATTAACAATAGACAAAAAGGTATAATAATCTAACAAATAATATAAATTTAAAACAAAGAACTTCATGAAATAAAAATATAAATACATGAGACTAATTAAATTATAATTTTCCTTAGTAGAACACCTCTAAATTTAAATTTCATTTCAACTTCTTTAGTTATTTCCTCCCCCCTCCCAAATGAAAATATCAAAGATAAATTAATTTCAACACACGCGCACACACACACCCAAAATGAAAATATCAAAGATAAATTAATTTCAACACAAACACACACACCCCCGCGGCCCCAAAAATGAAAATATCAAAGATAAATTAATTTCAACACCCACCCCCAACACCCAATCCCCCACCCCCACCCAAAATGAAAATATCAAAGATAAATTAATTTCAACACCCACATCGTTTTCTAGAGGGATTTATTTATTTTTTTTTGTGGATCCATTTAAGAGGGACAATAATAATGAAGTAATAAACAAAATTAGTCTTACAATTTATGAAGAGTTTGCCGTCTTTTTTTGAGAGTTTATAATTTTAGAAGAAAAGAAGAAGAAGGAAAGTCAGAGAGTGTGAAGACGACTCTCCATCACAAGTCAACGAGCTTCTTTGCAAACAATTTGGAATTTGCAAATGTAATTTGATATTTTAAGATAAAACATGAAATACATGCTTATACAATCATCAACTCAATCAATCTAAGTTATTTATTGATTAAGAATTTGCACCTCATTTAAGAGATTAGATGTCAGCGACCAATACATTTAAAAAAAATGTTGTCATTTTTAAAATCCCAATAAAAATTAAATAAACGTCGGCAAAGTATTTTTTTTTTTAGTATAACAGCACGGTTCAGTCTGATGGGGGACTGAATCAAAGCCGACCCTTTATATTTTGTGATTTTAAAACAAAGATTAACACAATTGACCTCACTGAAAAGGTAACTTTTGAACCTACAATAAAATTTAGGGCTCGTGGGTGCTATTTTGGTTTTCTTTGTTTTTATTTTTGTATTTTTAGAAATACAACAATGAAAAATTTAAAAACGCTCATATTTTGCATGACGTTTTCATTCTTGTAGAAAAACAGTTTTTTTTTTTTTTTTATAAAAAAATTGGACACTCAAAAGCAAAATCCCAATTTGCTTGTCTAACCATGGTTCTGGTACCATGAATATAAGAGCAGACAGAGACAGTAGGGGTCCAATTAGTCACCCTTCATTTTTATACGACAAATTAGGATTAATTATACTTTTAGCCCTCATATTTTGGTTTAAATTCTATTTTAGTCTTTATAGTTTTAAATCGAATAATTTAGTTACTATACTTTAAATCAATTTTAATTTGGTCATTCCATCTAAATTTTTGTTAGTGTTTTTTTCTATGTACATAACTTAAGAGACTAGTAAGTATTTCAAATTTGTTAAAATTAACTTCCAAGTTGAAGAAAAGATCAAACTAAAATTATATTTAAAGTGTATAAATCAAACTATTTAATTTAAAATTTCGAGGATCAAAGTGAAATTAGAATTACGATGGCTTACAAATTATTAGGTGATACAAGCATGGGGCATTATCCTGTGTGTAAGTTCATACATAAGCACTGACGTAAATAATTGAATAATGAATTCATTTGAAATGATTGATCAATGGACAAGTTGGTCAAACAGCCACGTTGTTGTTGTTGTTGTTGTTGTTGTTGTTGTTGTTTTTTTTTTTTTTTTCTGTTTTATTTTTTTTTTGTTGGTTTTCTCTATAGTGTATTTTGATAAGTGGGTTAAAAATTAAATTTTTAGTGTTTTTTTTAAATCACATTATTTCTTTATTTTTTGTATGTTTTTAAAAAAAATAAAAAAAAAAACTTTTAACCTACTTCTTTAAACAAGCTTAAAGATTGAAGATAATTATGGAGTTGCAAACAAATGTGCAAAGCCTTCCAATTTCTGATAAACTTGCCACCTATGAAAATGCTTTGTTTTGTAGTACTATATAGTTTTTTTTTTTATTTTTATTTTTTTAATTTGATTCTATAGGATTTACAATAAAACCCAATAACACATAATCAATACAAAGAAATTCTTAAAATGGGAGAAAAAGTGCGAATTAATATACGAGAATAAGATTTATATAAAGATCAAGAGATTCGAACCACTGATTTGCTGGCGAAGTTCTAGAGTTTTGGTCAATTAAACTAGTTTCATTATTTAGTACTATACATAGTTACATTTTTCAAATAAGCCATTTTCTTTTTTTTCTTTTTTCTTTTTTTTTTTTGGCTTGAAAGAAAAATGAGTAAGTTTTGATTTGGCTAAAAAAAAAAAAAGGTACTTACCAATTAGTCCTGTTAACTAGACTTATTTACCTACAGGTCCTAACTAATAAATTTAACACTATAAAAATAAGAGAGTGATAAATTTATCACTAAAAATTTATTCATAAAACAAAGAGACTGATAAATTTATTACTATAAAATTATTCATAAAAAAAAAAGACTGATAAATTTATCTTTATCACTTAATAAATTATATCAAATAGGACTTAATGGGTAATAAGTCTCCAAAGTAGGACCTATTGAGTAATAAGTCTCAAAAGTAGGACCTATTGGTAGTTTACCAAAAAAAAAAATACCTTTTTTTATAAAAAAGCAAATTTTTTGGGGGAGAATCTCAACATAATTGTGCAAATACAATTTTACTCTCAACACTTTGAGGGATTTTCGCGAAGCCTCTACAACCTAATAAGCGTAACTAGTATATGACTTATATTATGCATGAAATAAAATAATATATTATTATTTTAATAAGATATATATTATTTACATTCAATCTTTCTTTTTCTTTTTTTCATTTTACTGCTTATCAGTAAAAAATTAAATATAAATTTATGAGTTGTATATTAATTACTTCCTCTCCCCACCCAAACAAATTTTAATGGTTAATCAATATGTGTTTTTAATTTTCTTTTTGAAAATATAATAATAAACAATTTAGTTTATTTGTTTTCCCTCCCCCAACCCATACATTCAATATATTTTTTTTTCCCTTTAAAATGTATAAATAATATGTGCAATTTTTATTGGCAAGGATTTCTATTATGAAAATTTTAAGTGTGGGAAAGTATTTTGTGAGTGATAACACGTGGCTAAAGTGACGTCGAAATGTTAGCCAAGGTGTCACGTGGCCTGATCATACTCGCGAGATGATCTCGGCTAGGCCGAGGTTATCTGCGGAGATTCCAAAATCTAAGGTATCCGGATAAAGAACAAGAGTCCTAGAACATGGGAGGTTCTTAGTCTGGATAAAGATAAGGCTCGTGAAGAGTTTATTCCTATCTAACTAAGAGTCTAGGATGAGCATTGAGACTAAGTCCACTGAAATGAGGCTTATAAAGGGATCAGGTCACTGTTGGTTATAAAAGCGAGGCACTCTCGCAGGTCTGGGGTAAGTTCTTTCTTGTGAGTTTAAGTGTTATTTGCTATCTATGAGAGATACTATTTACTGACTTGATTGTCGGAGTGCTCCCAGGTGGATGAGTCACCGTCAAATTCTTATCTTCTTGTTACAGGTTGTTGGACTTAATTTATTCTGCCGGTGTTCTTCAGCTAAGTTTTCCTTTTGGTTGTGTGGTCGGAAATCAACACCCACATTAAGTTACAAATATTTAGGATTGAATGGCCTAAACAATAGATTTTTTTTAAAAAAAAGTTTTGTAGTTTGAGATCTTAAAACTCTAAAAACAGTCTATGCTAAAAAAAAAAATCATTTACAATATTATATATTAAAAGGATTGGATAATCTCATTTTACTTTACTTTTTTTTTTCTTTTTTTTTCTTTTTTTTAAAATTTATAGCATATTGCATTTTTTCAATTTTGTAATGGTTAAATGAGTCATATTGTTTAGTAATTTTGTTAGTTTTCTTAACTTTTTTTTACAACTTTCAATTGGGAAGACTTTTTTTTTTTTTCTTTACTATTTTTCATTTCTAATGAATTTTTCTTTAAAAAGAAAGAAACTGAATGAAATTTTTAATTTTAATTTTAATTTTGTGTACCCAATTTTTTTTTAAATAGATAAATTTTGAAAAAATTTCAACATGAGGGAGTAAAAGGAATAAGATTTTCTTTTTGGGTGGGGACTAAACTGTAACAATGTTTAAAATTTTCACTTTTTAGCTTGTTTTGTGAAATAAGTTTTCATTTTTTTTTGACTTTTTGATATTTGAAAAATGACAAAATGGTTTTTTTAAGGTGAAACACCAAAAAATCTCAAAATGTGATCTTGTAAACTGTTTAGTCCTCCCTTTTTTCTTATGAACCCAAAGGTGTCCTATTAAAGTGGAAATTACATAAAAGGATAGTTACTTACATGTTTGGGTTTAATTTTTTAAGAATAAAAGTGGGTTTCTCAAAATGTAAAATTACACATTTTGACAATTTGCACTATAGAAGTTTTGGAATTTTTTTCTTATTCAAGAATAAATCTCACATTACGAACAAAAACCTAACACTCTAATGTAATACTCCAATAATGTAACACTTCAATGTAACACACTAAAAAACTCTTTTGTGTACTTTTTCCAAACATAATAACATAACACTAAAAAAAAACTATTTGGTGTACTTTTTCCAAACGTAATGCTCCAACGTAACACATAAAAAATTTCTTAGTGTACTTTTTTCAAACGTAATACTCACAGTTTGAAATTGTACATTTGCCTAAAACTTACTAAAGAATATTTGTACTCCTTTCGGAATGGTTTGAAGAATCTCGCATTCTTTTTTTTTTTTAGTGTTACATTAGAGTGTTATGTTTAGAAAAAGTACACTAAGAAGTTTTTTTTTTTTTGTATGTTACATTGGAGCGTTACGTTTGGAAAAAGTACACAAGAGTTTTTTTTTTTGTGTTATATTAAAGTGTTACACTAAGGAATTTTTTTGGAGTATTATATTGAAGCGTTACGTTTAGAAAAAGTAAACTAAAAAGTTTTTGTGTGTGTTACATTAGAATGTTACACTAAGGAGTTTTCGTGTGTTATATTAGAATGTTACACTAAGTAGTTTTTTTAGATTATTATATTAAAGTGTTAAATTTGGAAAAATTGTTGGAATTTATGGTTTTATAGGCTTATTTTGGGCCAACTTTGAGCCCAATTTTGAGTGGGGCCGACACGTCTTTTGAGGTGAATCCAAAGAGGTGACGTGTTCCTTACTGCATGGCAAGTCACACGGTGCAAACGGTTTGTCAAAACCATTTATGAGTGAATGAGAAGTTGACGTCGTTTTCAAGTTCGTGGAATGGACAATTGAAGGATAAAATGTGTGTTTCCTTGTAAGGCTTATCCTACATTGAAATTTTAAGAGAGCTTGTATATGTATATAAGCTCTAGGTGGCAACACTTGAGTTAGGTTCCAAGGGGCACCCTAAGTTTGTAGAAGGGAAGAGTTATGGACAAAGTGAACCTTGGCCCAAACCACCACATATGCACTGCCGGCCGAGCCGAGCTGTGCACGGGTGTGAGTTGTAGATCGAGCCAGTTCTAACATTAATTTTTTGGACAAAATTTATTTGAATTTTTTCAAAAATTCTTGTGAGAGAATTTAATTTTCTATCCAAAAGTTGTTTCCTCCAGTCTGAATTCCAGCAGATTAAACTGTTTAAACAGTTATAAAACTGCCCAGCAGTTTGGACTGATTTAAAATTGCAATAGTTATCTGTCTAAAACAGTTTGCACCTATTGAATTCAAAAACCTACCTGTTCGGTTTGAATTTCAGACCTGTTCAGGCCTATAAATACCTGGACCATTCTAGCAGATTTCCAGATCCGAAATTCACTTGTTTTCTTCCAGTTTTTGCTCTTTTGCATCAACTTATTCTTCATATTATTTTAGAGAAAATTTGAAGAGTATAGAACACAGATTTTTGTTCACCATACATATAACGCCCCAAATTTGCAGCCCAAATGATAATACAACAATCATGACTCTACAACAATCATGACTCTTTCAAGGAAAAACTGAATATAAATCTCCAAACTTACATTATATGATATAATAATTCTTCATGCAAAAATACATTAATCCAACAACGACTAAATAAACAAACAAATACCCTCAAGGTTTACAATTTTTCAAGGCTTGAGTCTGGTTACACAAAACGGTTATTCAAACCTACACATATATAGCCCTTGGCTTACACACAGAGTGATAGCAAAATAAGAGTCTCGTACTCTCAACACACATTTCCTTGCCTTTAGTTAGGAGGCATCACTACATCTTTTCCTGCACAAAAATCCCGTAGGGTGAGCATAAAGTCCAGTAGGAAATCCTTAACAAAGTATATACATTTTATACAAGTCTCAAGAGATGAAATACAAATGCCATGCTATGCCCTTTTTGAAGATAAATCATATTTTCATCTTTTGAAAATCATCATGCTCAATGATACCATGCAATTTCAATTGTTCAAAACTTAACAATTTATTTCAAGGGCGGTAAATACGACTCTGATAATCCCTAGGTCGGTGTCTGCAAGTAGACTACACAAGTACTACCAAATTGTCATTTTTACCGGTATTAACCAAAAGACTCGACACCTATCCGCGCGGGTTTTCGGTCTTTCACCCCGGACTCTCAGGCCAACTTATTTAATATTATCTACACCACCTATCAAGACTTACCAACATATTACCCCAAAATCATACCATGAAAACTTGTTTCTCAATATTCTTTTCTCAATGCAAGTTTTCAAATTAACTTTCAAAGTTTAATGTAATCAAATGAATTGATATGCCAATAATACAAGATGAATATAAATACTTTTATTCCACTTTATCATCCAAGAAATAAAACAATTTCCTGTTCTCAAGTATCCTTAGCAATTAGTCATTTCAAGACTATTTCAACGTTCTGAACAATAATTTTCAAAATGAACAATAGTTCTCATATTCCCTGAAATTCATCATTTATATAAATATAAACAAGAAATTTTCCAAACATCCATTTATTTTGACACACAAAATAAATATAACAATATCATTTATGGATTTTTAATCTTTTTTAAAAAAATCCCCAAATTTTAGGTTTTCTCACCAAAACTATACAACTCAAATTTTTTGAAAGAAAACTTTCCAAAATTATTTTTTCATTAATCAACGAAGATAAAAACCCATAGGATTATTTTAAAAGAATAAGAGACAAATTCACTTTCAAAATCGCTCAACTTCTTGAATCAATAATCAATTGTCAAAACTATCGAAAGATGATTTTGAAAATCATATAAATCTTGCAAAAATATATATATATATAACTCTAAAAAAATCCCTACCTCAAGTTCTAAAGAAAAAATGAGATGAAACACTCAAAATCAACGATGTTAAAACTCGATCTTCACCGTATACAATGAAGCCCTCGAGAAGTTAACTAACTTTGATGAAGAACCTATGGCAGAACTCTAATGGATCTTGAGAAATCAAGGTTTTGATCCAATTTGGCATGGAAAAATGTAGAGAGAAGGGAGGGGAAGTGTTTTTAGAGAGAGGATATACAAAACTGATATGAAATATCAGATACACGAACTGATGTAATATATGGTCCGCTCGAGCATGAAAAGCCCCGCTCGAGCGTCAAATACACTTTCCCAATACTTTTACAGATATGTCAAGCTTCTAGAACCAAGCATTCTCCGCTCAAGTGCATAAACGGCCGCTCGAGCGGACAAGCAACTTCTAATACATTTTGCATTTTTGCTTCGGGGGCGCTGCCCCTCAACCCCGCCAGGGCGTTGCCCTAAAACCCGCCAAGGGGCGTTGCCCCCTGGACCCCCGCGAGTTGACTAGGCAGCTCGATCCCTGACATATTCAGCGAAGTGGCAAAATTGGGATCGCTACAATACAAATTGTTTGGAGTGCTATTACAATTTGTGTAGATCATTGTATCCTGGAAGATAGAAGCCATTTATCTGTAAGTACCGAAGCACGGTGAATCTGTTTTAAGGACAGAGTGTCACACACTTGACTTGATCTATTTTGTACTTTTTCATTTCGGTAAATAAATTTTGTAAATAATTTATTTTTATTTGTTTGATTTAGTTTCAAGTTATTTATTTTACACAAAAGATTGTTTCCAACAAAAAATATACTAAGAAGTTTTTTTGTGTGTTACATTAGAATGTTACAGTAAGGAGTTTTTGTGTCTGTTACATTAGAGTGCTACACTAAGAAATGTTTTTAGATTGTTATCTTAGAGTGTTACATTTGGAAAAAAATACACTTAGAAGTTTTTTTGTGTGTTATATTAGAATGTTACATTAGAATATTACATTAAAGAGTTTTTTTAGAGTGTTATATTAAAATGTTACATTTAGAAAAAATATACTGAGGAATTTTTGTGTGTGTTACAATAAGGAATTTTTGTGTGTGTTACATTAGAGTGTTACATTAAGAAGTTTTTTTTAGAGTGTTATATTGGAGTGTTACGTTTGGAAAAAGTACCGTAAGAATTTTTTTGATGTGTTACATTAGGGTATTACGCTAAGATTTTTTTTTTTTTTTTTTTTTTTTGAGTATTACATTGGAGTATTATAGTTTGAAATTATACATTTGACCAAAACTTACCAAGTAGTTTTTGTACTTCTTTTGAAATATTTGAAAAATCCCATATCCTTTTAGAATGTTTGAAAAATCTCATATTTTAAGTTATTTTTGTATTCCTTTTGAAATGTTTTACAAATAAAAAAAAAATTATATAAAAATTCATCCCAATTTTGATTCCCATATATTGTGTATCTTACCTTTCTAGCACAAAAGAAAAAAAAAGATAAAGAACATAATAGAAATAAGGGTATAACCGTAAATCTAATTTTTAAATAATATATTAAATCTATCTTTCCAAAATCAATGGGATTAATTGGTTTATAAAAAAATTCTTATGACTAAATGGATCATCATTCGTCAAGATGGGATTTATATGTAAATTTTTCTTTTTTCTTTTTTTAAGTTAAAAAAATAACTAAAAATATATTTTAAAAACTATAGGCACAGAAGGCCTTAATTACATACTTGGTCGGCTAATTTTCAATGTTTAAAAAAAGTACTCATAGTTTTATTCAAATATATATATATATAGATATGATTCAAATCGTAATGTTAAGAACTTACTCTAGATCAAATTCTATGTATTAATATGTATCAATTCTTGCAAAACTCATTACTAAAGCTATTCCAAAATTTAACCCTAAACTAAATTCCAAATTAATTTTACATGCTTGTAATACTTTTTTTTATGAACAGATTTTTTTCATTAAAAGTAAATGAATAATATTTCTTTCTTTGAATGCATATTCAGTGAACAAACAAAATAAAAATGAAATGTAAAAATGTTAAAATAATACCACTATAAAAATATTAAATTATTCTACACTTATAAACAAATCATACACTCTAACAAAATTTTATTGAACAAATCATATATATGGCGTTTGATTGAGCATTACTATAAATACATTAAATTTTACTCTAAATTTGTGATGATCGGGTCTTTGTTGCCTCTCTTTTCCTTTTTCTTCTTCACTCCATTCTTTTGCTCTCGTTGAGTTTGAAAATGTCGGAAAATTTGTTTCAAATAAAGTTCTTATTCTTGTTTTGTTTGGTGACTGAATTTCACCCGTTCCGGAGAGGGCACGGTCGAGTCCGGGGTGCTCGGGGGCCGAACTTGAGAATTTTGGTCTGCTGAGCTAGGGCTGCACGTGCAGGGCCCTAGGCCGCACGTGCGGGAAGAGGGGTTTTTCAGTGGGTTGCACATTGCAAAAAAAGCACGTGCATGAGGAGGTGCGGGGAGGTGCCGTACGTGCGGGAGTGATGGGCGCACGTGCGGGAGGTACTTGCCGCACATGTAGGAGTAGGCTCCGCACGTGTGGGAAAAGCCCAGATCCGAGGCTTTGTTTTTATTTCTCTTTTTGGCCGAATTGTATCTCATTTTTGGGCCTTTCTCTCTTTCTCTCTAAACCCTATTTTCTCCTCCTCCTCCTCCTCCTCTCTAGAAATCCTCACCAAAACACAAGAACACCTTGGTTCTTACAAATCTTGAGTCAAGATCATCATCATCTTTTTTTTTTTTTTTTTTTTTTTTCTTTTGATTTTGAAGATCAAACTAGAGGTCCTCTTGGTGTTGTGGAAAGTTGAAGGATCTCTCATCAAAGCTAGGGTTTCACCTTCTTTTTCTTCGTCAAGCTTGAGGTAGGGACATTCTTGAGTTATATATACATGTTTTGCAAGGTTTAATGTTGATTTTATGTTTATCTTAGTTCCTTTATGAAATTTTAGTTTTTGTTTCAAAATGATGAGATTTTTTCAAAATGAGGGTTTAAACTCTAAATGTTCTAAGTTGATCTTAAAAGCCTTTTTCCTATGATATAAGAAAAATGATTTTGGTGAGCTTTCACATGAAAACGGGAGGTGTTTTGGGTTTTGAGAAAGAACCCTAGAAATTGGGGTTTTTTGAAAACATGAGAAAAGCTATGGTAATTCTCTTCTTTCTTGTGTTTAAATGAGTAAATGAGTGTGGATTTCACAATGTGATATCATGAAATGATAACTTTCTTGATATAAAAAAGTGGGTGACTCATTTTTAAACTATTGTTGAATGTATAGGAATATTTAAGTGGAAGATGAAAATTGTTGTACATTATGGATTGTGAGAATTAATGTTTGAAAAATATTATATCTAGTCTTGATGAGATTATATTGCTAAGAATTGTAAAAGAGGAAATTATGGCTAAGTGTGGATAACCTATGGTTATCTTGGGAAAGAGTAATGAAAAGAGGTAATGGAAAATGTGATTGTTGACATTATTGTAGAGACTTTGAAAATGAGAAATTATTAATGAAGTTATTATATAATACATGAGCATGCATGATTGAGAAATGAGAAATGTATTTATTCAATACTGTTGTCAAGTTACTTGAATGGAGAAATGTTATGGGTTATAGAAAGTCATTGCATTGCATATTCATTCAATTATTATTTTTGCATTGTAAATTCTGATTGAAGATATTTATTACATGAAAGAAAATAACGTTGTGATATGAATCATGAAAATGTGTATGGGGTAAATACGGTGGTAAGTCCGGTTAGGGGGTGTAGATGAATTTGATAAGTTGGCCTGAGCGTCCATGGTGAAAGACCAGAAAACCGCGCAGATAGGTGTCGAGCCTTCCGGTTAATACCGGTAAAAATGATAGTTTGGTAGTACTCGTAGAATCTACTTGCAGACACCAGAGTAGGGATTACTAGTGTCGTATTTACCACCCCTTTTGATTAAAATTGGAAGTTTTTTTTGAAATGTGTTGAGATTGCTAACTTTTATCGAAATGGAAATTTTAAGAAGAGCATGAAGTGAAATTGTCTTTAAAAAGAGCATGGCATGGCATTGACATTTGCACGTTCATTGAGAATTGCATAACTGTATATACTTTGTTAGAATTCTCTGCTAGGCTTTATGCTCACCCCTATGGGACTTTGGTGCAAGTGAAGACGTGGTAATCCCGCCATTTTGTGTAACCAGGCTATTGCCTTGGAAGATGTAAACCTTTAAGGGCATTTTATTGTTTGAGATATAGATGTTTTCACATGTTATAGATTTATGTATTTCTTTTATGTCGTGAATGTATATCGCATGTGGAACTTTTGGTGTTAAACCCATTTATTATATATGTGAAGATGGAAGGATTGTTGCCAAAGTTTAGTGAATGTTCATTAATATGGTTAGTTCATGTTGAATAATTTTGGGGCGTTACAAAATTAATAAACATATCACATATTCTAATGGAGTTTTTTTTAGCATCACTACAAATATATTAGCTCCAATAAACAAAAACATGTAATAGAGTTATAGATTAATTATATACCTGATATAAGCTTTAAGTTTACGTGAAGAAGAAAGTTTTGGTTGAGAGACACACTAAAATTTGAAGTTTTTACAATTTTTACTTTTTCTCGAGTTGATTTCTGTGGAAAGTTCGAGTGAAGAGGCATAAATTAAGATGATACATTATATATATATATAAAGCTAATACTTATCTGGTATATTAAAATAATAATAATTTGATTTTTTTTTTACCTAGAACTAGCATATCGCCCGTGTTATGCACGGGATAAAATAATATATTATTTATTAAAAATATGATAATTATATTTAATTTTTTTATATTTTGTCTCTTGTAAATAAAATTATATATATAAGTTTAAGGGCTTTCTTTCAAATGTTCCTTTACTATAATATATAGTACAAATGGATTAAAATTGTTGTATTGACAACTAATAATTAAAATTATGCTTTGTTATACAAAAAATGACATAATTCTAATACTTCACAATTTTAGAATAAAAATATATGAATTTAAAAAAATTATCATATTGGTTTTTGAAAGGAAAATAATTAAAGAAATTTTAAAAACTTAAATGAGTAAGAAAGAATTATTGTAGCATGTAAAACCAATAAAATCATGATTAAACCAGCAAATCATTTAAACCAAAAATGGTTTAGCTTAATCAGTTAGGTCAAAAGACCAATCAGCTTACACAAAAATTAATTAATGAAAACTTTTAAATTTTATTTTATTAAAATTTAAATTGTCACTAAATATGAAAAGCAATCTATTAATTTAAATTTAAAATCAATATAATATAAATTTAATTGGAAAGATGATTTAATATATTATTTTATCATATTTTAATAAATAATATATTATTTTATCTCGTGCATAGCACGGATGATATGCTAGTTGTTATCTTAAAAAAAAATCAACAATTTTACACCCCACTAATTTATCACCCCTAAATGACCCTTAATGATGTAGCATTGAGGTTAGACCCCACATGATAGAATGTTTGACAAATTAAAATTTAGTCACAGTTTAAAATTTAATTAATAATTGAAAAGATAATTTAATAAATAAATTTTGATAAGATGATTTAAATTCAATAATTTATATAAATTGAAGCATAAGATTCATTTTATATAAATGAAACAATTCACTTTTTTCTTTTTTTCCCGATTTGGGATTATAAATAAAAGCTAAATGGAGTTAGTCAATGGAAATTTTCTTAATTGTTTAAAATTAAGAAAATTCAATAATTTTAGAATGAGGGTTTGGAGCTTCTAGAAATTTTCTCCCTCAAAACTTTATTTATAAGATTCACTTTATATAAGTGAAACAACTCACTTTTTCTTTCTTTTCCCGACCTGGGATTGTAACACTTTATATAAGCGAAACAATTCACTTTTTCTTTCTTTTCTCAATGTGGGATTGTAATTATTTTTAAGTTAAATATTATAAGAGTTTCAAAATCTCATATAAAATTATTTTTAAAATCAAAACGTCTGTGTGAGATTGTAAAATAAAAATTAAATGGAAGTTAGCCAATGGAGATTTTTTTAAGTGTTTAAGATTGAGAAAATCAAAAAAATGAGTATAAGATATTGATCATAGAGCTTCTCACTAAAAATCTCTTTTTACTTATATAAATGGGAGTATAAGATTCACTTTATGTAAGTGAAACAATTCACTTTTTTTTTTTTTCGATGTGGGACTATAAAATAAAAGGTAAATAGAAGCTAATTAACGGAAATTTTCTTGATTGTTTAAAATTAAGAAAATTCAATAATTTTAGAATAAGGGTTTAGAGCTCTTAGAAGGCTTCTCCCTAAAAATCTCATTTTCCTTATATAATATATAGATAAATAGTGAAACAAACTTTACTTTTTCTTCTTCTCTCGAAGTGGGATTAGAGTTTTATTTTTATATGGTTAAGTAGAAGTTAGCAAATGAATTTTTTTTTAATTGTTTAAAATTAATAAAATCAGTATGAGAAATTGCGATTAAATCGACGAATTGATCAAACCCAAAATGGTTTAGCCTAATCGGTTAGGTCAAATGACCAATCAATTTATACAAAAATTAATTAATTAAAACTTTTATCTAGCACTTGTATCCTTTAAAATTTTTGGGAAGTGTATTTGAATCATTTATTTTATTTTGGAAATCTTTGGTGTTGCTGTATCATGGTTTTGGAGAAGTACAAATCGATTTAAACTTGTTGGGATGGTTCGTTCACGCTTGTTTACGTTGAAAAGTTGTTTGGGTACTTAGAAATCTTGTTTTGGGGTCGACACTTGCCTTTTGTTGTTAGCTTCAAGGGTCGACATCGGTCTGGGAATGGTCGACCCTTGTCTATTGCTAAATCTAGAATTGGCTGCTGATGTTTATGGTCGACACTAGGGGTTCCAAGGGTCGACCTTTGCCTGCTGCACACATTACTGTCTCAGCTTTTCTTCTTGAATGATTGACACCTTTATCTGAAATGTCAACCCCTGTGTGTAATTTTCAGATTTTTGGGCCAATTTGGGCCCTACTTTTTAGGCCTTTTTGACTTGTCATTTTCATTTGACTTTGGGGCTATTGTTCTATTAGTGCCTAGCCACTATAAATAGGTTTCAAAACACTTTCCTCTCATTACTTTTCATTCATTTTTCCTCTCAAATCGTGACTTCTCTCTTTTTTCTCTAAACTTAACTTTTTCACACTTAGATCTTCAGATCTATTCACCTAGAGCAATTTTTTTCACCTTAATCCTTTAGGAAGGGTTGTAGATCTTGTCAAGAGCTTTCTATTGATCCGAGTAGTTCGTGGTTTTGTCGCCGGTGATTTTTGGGTTGTCTCCTATTCGCTTCAAGAGGTAAGGATTTCTTGCTCCTCTTTAATACCTCGTCTGTAGATAGTTATGTGATAGATTTTTACTGCATAAAAGCCTTGTATATTGGAGCTCTTTTTGAAAAATCATATGAGAGATATTACCGTTTGGTAACACTTACGTTTTCAGTTTTCTGTTTATATTTACAAAAATTTAAGAAACTCAAATAAAAACTTGTTTGGTAAAATTTTTGATTTATAAATCAATGGTCTCATTTTATAAATTTGGCCAAAAAATGAAAATACAAAAAATAAGTTGTCGTTTTAAGTTTTGAATTTTTTTTTTTTTTTACCACCCAACACTAGCTACTACCCGCCACCATTTTCCACCACCGTCTTTCGCCACTACCACCACCCACCACCTACCCCTTACCACCACCTACCACCACCACTTACCACCCACCTGCCACCACCACCCACTCGCCACCTACTCACCACAACCACTCACCCCCCGCCCACTACCACTACCACCACCACCACCACCCACCACCCATCACCCACCGCCATCCACCCGCCACCATCGCCCGCCACCACCATCCACCACCTATTTGCCACCACCATCCACCCCACTACCACCAGCCACCTGCCACCACCCACCACCCACCACCACCACCACCACCACCCATTCGCTACCACCACCACTACCCACCCACCACCACCACCACCCGCCATCCGCCACCACCACCACCACCCACTACCACCACCCACCACCACCGCCACCCACCACCCACCATCACCACTACACCCACCACCACCACCGCCACCCACCATCACCACCCACCTACCCACCCACCACCACCACACCGCCACCACCACCCACCCGCCACTACCTGCTACCACCCGCCATCCGCCACCCACCCGCCACCACCACCCACTCGCCACCACCCACCACTCGCCACCGTCACCTACCCACCCACCACCACCACCCACTCACCCGCCACCACCCACCCCACCAACTACCCACCACCCACCGTCACCACTTTCCACCACCGTCTTTCGCCGCCACTTACCATTACTTGCCATTTCTCACTCTTTTTTATTTTTTAAATTTTTTAAAAACATTTTGTCAATTACCAAACGTGTTTGTAGTTTATGTTTTTCTAAAAATAAACAAAAAATAAACAAAAACCAGTTTATAAAATTTTTGTAAATATAAACTGAAAACGTAAACGTTACCAAACACACCAGGGTTTGTTACTTGGGGGTTAGAAATCATTACATAAATTGTTGTTTGGGTTCTTTGGGGAATAGTTTAGCATGTTGATGTTGAAAGGAAGAAAAAGATCTAATTTAATATTATAGACTTAATGGATTAAAGATGAGAGAAGGTTGTGTAATATTTTGTGCTTAATTTTATGGATTGTGTAATTGTGCTAATTG
Source organism: Camellia lanceoleosa (assembly GCA_025200525.1). Lineage (NCBI taxonomy): Eukaryota > Viridiplantae > Streptophyta > Magnoliopsida > Ericales > Theaceae > Camellia > Camellia lanceoleosa. The sequence continues at coordinate 168,182,067 of CM045758.1, read as the reverse complement.
ATAAAAGGGTGGATTAACCATGGTATTGGAATTATTCTTGATTAATCATGTTAAATTGAGTTAAGCTATGGCTTTGACATCCATGGATTTGGTTTTCTAAAACAAAGGGAATGGATTTTGGTTTTGCAAAACAAGGAGAATGGATTTAGTTTTGTAAATTAAAGATGATGGATTTTGGATAAAGATTTGAACATGTTAACTTGAAAAACAAAAGAGTTGATTTTCATAAGAGAAAGAGACCGTGGCATATTGTAAATCTAGAATTGATGATTGGGGATGGATTTTAAAGCTTTTGAATATCGTTATTATCATTATTATTGGGACTTAAGGTCAAGCGAACATTGGATTATTGTATTATGTGTGTTTAAATATTTATGCTTAGAGGTTTTGTCCTTAGTTATCGGTGGAGGATGATATTGTGATGTTGAATAGATTATGTGTATGTAGCACATTCGGGTTATTTATATTTGTTGAATTATGTGATGGTTGGGAATGTGCTTGCACTTTGAATGAGGGGTACCATTACCTTCTAGCTAGCGCTTGGAGAATTGGCTGTGCTTAAAATAAGAGATACCAGTACCTTCTAGCTAGTGCTTGGAGAACTTGGCAGAGGTACCATTACCTTCCAGCTGGTGTCTGGTAAATTGGCATTTCGTTACAGAAAGGTGTATCCTTGGCTTACCGTGCATAAGGCAAGTAGAGCAGAACTTATTTATCATTATTGTCTCTATATATTTGTGTATATTATGGGTTATGATGGTTATGGTTCAGGAAGGCCGAGCTGTCTCATTTGTTAAGTGGATAGTTGTTCGTTGCTTGTTGTTTTCCTTTCGTATTAGATGTATATATGTATAGATATGAATGTGTTGAAAACAGACGTAGGTACTGTATTGAGATTGTGAATAATGTGAAGGACATCGAATATTTGTGGACACTTTTCTAAAAGGCAAACCAGGTGCAAGCCTTGAAAGTGGGAGAAAACGTAATGGACTTTGTGAAATTGTTTTCAGGAATTTGTTATTGTCATATGAATTTTGGTAAAAGGAAACAAGAAGAAAGAAAAGTGAATTGCTCATGTTGTTAAATGAAATGAATGATTTTTTAGAAAAGTTCTTATATAAGTATATTTCTGTATAAACCGTCACATTATGCATATGATATGATATAAAACATTCACGATCATAGCTATCTGTATGTTATTATTGTTTAGAATCACATTGGGATCCCTAATGGACTTTATGTTCATCCTATGTTGCTAATCCTTTTTTAGATGAATGTCAAAAAGTGTTTCAAGATTGAGGATCTTCTTTATGTGTTGGCCACGGGGCCTTTTATTTATGAGTAGAATGCCATTGATGTAAAAGGGTTAAACCCTTTCATTTAATTCAAAATACGTAAGCCTATGGGCAATTTACTTAATTATAACCCCTGTTGCATTCACATTGTATTCGGATGAGAGAACTTTTATTCATGTATTCTTGTTAATGTAAAGAGTTCCCGCATGTTATTTTTGAAATTGAATCTATAATAATGGTTTGGTAATGAAATCTGAGTAATAAAAAGTGGGGCGTGACATTTTAAATGTTATTTTAATTTTAAAATTTAAACTATCTTGAATTGAAGTATACACAATACTGCACTATTAAGATTCACTTTATAGAAGTGAAACAACTCACATTTTTTTTTCTTTTTCCGATGTGGGATTATAAAATAAAAGTTAACAATTATTTGGATGGAAATTTATTTTTAATCAAGCAATCTCAATCTCTCAATCTTTAATCAAATCAATCTTTAGTTTATTTCGAATCAAACAAATCTAATCAATATATTTTGATAAAATTGCTAAAATTACGGTTAAACCAACAAATCAATTAAATCAAAAATGATTTAAACTATATTGAATTGAAACATACACAACACTACAATATTAAATGGGATGTGAGTACAAGATTCACTTTATATGAGTAAACTAACTCATTTTTTTTCTTCATTTCCTGATGTAGGATTATCAAATAAAAGTTAGTCAATTTAGGTTTTCTTAATTGTTTAAAATTAACAAAATCAAGAAAATTAGTATGAGATACTGAAACTCTCACAAGGCTCCTCACTGAATGGGATGAGAGTATAAGATTCCCTTTATATGACTAAAACAACTCATTTTTTCCTTTCTTTTCCCAATGTAGGATTATCAAATAAAGCTAGCCAATAGAGATTTTTTTAATTGTTTAAAATTAAGAAAATTCAATAATTTTAGAATAAGGGTTTGGAGCTCTTAGAAGGCTTCTCCTTAAAAATTCAAATTTTCTTATATAATATATATATAGATAGATAGTGAAACAAATTTTACTTTTTCTTCTCCCAATGTGGGATTAGAGTTTTATTTTTTTATGGTTAAATGGAAGTTAGCCCATGGAAATTTTTTAATTGTTTAAAATTAATAAAATAAGCATGAGAAATCGCAATTAAATCAGTGAATCGGTCAAACCCAAAATGGTTCAGCCTAATTGGTTTGGTTAAATAACCAACCAACTAATTACAAAAATTAATTAATTAAAACTGTTAAATATTATTTTAATTTTAAAATTTAAACTGTTTTAAATTGAAGTATATACAATACTATACTATTAAGATTCACTTTATATAAGTGAAACAACTTACTTTTTTTTTTTTTTTTCCGATGTTGGATTATAAAATAAAAGTTAACAATTATTTGGACATAAATTTATTTTTAATCAAGTAATCTCAGTCTTTCAATCTTTAATTAGATCAATCTTTAATTTATTTCAAATCAAACAAATCTAATCAATATATTTTGATAAAACCTCTAAAATCACGGTTAAACCAACAATTCAATCAAATCAAAAATGATTTAAACTATATTGTATTAAAACATTCAAAACACTAATATTAAATGCGATGAGAGTATAAGATTCACTTTATATGAGTAAAATAAATTTTTTTATTTTATTTTCCTAATATGAGATTATCAAATAAAAGCTAGCTAATGGAGATTTTCTTAATTGTTTAAAATTAAGAAAATCAAGAAAATTAATATGAGATATTAAAACTCTCACAAGACTTCTCACTGAATGAGATGGGAGTATAAGATTTCCTTTATATGAGTAAAATAAATCATTTTTTCCTTCTTTTCCCAATGTGGGATTATTAAATAAAAACTAGCCAATGGAGATTTTCTTAATTATTTAAAATTAAGAAAATTAAGATGAGATATTGAAACTCTCGCAAGACTCCTCACTGAAAACCCCATTTTCCTTATATAATATATAGATAGATAACTTTTATCATTAGAAATTTGAATACTCAATTCTTTAAGGATAATATTTATTTGTTTGTTTTTATTTTAATAGTCAATCAATTATTTGGTTTTTAAATGATATTTTTTTATAAAAAAAAATAAAATGATATATGATCCAACAAAAAATTGAGTATGCCATTATTTTAGTATTTTTAAAATTAAAAAATCAATATTATCTGTGTTGATTTTTGGCCACACAACCAAACAGGGAACTTAGCTAGAGAGCATCGGCAGAATAGATTAAGCCCGAACAACCTGTCACAGAAAGATAAGAATCCGGCGGTGGTTCGTTCACCAAGGGGCACTCCGATGCTTAAGTCAGTAATCAAATATCTCTCAAAGATAGCAAGTTGTGTTTAACTCACAAGAAAGAACTTACTGCTCACAATATATCACACGTACCTGAGACCCACGGGAGTGCCCTGCTTTTATAGCCAGCACTGACCCGATCCCTGTAGAAGCCTCACTTTAGTGGACTCAGGTTCAATGCTCATCTTGGACTCTCAACTAGATAGGGATAAACTCCCTAAGAGCTTTATCTTTATCCAGACTGAGATCCTTCCCTGTTCTAGGACTCTTGCCCCTTATCCACTCGTCTCGGATTTCGGTATCTCCGCAGATAACCTCGGCCTAGCCGAGATCACCTCGGCATCATGACCAGGCCACGTGGCACCTCGGCTGACACTTCGGCATCACCTTGGCCACGTGCTGTCATTCACAAAATATGTCCCCACAATTACCCCCTAGGTTCTATTACCTCGGCAACCTGAGGTAATGAAACCTACGTCGCGTGTTCATATATAATGTCGGCTAAAATTCATTCTTCCCTTCGACCGAGGTCATGACTCGTCGGCTTCAAGCAACATGGACTCACCTGTCCACTTTATGAAGGATCAAGAACCAAGGATCATGTTCTTTAAGTTTCTCAGCCGAGATTGCACCTTTAGCTGAGGTTATTGCCTCATTACTCCAAGACTTCTAACTGCGCATAAGCTGTCATGCATGGTTTGTTTCAACCGTTTCTTCCACGTATCCCATAGCTATTGGTTTGTACTTGAAACGCGCTATTAAGCCACATCGTTTCTGTCCATGTTACCTGACAGGCACGTCGTCCTAGGCATTTCATTATGGTTTGCCGCCTTTTCGAATTTTTGACAAAACTCGTACTCTCTCTCTTTGCCTCTTTACCTTTGCAAAATTGATTTCTCTCTACGCTCCATTTTTCTCTTTCTAAATTTTCTTTTCCAAACCGCCTTTTTCAAGCTCTCAAGCCTTGCAACTGCCTTTTCCGTCACCACCGGTGCACCTTTCATTATTCGACTCTAATCATTCAAGCTGTCTGACTTCGGCGTATCTCACTCCGGCTTCAATCGGTAAGTCCTTTAATTTCTTTATATTTTTCTGTCAGTTTTTTATTGTTCATGAATTTATTTTTATGTCTTTTTGCTTCTCAAATCGTCCATCTATTCTCTACTTCCATTCGCCATACTTGGACAATGCAAATTAGTTCTTGCTCTTTTGAATCTATCTACATGTATTGGTCGCTTGTATTGTTTTCTTAATGTATTAATTCTCTGAGTTTGTCGCTTTGCACACACTCACTCAGTGTTTATGATTTTCCATGTTCTTGAATCATCTCTATTTTACCACTGTGCCTGCCACATCGTTACTTTATTGATCATGTTCCCTTTCTATTTTGTGTTTCGAATCACTGCACTTCATTGTACTGCTCATATTTGTGTTTCGTTTTAATTCTTGAATTTTGTTTGCCTTTGATGCTTCTTGATTTTGAATCATATTTCTTTTATGGTATTCTCGCTTGGTTTCTTGATTCTTGCCCTTGACTCTTGTTTCTGTAGATCTAGGTTTGGGATTTGCTTTAGAACTCACATACTTAGGAAAAACTGAAACGATTTCCCCTTAAGTCTTCGAAATCCATGCCCCAGTGCCTATTTTAGGGTTTAGCCGAGGTTCTCAAACCTCTACCAGTGCCTTTTCCCTGAAACCCATCACAATACACCCTAAGCCGAGATCATGGGTATATTTAGGTAGAGGGTAGATACCCCAGAAAAACTAGAACACTTCAAGTGAGAGTTCTTTATTCCAGCCGACGTCTAGCTAAGGTTAGCTAGGGAAGAAGACTCAATTATGCTAGGGGGGAACTCTATGCCCTTTTGTGGGCTCACCTTTTTCTACGTCTCCGCCTTTCGGAAAAGGTTTGAAAAGAAGACCTCATAGTTCGGACTCTACCTACAGTTTTGAATCTAGTCTCACAAGTGCAATATGAAACTAATAATCACCAAAGAATCCAATCCGGCAAATCATTTTAGAAAATTGATTTTGAATCAAATAATGCCAAAACTGGATTGCTTTGTCAGATTACAGAGTCACTACCTAAATATTTTATTTTTGAGAAATTTAGGAAACCCTAACTCAAGCCAAAGGCCACGTGTCTGTCATCACCAAAGTTGTCTTGGCTCGAGAACTTAGGTACAAGAGAGGAAGGTGCTGAAATGAGCACCCCTGCTCGCCCGATCAAAGATCAGCCTTTACAAATCATGATATATTATTTTATAAACCTTATGTGTTCTTATTCTGGTTATTAGCTAACTTTACTATGTGATGCACACAAGCAAGTATAGACTAAAATCGCAAGAATTGGAACGAATTCAGCTCATGTTTGCTTTCAAAAATGGTTTGAATTTGTCACCCTCAAGTGGGCTAAAACGCGGATTTGCCATCAAACATGATGGGCTTAAAACATGATTTACCACGTCGCAAAGTGGGCTTAAAACATACATTCATTGAATTGTTCCAATTCAAGCAATAAGCCTTCATCCATAAGCATTCAAGCAGTTTAGCATTTAAGTAAATAGCCTTATGGCAAGCATGCTATCATGGTAACATGGCAATCGCACTCATGCAAGCATGCTAAAGCATAAAACTCATCGAGTACTCCAAGCCAAAACAAAAACTAGTTAGAAATATGCATGATCCTAATTATGTTAAGTGTCTAATGTAACACATGCAATAATGCGATTAATAGGCTCGGCTACTAATATGACATATGATTTGATTCAATTTGATAACATGCTTTGAAACACGTATTCAAAGAAGTATTGAAATTGACAATGCAGTTTGAATAATGTGCCAAGCCTCGGTGCATGCTAGACAACTGAATGACTGTAAACATGAAAGCATAAGGTATGCTAATTGAAAATGTCCCTAATCTAACCATCGAAAGCGATTAAATAAAAGGGAGAAAGACGTGGGGTTGGAAGACATGCACACACGCACGTACACTTATTACAACATCATGCCCTCGCGAAGGGGGGTCCGAATGAATAAGCTAAGCTACACTAAGCTAAGCTATCACAACATGATACTAATTAACTAATCTAGTTAATTATTACAACAGTTGAAATAAATTAACTAACTATTCTAAGCTAGCTAAAATATTACAAAACGAATTAAGCTAATTAATTACAACACTTGTATGAATGAAATAGCTAACTTATTCTAAGTTAACAAAAGCGACTAAATGGCCTCGAGGGCAAGGGATGCATGCATGCTTGGTTGATCCACCTGAAAATGACATTGCCTTGCCATCGGATGCCTCTGTTTGCACTCGTTTGATCATTAAAAATTGTACTAACTCCCAGAATGCCTCTGCTCCAACTCAGGAGCACATTTGTGCAAAATTTCACTGGTGGCCGATCGGCTACAAAAAGTGGCTGTTGGCTACTACAACTGGCAGGTCGGCTACTTCAAGTGGCTGTCGGCCACCCATCCTTGGACTTCTCTTTTTGCTGCAACAGAGAGCAAATAGAGGCAAAGTAATGTATTTTCAAGGAATGTGTGTACTTTTGTGCTCCTTATCATCACACAAGCTCAAAAGAGGGTAACTCTCGGCCCTCAAACCATCAACCAAGCATTTTCATGAATGATGGCCAAAGAACCAAGCTTGTACAAGCTTAATGAGTGCAATACAAGACTCAACAAAACCACAACCCTATCATGTATGATCAAGGGTGATGGTGACTAAGAAAAGTGGCACGTTTCATCACTTTGAGTATGAAATGTCCCATTTTTCTCGTGTTCGAATTGACATCCGATCCGAACACATGCAATGCAACACAAAGATGCTTAATCTTGCCTTTTTTACTTTGTTCATTTTGTTTACTCATTTTAGATTACCAATCCATTCTTTAATTGATTAGTCCAAAAGTGAGTGTCCTCTAATTGAAAGTAGGCTTAAACCACAAGTGCCTTGCGTATGAAAGAGTCCTCATGCCGTTGGTTAGTAAAAATCCTCAAAAAATGATTAAAACCATTAAGCATAAGTGTCTCAATTTTACACTCAAGCCAATGAAGGGTTCAAAGTCACTTTCAGAACAAATGAAAGAGTGAAGAATAGAGGGAGATTGCAGAGATTTCAGTGCTGAAATGGAGTGCAAAAAGACACTAAAACATGCAAGCAACTCATACAATTCATGTTTAAAAGCCTAAAACATTAAGCTAGTGAAAGAGATTGCACTACAACCACACAATACAAGCCTCAAAAGGCCAAACCAACTCAAAACAGAGCTAAGACCAGTCAAAACAGTGGCAAAATCATGCTGAGATTAAGGTACAAAATGCTAGAAAAACATGCTCACATGTTATCTTGCAAACAAGACTCAAGAGCAACTCTAAAAAGCAAAGAAAGAGTAAAATAAATGAGCATGTTACAGAGCTATATATGCTGAAATTACATGTAAAAAGACACTACAACATGCAACCAACTCAAGCAAAGCATCTTTAAAGGCCTAAAACACCAAACTAGTGAAGCCATTTGCACTACAACTATGCAAAACAAGACTCATATCACCAAAGCAGCCCAAAACAGAGTTAAATCATTCCAAGTCAAAGGCAAACATATGTTAGAAATAAGCTAAGTTAGGCTACAAAAACATGCTACCATGTGATGCTAACAAGGCATGGAAGTGAGACACAAGGAGGGGAGGCTAACGCCTCCCATTTTGGACTTCAAAGCATGTTTTCCACCACTAAAATAACTCTTAATTTTAGTGGTTTAAAGACCCAAAAAGTTTAATTTGAGTATGCTAAAAGATGGCACAAAAGGCTTCACAATTAATCGACAAGAAGGGTGGATTATCCTTTAACACAAAATAACCTCAAACCACCATTTTTAAACCATAAAAATAGAGTTTTTTTTTTTTTTTAGTTCAAACCACCCCAAAAACAGTACAAAAAGATGGAAAAAACAAGTATGAAAATTAAGCTAGCAAAGAGAAGTTTCTACCTTTTGAAGGGAAGACACAACTTAAGCAACAATCTGAGCTTAAACCAGCTTCTAGAGCTCAAAAGAAGCTCCAAGAGAGCTTCAAGCAACCTCAGCCCAAAGATGAACTACTTTGATCAAGGATGTCTAGGAAAAGGAGAAGTGTATCTCTACTTGTATGCACAAAAGGGCAAGAGAGAGAGAGAGAGAAATCTAGAGAGAGAGGATTTTTGAAGAGAGAGGCTCCCAAAATTTTTCCAACCTTGAAAACAATAGAGAAGGGCCTCTATATATAGAAAAATATGGCTTCAAGTCGAAAATATCAAAGAACAGACAGCTGGAGCATTTGGAAGACAGCTGGAGGAAAATATCTGTAAAATTTGAGCTTTTTTCATTGGTGGCCGATCGTCTAGAAGTGTGCATTGTCAGCCACCAAAAATCTGCTTCTAGGCCCAACTTCAAACGGGCATGACTCCTTCATCTGGACTCCTTTGCAGGTCATTCTTGTTAAATTGAAGCCACAGAACTAAGCTTTCCAATGGTGGAAGCGTGACATAAAAATTCCAAGTGTGAAAAAAGATATGCCTCTTTTAGTGAAAGTTGCTCATTTCCAACTCAATTGGATTGATGCCTAACTTCAACCAGCCATATCTCCCTCATCTGGACTCGGCTTTAGGAGATTCATGAGTGTAAAATGAAGCCCCGGAAGTCCACTTTCCAATGGTGGAGGCCTCACAAATTAAGTCCAAGTGTACAAAAGGATAAACCTGATTTAGTGAAGGCTACCCGGTTCCCTCTTAACGGTTTATGCCCAACTTCTCTCCCAACTAATTTTCTTTTCTCTCCTCCAATTTTCTTCAACTCTAAACCTTTAAACAAGATGTTTTGAATGATTTTTCAAAGAGTTCACCTCTTTTTCATTTATTTCCACTTTGTTCTTGCTCGGTTTACCGAAAAGCGCAACATTTAACGAAATGCGAGCCTCGAAATATCGTAGAATCATTTTCAAAAATATTTTGAAAGAGAGGGTTTTAAGGTCTCAAAATCATTTTGGTCAAAATAGTTTTGGTCTAAAATGGGGTATAAGGTTGGGATTTGACGCTTTCCTTGCCGAAGAAATCGAACCTTTATACGAGATAGCCTGCACCATCGAATAAACAATCAGTGGCGTCCAAGTCTTAAGGGCGGTCAAAAATAGGGTGTTTACACCTTCCCTGTAGTCGCCTTCATTAAGTGTGGACTTCGGCTCCCTTTAGACACTTTTTTTCGAGAAATCCTCCACTATTACAAACTTAACCCCATGCAATTAGCCATCAATTCCTATAGGGTTATTAACGGTATAATCACCCTAGCATGCCGAGAAAAGGCTAGGGTAACGTTAGCCGACCTCCAGTTCTGCTACACTATGTGCTGCCTTAAGTCTAACAAAGCCACATATATTACCTCAAACCAGATCCACTGCCTTCAAACTTATAGCCGACCTCCCAAATTCAAATAAAGTTGTAGGAGATAACTATCTGATCGTCTCAAGCAACTGGGAGTTTACACCAGATGGCGATCTTCATCTATTCCCACTATGCCGAGGAGTGTTTAAGGAGGGTGATTGTAAGAACTGAGTCATTCATAACTTTACCTTAGTTAAGACTCGTCAACTTATCTGCTGATATTAATGTTCACTTCTTTGTTTTTGTAGCTCTTCCCCAACCATCAAAAGATTTCTGCCAAACCTTCTTTTCCAGCAAAGACCTAAAAAGGCTACTGGGCTTGTTAGTTGAAAAACGCAAGGCCCTATTACTGCTCAACTACATTCTGACCTACAAGTCGGCTCTACCCGACATTTCCAAGCGGAGCAAGACCCCTCAATCTGCCACAACTCCCCCAGCTGCTTCATCCCCAAGGCCAGACCAGGCCTCTTCCTCTGACCTAGTAGAGTAGCCATCTACATCAGCCCCATAGCTGATTCCTCCAGCCCAGTGCTAGTGCCAGCATCAGCACTGACACCGACCTCCTACTAACGCCCCTACTGGCAAAACTCGCAGTCGCAAACGCCGAGATTCTGAGGCATCGATGTATGATCCAGTAAATCCCCCTCTAGCCTTGTCACAATACATTTTGGCACCAAGGTTATTATTGCAGCAATAGCTAACGAGATAGGACGTAAACCAGCCGTCGTTGAAGATCTTCTCGCTAACATTCCTAGGGTTGTGACTATCCAGTCCTCCTCTTCTCCCTTCCAATCCAAACCAAAGCCTAAGAGAGTCAAGAAGGCTAAGGCTAAGGCTACAGTGACTTAGGTTGATTCTGAGGATACTGTACCGATCTCCAAACTGGCCGAGATTGAAAAGAATACACCCGCTGCTGACAAGAGGCTAGTCGAGGCCTCAACGCCCGATGTCCCCCCGGCAAAGAAGCCGAGGTTCGACTGCCCCGAAGGTAGCAGCAGTTTTCCTCATAACATGACCTGGGCACCCAGAGTCATGGTAGGAGATAGACCTTTGACAGCCAGCGACAGTGCGATCCAAGACGTCGAGGTTGGCGTCGCCTTGTCAATGGTTGTGCTCCTACCAGAAAACATGAATCACATGGCCGACCTTTACGAGTATAAGAACTTCAACCTGATGATACAACACTCAGTCTTGGTAAGTCTCCTTCTTTACCTTTTTAAAGTTTTTCAACACTTAGTCAAATTTCACTAATCTGTTTCAATCCTTACAGGCCATCTAGCATACGCATTCATATGCAGTCAAGACAGAGATGACAAGAAAGGAATTGGCAAGAAAAACTCAAGAAGCTGCCAAACTCCTCTCCTCACTCAATCATGCCGAAGCCAACAATCGAACTCTGTTGGATTAAGCCAAGGCCTCTAGGGCTGCTCAAAATCAAGTCGAGGAGAAAGCAAAAACTGCCGAGGCTAATGCCGAAGCTGCTAAGGCCAATCTTGAGGCTGCTAAGGCTAAGGCAGTTAAGTTAGAGGCCAAGCTCCGAGAGGTCCCTGACTTAAAGGATGCCAAGGTCAAGGCGGCTGATAAGAAGGCTTTCGAAGAAGGCCAAGCCGCTGTCCGCGACCAGTACAAAGATCAAGTCAACTTGGCTTTAACCGAGTTTATTACCTCAGCTGGACGGCGGCGCTCAACAAAATGTTTGTCCTAATAGACTCCCCACTCCGGGATATCAACCAACTCCAAGTGCATTTCCCTCTGACTCCGAAGGGATCCGATGACGATGCCGAGGAAGAGGTTGAGGAAGAAACAAAAGTTACTACTAGGGCCAAGTCCCCTATTCTGAATGATCAAGTCCTAGACCTGACTTAGGATGAGGAGGAGGAGGTTCTCAAGGGTTCTTCTCCAAAAAAGACATCCTTTGAGGCCGAGGTCCAGGCATCCAAGAAGAGCTTAGACCAGACCTTGCTGGAAATTGACGCTGAGATAGCAGAAGAGAAGGAAGCCACATTCCAACCGAGGTCGACACAACGCCAATAGCCGAGGTTGAGCAATCTGAGATCAATGCCCATGTTTCCAACACTTAGGATTTTTTTCCTTTACTTTGAATTTTACTTTTGAACAGTTGTAATCTTTTGTTTGAACAACGTTAGCTTTATATTTGGCCGATGTGCCCCTTTTGTCTTTGTAAATGAACAAGTTCTCTTTGAACGCATGCCTTCCTTTCTTTTGAATGTTCTCTTCATTTTGTGATTTCCTTTTCTTGCACATTTCCATACTTAGAATATTATTGCAATTTCTTCCAAGCACACCCTTACTGTGTAATCACTTCGGGTTAGAGTACCTTGGATATAAACCCTGACTGTTGTCTCAGCCAATAATGTAAATACCTCGGCTAACACATAAAAATATTTCGAAATAGTTTTACAAGTGCTGTTTCTTAAAACTTATTCAGTCAAGTATTGCTTCTTTACTTCCACTTGTTGTCTTCTATTAAGACTTCACCCTTCCGACCTTTCCAAGCTTGACAACCTGGTTGGTCATCTTAGGTAATATGTACCTCGGATACTTCTTTCCTCACTACCTCGACTAACTTCAACTTGTAAATTGGTCTGAAATTTCAACAAGTGTCAAGCTCTCAAGTTTATTTATCATTCCTGTTTCCTGCTCCTCTAATGTTAACCTAAGTTCCATTTAAGTTCACATTATGCGTTTATGGTGTTTTGCCGAAGTCAGATTCAAACAAAGATTAGCCGAGATGTTCGACCTTGGTTTCTCTGTTAATCTAACTAAAGCAAACTTAGTTCCATTCTGCCGACATATTAAGCAAGTCTAAGTTTATTCAACTGAGTTCAATTCTATCATATGCAAGTATAATTCAACTCTGCCATATAATATGTCTAAGTTATTTATTATGTTTCATTCAGAAACATCGCCAACTTAGTTCAACTCTATTATATGCAAGTATAATTTAACTCTATCATATAATAAGTCTAAGTTATTCATTATGCTTCATTCAGAAACATCGCCAACTTAGTTTAACTCTATTATATGCAAGTATAATTCAACTTTGTTATATAATAAGTCTAAGTTATTCGTCATGCTTCATTTAAAAATATCGCCAACTTAGTTCAACTCTACTATATGCAAGTATAATTCAACTCTTCCATATAACAAGTCTAAAGTTATTCGTTATGTTTCATTTGAAAACATCGTCATAGGATTGGTCGGTCCTATCGCACAAATTTCAAATTCATAAAAGTCAAACTAGCATTTTATTATCACTTCGGCTAATAAAATTATGACATAAACTTCAAAAAACAAAAAACTAATGATAAAAAAACTTCAAATTGCAAGTGTTCCAAGGTCTCGGCAACTCTTTGCCATCAATGTCTTCAAGCCGATATGCCCCACTGCCGGCAACCGAGATGATTCTATAAGGCCCCTCCCAGTTTGGACCAAGCTTGCCCTCCCTAGGATCCTTCTTGTTGCTGACAACCTTCCATAGGACGAGGTCCCCAACTTTGAACTCTCTTGGGTTGACCTTCTTGTTGTAAACCCTAGTAAGCTGCTACTGGTATGTCCCCAGCTGAATTATTGCTCTCTCATCCTCTCATTTGGCGATACTAACACTACTCATGCCCCCACTCCTTGACGGTTTGAACTTTTATCAACAAATAGGTGGAAGGAGTCGTTGATGTAGATGCCGATAGTGGGGTTCTTGGGCCCCAGTTGGGTTTTTTCCTGCTCCTCTAGGCATCCCAAACCGCGGCTCACCGGAGTCCGACGCGAGATAGCACTAGGGGTGGACTCGACCACGAAGTCGGCCAGAACCTGGCCCTTAATTACTATTTTGGGCCTAAATTCCAAGTCATATTGGCCTAGCACTACTGCCTATCTGGTTACCCTGCTTGTTAGATCTCCTTGCTACAATAGGGACTTCAAAGGATGCTTAGTCAGTACCACAATCTTGTGGGCTTGGAAGTAGTGATTCAGTTTTTTGAAAACCTTCACCAGGGGTAGTGTCAATTTCTCAGGGGTAAGTACTTGGTCTCTGCACTTGCTAGGGTTTTATTCACATAGTATACTGCCCTTTGTTCTCCCTTCTCTTCTCTAATTACCACCGTGTTTACTGCGTGTTCTGAAACTGCCTTGTATAAGAACAATTCTTCTCCAGTTACTAGATTTGACAGAACTGGAGCTGTTGTTAGGTACTTTTTCAAGTCGGTCAAGGCGACTTCGCACTCTTCCGTCCACAAAAAATCTGTGGCCTTCTTTAACAAACTAAAAAATGGTTTACACTTATTAGAACTTCGGCTAATAAACCTGTTCAGGGCTGCCGCCTTGTCGGTCAAAATCTGGACCTACTTGGCTGACATTGGGCTCTTTAAGTCAAGAATGGTCTTGATTTGATCTGGGCTTGCCTCAATGCCCCTTCTGGTAACCAAGTATCCCAGGAACTTACCAAACCCGACTACAAATGCGCATTTAAAAGTATTGAGTCGGAGCCGATATGTTCACAGGATATCAAAAATTGCCTTCAAGTTGGTCAGGTGATTCCCAGATTTTTTTGTCTTCACGACCATGTGATCAATGTACACTTCTACTATTTTGCCAATCAAATGTCTGACCATCTTGGTCACTAGCCTCTGGTAAGGTGCTTATGCATTTTTCAACTTGAAAGGCATCACTCTATAGTAGTACAGCCCTTTTGGGGTGATAAATGCAGTCTTCTCCTCATCAGGGGGATACATTGCTATCTGGTGGTATTCCCTGTAAGCATCCAGAAAGCTCATCCTCCCATGCCCTGAATTAGTATCCACCAGCTGATCAATCTTGGGCAGTGGAAAACTGTCTTTGGGGCAAGCCTTATTCAGGCTGGTGAAGTCAACACAAATCCTCCACTTGCCATTCTTCTTTTTCACAACCATGGTGTTAAATAGCCGAATAGGGTGGTTTACCTCGCAAATGCCTTTGGCTTCCAGCAGTTTGTCCACTTCCTCCTCAACTGCCTCAACATGCATTAATGTCGGCCTTCTTACTCTTTGGATGACAGGTTTAGCCGACCTGTCTACATTGGGTATATGGCATGTGACCTTGGGGTCAATACCTAGCATCTCATATGGTGTCTAGGCAAATACTTCTATGTTGGCCTATAAGAAAGTCTCTAATTCCCGTTCCTCATCATCAGCCAAGCCTGAGCCAAGAAGGAAGAAGTGCTCTTCATCCTCTTCTTGGACCAGAATTTTTTTCAAGGCTTCCTCGCTCTTCTCGGCCGGTTCTTTGCTGACATCATCTAGGACTTTCATGTCCTCGTCCCCAATTTCCACTTTTTCTGTCTCTCGCACCTTGTAGTTGGATTTCATTGCTGCCATAGAGTAATTCTTTGCCTGCATTTGATTCCTTTTGACTTCCTCAATCCCCTGTTCAATTCAAAATTGTAACAATTGATGCAGGGTTGACGGAACAACCCTTATTGCATGCAACAACGGTCTTTCCAATATAGCATTGTAAGAGGATGGGGTATCAGTTATTGTAAATTCTGTGCTAACATTCCTGGTGCCTGCTTGCACCTCCAAATTTATTGTTCTCAGAGGCCATGTTTGCATTCTTTTGAACCCCGACCATTGGGCTGTTAGATTGCTCCAAATCATCTTGGCGAAGGCCGAGCTCCTTGTAACATCTGACATACATGATGTCACAAGAGCTGCTTTGGTTGATCAGAATGTGCCTTACCTGGTATTCTCCAACCTTGAGGGTCATTACTAGAGCATCGTTGTGTGGATGTTGCACCATGTCTAGGTCTACCTCAGTAAAGGACACCATTGGTCTCTGGTACTTGTTTGTCCTAGGCCTCTTTTGCTGGACTGATATATATGCTGTAAGTGCCTCACTTTTTCTATCTCTCCTCGCATATCATTCTTATTAACCTTCGAATGAATCACATTGATTACTTGAGGTTTTGCTTCCTGTGGTTGTGGAGGTGGTGGTGTCGTTGGTGCCGAGGGAAGCCCTGCATGCTCTTCCATCGTTCTGGCCTCATCTATTAGGTCCCTTAAGTGACCCTGTCTGACCAGGTCTTCCAAGTGCATCTTTAGGGCTTTGCACCCCTGAGTCAAGTGCTCATCCTCATTGTGGAAAGCGCAGTGCTTCTCAAGGCTCCTTCCCATGAACTCACCAGAAATCTTCTACGGTGCTCTATAATACGGCTGGTTCCCGATCCTTTCTAGAACTTTATAAACCGGAATCCGAAACACAGTGGTGACTACTTGTGCAGCCCTCAGCCCTGTTTCCTGTCTGTTAACACCAATATTATCTCGGCCAATTCGCTGACCGTTTCTTTCTCTCCTTGCGCCGTTCCCGACATATCCTCTTCTGCTCTGGCATATTTCTCGATCCGTGCTATAAGCTCCTCCATACTTTTTGGTAGAGTCTTTGCTAGCGACTTCTGAAGCGGGCATTCATCCTCTAGGCCGTTCTTAAAAGACACGACCGCCAACTCCTGGTTGCACCCCGATATTCGGTTGAACACCTCATAATATCTTTTGGCATAAGCCTTAAGGCCTTCGCCCTCGCCAATTTTCAGAGCCATCAGGGAGTCTACCTTTAGTGGCTGCAACTTGTTTGTAACAAACCTGGCCACGACCATCTCGGCTGGGCCTTCTCAACTCCTCACAGTTCATTTTGGCAACTTGTGAAACCAATCCAATGCGATTTCCCCAAAGGATGAAAGGAACACCTTGTAGAACAATTGTGACGCCCCGATTCTACACTAAAGGTTGCAGAAGGGAAAGTCGCTAGTGAGTCCTATGGTCAATAACCAAGTAAGATCCCATATCGCCAGAGGAGTCAAAATAGCCTTCCTTCTAAGTCCAAATTTTCTTAGGCAAAAGACCGCCTTTTTGGCAGATCTTACAAGGCATTGACACAAGGTCTCATAAGCAACGTTAATGTTCATACATAGGATATAAATACATAATAACCACAATATACTTGCTTCAAAAGATTGTTCCATTACATTACATCCCCAAAAGAAAGTTTTAAGCTTCATATGAGTCTTACAAAATTATCAAAAGAAACTTCTAATATTCTAGGATAGCCAAAAGTCTTCAAAAGTTTCCGGCTCGTCGTCTTCCACTACGCGTTCCGCTTCGTCACCTGGCATGATACGCCGTGAGCTTTGAATGCCCAGTAAACACACATACACCCCACCCCTTTTTTCCAGTCCAATACACAATCACATTTATAGCACCAAGTAGTAAAGCATGATAATAAACAAATAAATTCATTAAGAGTTGAGTCAGATGTTAGTAACTAGAAATCCCCCAAAGAGATTTCGTCCTCCCGACCACAAGAATCGGACGCGGATTATTTGGTATGCACCCTCTTTTGCTGCTTTGTTGCAGAACTAACCTCGGATGCCTACCAACGGTTATATACCGCGTAGGGCCAACCGCAGGGCCTCAAAAGAGACGGTAAAAATAGGGCCTTGCCCGAATCCCTCCTTACACCAAACCACCTAGGGTCCGAATACAACCGCTCCGTTCAAGGGTCCCGAAAACCACTTGCGCAAGATTTAACCTCGAATAGGGAACACATCCCAACAAACCATATATCACATATTATCATCTTTTCATAACTCAAGTGTTCGAAAACCCAATACCCACCCAATTAGGTTTCCCGTTGAATTAAGTGTTTTAAATCAAGGTTAGTCCAACTAAACAATATAATAATATCCACATAAGCATGCATCCTCAAGATAAGAAAGATAAATAACATAACATGCACATACAACATCTTGCCAAGATATGATCATAAATATTTTCATGAATACAAGGGCACAAAACATCCATACATAACAAATTTCCAGATTTAACATCACGTGAAGATTAATACGAAAGGACTACTTTAGATCATCCACCGAACTCGGTCTTCCTATGGTTCGTAGAGAATTTGATCTAGTTTCTAGAACATTTTTTCAGAAATGGGTTTGCTTTTCCAGATTTTAAGTTATTTAGAAAATAGTCTAGCGCTGTCCAGAATCTGTCCAGATCCGTCGACCGTTACGAAAACTTGATTTTCTTTCAAACCGCTCAATGTTTTTTGATGAAACCAATTTTAGTTGAAAGCTAACTTCTTAAGGAAGGTTTTGACATAAAATAGAGGTTCAGAATATTTTTGTACATTTTTCGGAAATTTTTGAAAGTTGACTGAAAAAAAATAGGTTTTAAGGTAGAATGCCAAACACAAGGAAATTTATAAAAAGGGGGTTCCTCCATGGGAAAGTTTCATTTCTTTTGTGAAGAAAGTATGCTAACTATCACATGTTTAACTCAGAAAATTTGTTTGAAAGAGTACCCATGAAAAGTTGAGAGATGTGTACAACAGAAGATGGTTTTGTGCCAAAATGGGTAAAATACATGAGAGATGGAAACAATACTCAAATCTTAATATTTTCAACATAGGAACTTGATAATAACAGATCTGAAACTTTATTTAGAATCTTTAAAAACATGCATTAGAAAAGGAAATGAAGAGAGGGTTGTGTTGGTGGCTTACCCTCCAAGCTTAGCACAAGAAACTCTCATTCTTTATAAAAATGCTTACTCTCACTCTAACCACTCTTAATCTAAACTCAAAATCTGTATAACAAATGGAGAGAGATACGGGAAAAACCATAGAAGGAAGTTGAGAGGTGGGCTCAATTTATAGGCAACTTGGTGTAACATACTAGTTGGAATATGAAAGGACACATTAGGATTTACTTGAAATTAAAGTCTACTAGTTGGAATTTGAAAGGACAAGTTTGAATATGAATGAACCACTAATAAGGATAGTAAATGAATCA
Source organism: Camellia lanceoleosa (assembly GCA_025200525.1). Lineage (NCBI taxonomy): Eukaryota > Viridiplantae > Streptophyta > Magnoliopsida > Ericales > Theaceae > Camellia > Camellia lanceoleosa. The sequence goes on along the minus strand of CM045758.1, from coordinate 168,163,180 downwards.
CTAATAAGGATATTAAATGAACAAGTTTGTCATAAAAGCCTACTATTTGGAATAGACAAGTCACTAGGTTGTATTTTTCCTAGAATCTCATAATGGTGTGTCTTGGAAATAGATTTTTTTCACCTCCTCCAAGGAAGGGCTAGCCATAGGGATGTGAAGGGACTAATTTTTTAATTATTATAAGTTCTAGGCACATTCTCCTAGGTGTATATGTATATATATATATAGCAAGATTGATGGCATACCAAGGTACAAGATATGAGTACTATTTTGGGGCAAGTTTTGAAATTTTTAAAAAAATATGAGGGCTTGAAGTTAAATACATGTAACCTAGGTAGAATTAAATTAAGTTAGGGAACCTAATTTGGTTAAAGAAATTTTTGTTTTGATAAAAATAAAAATAGCAATTGCTAACCGACAAGATTCGAATTAATTCAAGTAAACGAGGGGCTAAAAATAAATATATAAATATAATTCAACATTAGGGTCTTAAAAGTAAATACATATTTCAGGGGCCTTACAACAATGGTTCGTTCCCAGTATACAAAGCCATTGAATTCAGATATAAGCCGACGTGAAAATTCAGATCGGACTTTCCATCATAAATTTGGAACCTCAGCATATGGAACCTTTTTGGGGCCTCAAACCTATCCAACTTCACTGAGAAAGGTGTTCTTGGCTTGATGAAGGATGTGACCTCGACATTCTGTCGCTTCTTCTGGAGGTAGTCCCTCAAATCCTCCTTAGTCCAACCAGGAGCTTGGCTGTCAACAGATTTCAGTCTTTTTGGTGTACTACTCCCAGTGTTGTTATGTGTCCTCTTGGACTTCTTTTCATTCACTGTATCAAAACACCAGCCCTTCCTCTGGATATTCTGGGATTCTTTGACATATGTTCTCCTAGTACGAGGTGTCTTCTGCGAGTCACCTCTGATCGACTCTTCTTGCCCGACATCTTGTGAAGGCCGATGTGAGGGCTCCTTTTCCTTGCCATGCTGCGGGACTGCTAGGATTGTTTTCTGCCTGCATTTCTGGCCATCAGTCTTGGCCCCTGGCATCAGCGTGTCCTACAACAGAAATGATAGTTATATGACGTTGTTCTGCATCATGAAGTTCACAACCGATTGTAGATCTGCCAACTTGTTAGCCATTCCCTTCATTTCGCTGTCCCTCCTCAGGCATCTATCCTTCCATACTTGGAGGTTGCTCTCATTGTAATACTTATCTCGGCCTGATTTTTTCGGGGCGTCTCCCTCTTTGCCAACGTCTTTATCCTCGGGATTTTGATCTCGTGCTCCCTCATTATGGTTTTCTTCCTCGATATTAGGATCGACATGTTTACCACACGCATTAGGGATGTCATCCCCAATCTTTTCTTTCTACCCGTTGCTGGCCATCTGGTCTCCTTATATTCTCACAGACGACACCAAATTGTGGGTGTTGATTTCTGACCACATAACCAAACAGGGAACTCAACTGGAGAGTATCGACAGAATAGATTAAACCCGAACAACCTGTGACAGAATGATAAGAATCCGGCGGTGGTTCGTCCATCTAGGGGCACTCTGACCTTCAAGTCAGTAATCAAATATCTCTCAAAGATAGCAAGTTGTGCTTAACTCACAAGAAAGAACTTACTGCTCACAGTATATCATACATACCTAAGACCCACAAGGGTGCCTTGCTTTTATAGTCAGCACTGAGTTGATCCCTGTGGAAGCCTCACTTTAGTGGAGTCAGGCTCAATGCTCATCCTAGATTCTCAGCTAGATAGGAATAAACTCCCTAAGAGCTTTATCTTTATCTAAACTGAGATCCTTCCCTATTCTAGGACTCTTGCCCCTTATCCGCTCATATCGGATTCCGGTATCTCCACAGATAACCTCGGTCTAGCCGAGATCACCTTGGCATCATGACCAGGCCATGTGGCACCTCGACTGACACTTCGACGTCACCTTGGCCGCATGCTGTCATTCACAAAATATCTCCCTACATTATCTTATATATGTTAATATTTATCTTATTATTTTTAATTTATAAATAAAATTTTGACTCTCCTATGCATAGCACAGGTCTTATGCTAGTAGATATAGATACTAATGATAGTAGATACCATAAATAGTTCATAAATTAATAAATTTAAATTTTTTTCTATATTAATCAAAGATTTAATTAGAGTATTAAAATAGAAGAACCAATGATAGATATGGCTAAAACTCATTTTTTGACTTTCCATATAAGTAATTTTTAAATATAAAATTATAGATATAGATAGTAATGATAGTAGATAGCATAAGTAGTTCATAAATTAATAAATTTAAAAGATTTTCTATGTTAATAAAAAAATTAATTAAAATATTAAAATAAATGTACCAATGATAATGTAAGGTCCTGGCGTTCCACATCGGGAATGGAGGGGGAGTTCCTAGGCTATAAAAGCAAAAACTTGGACCCTTATATAGCATCGAGGCCTTTTACCCAGTGGTGAAATCCTTAGCAGAACTCCCTAGTTAAGTGTACTTATGATGGAGTAGTTCTGGAATGGGCAACCCGCTGGAAAGAACAAATCCGTGCGGGCGTGGCCCAAAGCGGATAATATTGATGACATGTGAAGGGTTGGGGCATTACAAATGGCATCAGAGCCAACTCTCCGGAGTACCGAGTGTGGGCCCCTAGTGTCTTTCGGTGTATATAGGCGGGCTTGTGAGCTAGTAGGCTATTGCACGGGGACTTGCAGCCTTAAGGAGGATAGATTGTAAGGTCCCGGTGTCCCATATCGGGAATGGAGGGGGAGTTCGTAGGCTATAAAAGTAAAAACTCGGACCCTTATATAGCATCAAGGCCTTTTCTCGAGTGGTGAAATTTTTAGCAGAACTCCCCAGTTAAGTGTGCTTATGTTAGAATAGTTCTAGGATTGGCGAGCTACTGGGAAGAACCAATCTGTACGGACATGGCCCAAAGCGGACAATAGGTGTTACAGATAATGTGACATATGTATTTTTATATTTTTAAATTCAAAAAATTGAGAAAAAAATATTGAGATTTTGAATCACAAAGACCCTTCAACGTTTTTGCTTATATTATATAACTAGCATAATTACCCGTGCTATGCATAAGTATAAATAAATAATCGAAAACTAATTTTTAAAATTAAATAATAGTCTAAAAAATTTATCTAGAATATTTAGTAAAAATAATTTAGAATCAATTAAATTTTATTCATTTTTATCACAGTTATATATAAGAGAATTTTTTTTTATTCTTATGTTATTAATTGTATGCTGTAAGTTATTAATAACAAATACATGTCATAATTTAATTGATAAAAATTAAAAAATAAATCACAAAAATTGTATTTATGATAAAATATAAATACATTTCGTATTATGAGTTTCATAAATTCAATTTATCAAAGGATAGTGGTAAATTACATTTGTCAATATATTAATTTTTTCGTATTTTGTAAAGTCTAAAATTTGTCTAACATCAAAATTATAATTTATCTTATGTTATAAGATTTACGCAAAAATGGATTAGAATTCATGTGTGATATTAAATTTAGGCTTACCATTAGGTGCACGCCAACTTGTTCTTTACCTAATCATTAAAAATTATCTTTGTCTATTTCAAACTTATATGAATTATTTGACCTATTTATTTATTAAATTAGTAAATAGATATTTGTAAGCATTTGAACTTAGTTTAAAAAACTATATATTTATGTTTAAAACAATTAAATGAATAGTTATATATATTTATGGATGAAAAAATTATCTAAGATAGAGTCATCCTAAATTGTAGGTCATATTCTAGTCCTAATAAATTTAAATTTTATCAGAGCTTGTCAATTCGTGACTGATATGAGCAAATTTGGGAGGTTTTAATATTGGATTAAACACTAAAAAGTAGCTAAGAAAAGTTAGTTCAAGTCAATTTTTTTGCCAATAATTCTTGATTTAAGCATAGTCCTTAGAGAATTGTCTAGTTCATGTCTGATCCATGTGTTAGTAAACCCACCTATTTATTTAATTTTTAATTAGTAAATATATTTTTTTTAAAAAAATTATAGCAAAAATAAAAATTATGTACAATTTGTTTGGTATATTTATTGACAATTTTAAAATTAATTAAGAAATTATATAGTTATTCTTAAAAGAATAAATTACATTGGTAGTACTTATATTTTAACTATTGTGTTATTTTTGTCCTTGCAATTTTAATTTGCTCGATTTTGATCATGAATTTATAATTTTGTTTCAATTTGGTCCAATTGTTATAATTGCTAGTTTTTTTTTTTTTTTTATATTGAAAATACACGCATGAGTAACATATGTTATAATTTTATAGATAAAATTACAAAATTATTCAACTCAGTAAGTTAATGTCAACCAACTCAATAACTATTTTATTTTAAAAACATCAACCGACATTATCAATTAGACCAAATTGGTATAAAATCTAAAATTAATGGTCAAAATCAAGCTAATTAAAATTACAGTAATCAAATTGACATAAGAGACAAAATGTGAGGACTATCGATATCATTTACTCTTATTAAAAGATATATTTATATATGAAAAACTATATATTTAAAACGAAATTAGGTTAGAACTTGAATAAAAAATTAATGGCTTATTAAAAACTATATAACAAAACAAGGCTGTTGATGAGACATTTGTCCTAGGTGGCATACAAATTAATGGCTCAGATTACTTTTCTTGGCATACATTTCAAGGGCTGAGATCACACTTCTCTTTTATTTTTCTTTCTCTTTCAGGCTCTGCTTTTTTAGGTTTCAAATTTCAAACATTTCAAGGCTTTGATGCCATTCTCTCTCTACCAGTCTACCAGAGGTTCTCTTTCCCATTCCACCCCCTCTCTCTCTTAGTCAAACACACTCTTTGGTTCTCTCTCTCTCTCTTCTACCCGATCTCCCTCCATCAGAGCCCATCCTATGTAGATACCCAACCCCAACCCCGTATTCATTCTCGATTTTGCCCATTGTAACCCCGACCGAAGGGTTCGATTTTGCCCATTACAACATGAAATTGCCCATTCAATCTGAAATCGAAGGGTTTGATTTTGCCTATTTCAAGGGTTTGATTTTGCCCAAATAGAGGTAACGATATTTGTTAGAATATATGATTTTTTGAGTTCCATTTAATTGAAATTTTGTGTTGTGGTTATGAGTTGTGTTTCCACATAATGTGTTTAACCCGCGTGTTTCTAATTTTTTTATTTTATTTTTTTTAACATTTATTATCAGCATTGTGTATGTATATTGTTTTAAATCTATTGTTAAACTAACTTGCAGGTTAGGATTTTGGAGATTGTTGTAGAGCTATTGGTGTTTCTAATTTTTTTTTTTTTTAACATTTATTATTAGCATTGTGTATGTATATTGTTAAACTAACTTGCAGGTTGGGATTTTGGAGATTGTTGTATAGCTATTGGTGTTTCTAATTTTTTTTTTTTTTTAACATTTATTATCAGCATTGTGTATGTATATTGTTTTAGATCTATTGTTAAACTAACTTGCAAGTTGAGATTTTGTTATTGATATATACTTGAGTTTATAATAATTATTTTTTCCAGTCATGATGTAGTGTTGATAACTGACTTGGTATTGTGTTTTCTGTTGTATTTATTTTAATTATGGAATCAGGAGTGTCACAAACCTTCAATTATGTTTCCAGATTCTTCTTCCCTTTCTCAGATGCACACGTTTCTCTTCCTAATCCTAGGTTTTAATTTTTGCATTGGAGATTTTGTTTCATTTTTTCAGTTGTCATTTTGTGACTTTGAAGATATTTCAGCCGCAAAGTATGAACATCTATGTTGATGATGATAACTTGTGAAGGTCATATGAGCCTCGATAGGGCTTTGTAAGGTTTATCAGTTAATTCAAACTTAAAATATTTGGTTTTTGTGTCACTTTTGCTCCTATTTTGTGTATTTGTGTCATTTTCTTTGATCATAATATAAATGGAAAGGAAAAGAGATTATTCCTTATTTCATTTTGTTTGTTCTTTTTCTCTGTTTCAATAATGTCATTGCCTAATAAAAAGAGTAATCATTGTAAAGAAAGCAACCATCTTAATTGTTTTCTCTCTCCATGCCTCTATATCTCCTCTATATGTGTCAAGGTATGTCTCTATATCTACTTTCTCAATTAGCTTTTATTTTTTGTTGTACTGTGTGTCTATTATTTGTTACTTTTAGATGCATCACCGTGACTAACAGTAGCTTGGTCAGTTTCTTTCAATCTGTTATACATTCATTGTTGCTAGGGAGTTGATGGGATATTTGTCTATGTGGCATACAAATCAAAGGCTGAGATCACATTTCTCTCACCCTCTATTTTTCATATTTCAAACGTAATTCTTGAAGACTACCCTTCTCTCTCTCTCTCTCTCTCTCTCTCTCTCTCTCTCTCACTCACACACACACACACACACACACACACACACACACATCCCTCACTTTCTTCCTCACAAACCTCAACCCCTCCTTGCGCAACTGTCACAGTCTCATTCTGGTAGGCTATTGATGGGTGACGAGTGGTTTATTTCACTGACTGAAGCTATTAAAGGGAGCATGGCAGATTGAGAACAGATCGGAATCCTGAGTCCCAACAACAGATGTGGTGGGTATTCCATATCACAAACCCCTAATCTCTCTCTACATTAGTGTAAATAATTTTCAATTTTTATTCTAAGTGAATCGCAATGGTAAATCATTCATCTGTATTTAATAAGATTGGGCAAATTTTTATGTTCTTTTTTTGGGGGGAAAAAAAAAATTTGGGTTAGTTTTTTCAATTGTTTGTGATTGATTTTTACAATTCGTATCTAAAGCATTGCTTTCAATTTGCTTAATAGGCTTACAATAGAGAGCTTGATAAAAAAGTGAAACTTCTTAAGAATCTTTTGCATCCAAACATTGTGGTTGGAATTTGATTACTAAAAATTTGGTAGGCTAACATTAAATTATTATTTTTTCAATGTAATTCTACATTGATTCATTTAACACTTTGTTTTTTTATTGACAAATAGTAACATTTTATCAACAATCCCATGATTATTTGATTTTGATTGAATACCATTGAAGCCTTCATAGAGCTGACTCTGTGTGTGTGTGTGTTTTTTTTTTGTTGACTTAAATGTATTATGTAATTTCTTTCTGTTTGTATGTAATTTGAGAGACAATTTGGTTTTTTAGTAGAGGGATAATTCTTCTACTTTCTCCACTTTTTTTTTCCCATCTCATATATAAAAGCAGCAACCACATCAAACTGAAATCCTATTGTTGAAGCATATCATACAGTCCAATCTTATTGGTGAGTTGGCTTTAAAATGAAGTGCTAACCACCCTCTCACAACTTTGCCGATCTACTCTAGCCTTGCTCGATCTCCCCCCCTAAAGCTCGAACTCCCTCTTCCCAATCCCTAACTCACTCCCCCTTCTCTCTCAGGCACAATTTTTGTTCTTTGTAGTATCATTGTTTGTATAATTTTGAATATTTTTTATGTAACGCCATCAAAATAAACCCATAAATCATACAATCTTGACATGCTTAGACATAAGAGAATAAAGCATAATTTCATTCATCAGAGTATTCATTACAAAAAGTATTACATATTGACAACAGAAGTAAATGCCCTTTAGGCTTATAACTTTCCAAGTCACCACTTGGTTACAAAAAGGAGAGTACTAACTCTACACAAAATAAGCCATTGGCTTGATATACATGTAATACAACAAAAACAACAAAAAAAGAGCTTAACAGCCTCAACCCTCCCAAGCTACCTCCTTGGAGGTAGCATAACACCTGTAACTAAAAAGGATGTCCCATATAGGGTGAGCCAACGCCCAGTAGAGATATGCTAAACATAATATAAGCAAAGACTAAAACATTAGCATCTAATAAATGTTTAACCCACATAAATCATTTCATAATCCATTTCAATTACATGACAAGTACGTCCGTGTTTCATTCCTCTTTCCTTTACTTAACCGATTTCCAATTCATAAATATGCCTCAGAACCTGGCCAAATGAGACCACAGCTCATATCAATAATACTACCATATTTCACAAATATACACATATTTGCTGTATCAATATCACATAAAACACTTTCATACTTCACAATAGATACACATATTCGCTGTATCAATACTTCAATAGATACACATATTTACTGTATCAATGGAGTCCATCTCCTATCTCTTCCCAAATAACATCCGGTTTAGGAGTCCATCCCCTATCTTTCCCTAAACCGTGGAGTACATCTCCTATCTCCTCCCACACAACACAATGTATATAAACACATATCATATACAAGATCAATCAATACATAAGTTTGATGTATTATTCCAACCGCCATACTCGATGACATAACCAATTGATTAGTTTTAGTTCACCTAATCATCATGCATTGTCTACAACAATCAAGACTATCCTCCACCGATAACCCAAAGCAATTTATTTCTAAATAGATAATAACTGCATCAACAGATAATTTGATAACAATTTCATAAGTGAGTGATTAATAAATCCAACTCCACAATTCCCTCTTATAATGAGCCAATTTCATTATTTCCAACTCAAGTCCATATTTCCATAACATTCCATATTAATTACATAAATTAATTCATACAACAATTTACGGCTTTCTCCCCCTTTTCTCTACAATGACCCAAAGGTCCCATATATCATCAATTCCATCATTTTAAGACCCAAGATACACATTTATGAGTCAAAATAACCAAACCCCTCTTTATTCATTTTGAAACCCTAGCACCCAAGATTACCTAACTTCAACATTACATCAAAATGACCAATAGTTTATGTCAAAGACCATAGAAATGAGTAGTTATTCCTACCTCAAATTTGGAGCTCAAAGGAAGAAGATAAAGAAATTCGAAATGCTCCAAATCCCAATATTTTCGGATCAAAATATAGCCCTCAACAAGCTCCACACTTTTTACAAAGGCCCAAGGGTAGAGGATCACTCTTATTAGATCAAACCCCAGAGAGAAGTTGGAGTTTTAGAGTGAGGTGCTCTTCAATGAAGGTTTTGAAAAGTAAGAGAGAGAAAGAAAGTGTGAAAAGTGATTTAAAATCACCCAGTTGCCATCTGATATACGACTAGTCCGCTCGAGCGGAGAATAGGACGCTCGAGCGTCAAGCACAAAAATTGGACCCGCTCGAGCGCAAGAATACTCGCTCGAGTGCCAAGACACAACTACAAAACACACCTGCTCGAGCGCAAAGGGAAACCCGCTCGAGCGTAGATTACCCTCTCCCAATATTTTTACAGACATTGAACACCCGCTCAAGCGCTAAAAGGCCCGCTCGAGTGCGACCCGCTCGAGCATAAGGAATTCCGCTCGAGCGTGAAAAACAAACATGCAGTACTTTTGCAGAGGCACAAAATGCTGGAAATGTGCAAACTCAGCTCAAGCGTGAAGGGATCCGCTCGAGCGGACCACCAAAAAACTGGGCAACAAGAAATGGAACAAAGGCTTAACCAACCTGTTCGAAACACGCCCAACACATCCTAAAACTCAAATATATGGAATTAAAAGATGATAACAAGACATATACAACAACCAACTTCACAGAACCTAAGTCCAAATACAACAATCAAAGGAGGAAGAACCAGGATCGCTATAACCTCCCTCCCTTAAGAAATTTCGTCCCCGAAATTAAGTACAAGTTTTCCTCAATTCTCAATAACATTACCAACCAACATTCCATAACCTGACCCATTACCGGTCATCCCATCTCTATTCAAAAGGCAATTTACAACATACAACTCAATATGCATCATTAGCATGATTTTCTTTGAAATTTACCAATTTCAACACATTTTCCACAACTCAATTATATATTCAATGCCAACGATATATTTGCATTTCTAAAACATCATTAACATATACAATGTTAAAATAAACTTCCATTTCAAGGCAAGCTCCACAACACTTCCATAAACCAAAATATTTACAATATTTTACAACATAAGACATATTTAATGCTTTTAAAGTTTATCAATATTACAAAATTCCCAATACATGATTATGCATTAACAAACAAGTCTGGATATTTCTCGCGGACCTCCAACTCACGTTCACAAGTGGCTTCCTCCACTCCGTGATGTTTCTACAAAACCTTTACTAAGGGAATGGTCTTGCCTCGCAAGACTTGATCCCGCCTATCCAAGACCCGAACCGGTCTCTCCTCATACGAGGCATCCTCGTCAACCTCTAAGTCGGTCCAATCCAATACATGCGATGGATCCGGCTCGTACTTCCGAAACATACTAACATGAAACACGTCATGCACCCCGGACAACTATGGCGGTAAAGCTAGACGGTACGCAACCTCCCCAATCCTCTCAAGGATCTCAAAGGGACCAATAAACCGAGGGGACAACTTCCTACTCTTCCCAAACTTCATCAAACCCCACCTAGGTGATATTTTCAAAAAAACATGATCACCCGTCTCAAACACCAAAGGCCTCCTCCTGCGGTCGGCATAACTTTTTTGGCGACTCTGGGCTGTCACAAGCCTCCTACGGATAAGCTTAACCTTCTCCTTCATTTTCCTCACCAACTCCAGGCCCAACAAAGGTGCATCACCCACCTCGGCCCAACAAACTGGAGACCTACACAGTCGGCCATACAAGGCCTCAAATGGTGCCATACCGATACTCGACTAAAAACTGTTGTTGTAGACAAACTCCACCAAGGGCAATTGTCTCTCCCACGACTCACTAAAGTCAAGGATACAACCTCGAAGCATATCCTCAAGGATCTGAATAGTACGCTCAGACTGCCCGTCAGTCTGAGGATGATAAGCTGTGCTAAAGGTCAACTTAGTGCCCAAGGCACTCTGTAAACTCTGCCATAACCTAGCAAAAAAACGTTGATCTCTATCTGAGACGATCGACATTGGGACCCCGTGCAACCTCACTATATCCTGAATATATAAATCGGTAAGGTGATCTACTGAATCTCTCACGCACATAAGGATAAAGTGCGCCGACTTAGTCAACTGGTCTACAACCACCCAAATAGCATCACTACCCCGCTGAGTCCTCGGAAGACCTACAACGAAGTCCATAGTGACATGCTCCCACTTCCACTCTGCAATAGGCAAGGGTTGTAACAAACCCGTTGGCCTCTGATGCTCGGCCTTCACTTGCTGACAAGTAAGGCACTTCGATACGAAGACTGCCATATCCTTCTTCATACCCCACTACCAAAAATGGCGACCCAAATCATGATACATCTTGGTGCCTCCCGGATGCACCGCAAGGCGTGAATGGGGAAACTCTCAGAGTACCTCCTCTCGGCAAGACTCTGGCACAAACAAACGGTCTTGGTATCTCACACTCAGGTCGGGATACACCGTCAAACCCTTCTCAACCTTCCCATTGGAGATATTCTCTCGGAGGGATTCTACCTCAAGGTCACCTCCCTGTGTCTCTAACACTCGAGTCACAAGTGTAGGCTGTGCAACAACAGAAAACAAGGTCGCAGCCTCAACGGATTCGCCCAGAAGCAAATCAAACTCGCCAAGTGCACCCAACATCTCCCACTCCCGGATGGCTATACAAGCTACATTACTAATGGATTTCCTACTAAGGGCATTGGCCACAACATTGGCCTTTCCCGGGTGATAGTGCAACTCGAAATCGTAGTCCTCAATGAACTCCATCCACCTCCTTTGCCTCAAATTCAAGTCTCTTTGTGTAAACAGGTACTTCAAATTCTTATGATCCGAGAATACCTCAAATCTCTCACCATAAAGGTAGTGCCTCCAAATCTTCAAGGCAAAAATCACTGCTGCTAACTCTAGGTCATATGTAGGGTAATTCTTCTCGTGTATTTTCAATTGACGTGATTCATAGGCAACCACTTTCTCCTCTTTCATCAACACACAACCCAAACCCTCTTGTGAGGCATCACAATAAACTGTATAACTCAAACCTCTCTCCGGGATAATCAACACAGGAGCGGTGGTAAGTCTAACTTTCAACTCTTGGAACGACTTTTCACAGGTCTCACTCCATACAAACTTGACCCCTTTTCGCGTCAATCTAGTCAACGGCGAAGCTAGCCTGGAAAAGTCCTTCACAAATCGACGTTAATACCCAACTAATCCCAGAAAACTGCGGATCTCAAAAACACTCTTAGGCTGTGCCCAATCCTGCACTGCCTCTATCTTGGATGTATCAACAGACACCCCTTTCCTGGAAACAACATGGCCTAAGAATTTCATAAGTGAGCGATTAATAAATCCAACTCCACCATTCCCTCTTATAATGAGCCAATTTTATTATTTCCAACTCAAGTCCATATTTCCATAACATTCCAAATTATTACATAAATTAATTCATACAACAATTTAGGGCTTTCTCCCCCTTTTCTCTACAATGACCCAAAGGTCCCATATATCATCAATTCCATCATTTTAAGACCCAAGATACACATTTATGAGTCAAAATAACCAAACCCCTCTTTATTCATTTTGAAACCCTAGCACCCAAGATTACCCAACTTCAACATTACATCAAAATGACCAATAGTTTATATCAAAGACCATAGAAATGAGTAGTTATTCCTACCTCAAATTTGGAGCTCAAAGGAAGAAGATGAAGAAATTTGAAATGCTCCAAACCCCAATATTTTCGGATCAAAATGTAGCCCTCAACAAGCTCCACACTTTTTACAAAGGCCCAAGGGTAGAGGATCACTCATACTAGATCAAACCCTAGAGAGAAGTTGGAGTTTTAGAGTGAGGTGCTCTCCAATGGAGGTTTTGAAAAGTAAGAGAGAGAAAGAAAGTGTGAAAAGTGATTTAAAATCACCCATCTGTCATCTGATATACGACTAGTCCACTCGAGCAGAGAATAGGACGCTCGAGCGTCAAGCACAAAAACTGGACCCGTTCAAGCGCAAGAATACCCACTTGAGCACCAAGACACAACTGCAAAACACACCAGCTCGAGCGCAAAGGGAAACCCGCTCGGGCGTAGATTACCCTCTCCTAGTATTTTTACAGACATTAAACACCCGCTTGAGCGCTAAAAGGCCCGCTCGAGCGCGACCCGCTTAAGCATAAGGAATTCCGCTTGAGTGTGAAAAACAAACCTGCAGTACTTTTGCAGAGGCACAAAATGCTGGAAATGTGCAAACTCCGCTCGAGCGTGAAGGGATCCGCTCGAGCGGACCACCGAAAAACTGGGCAACAAGAAATGGAACCAAGGCTTAACCAACCTGTTCGAAACACGCCCAACACATCCTAAAACTCAAATATATGGAATTAAAAGATGACAACAAGACATATACAACAACCAACTCCATAGAACCTAAGTCCGGATACAAAAATCAAAGGAGGAAGAACCAGGATTGCTATATTTTACATGGTTCATGAAATCTGTTTGTATTTTTGTTAACAATTCGAGGAGAATTTTTTACGTGGTTCATGAAATCTCTTTGTGTTTATTTAATTTGTATTACGAGAGAATTTGTAATGTCCTTTAGTTCTTCGGTCGTAGAATGGTAAAGCTATGTCAAAGGTATGAAAATTTGGTATGGATTTTTTCTAAATCAATTTCTAAATTTTGATTTCTTCTTGCTTAAAGATTAACAAATTTTGGTGTTTCTAATATAATCACTATTTGTAAAAATATTTTTTATGTGATTCATGATTTTTTGGATTTTTTCTAAATCTATTTCTGAAATTTGATTTCTTCTTGCTAAAGGTCAACAATTTTTTAGGTTTCTAATATTATCACTATTTGTAAGCATATTTTTTATGTGCTTCATTATTTTTTTTCCTATGTATTATTTTTTATCATTTGAATACTCATGAAGAGGACTCATATTTTTTGTAAGCACATTTTTTATAACAAGAAGAGGACTCATATGGCCGAAGTGATTCACAATCATTTTAGTAACTCCTATATTGTTGCTTATTTCCTAACTACACTTTTTGTTATTTCGGTCAATAATTCCCAAGCCTACTTCACAATATTTCCTGCACATTTTCACATTCAAAAGCTGTTGTACATGGTTTTCTAGAATGGAATCCCCTCTAGAAGATCTTTTGCGTTATTCTGCAAGAAATAATTGAAGTAGTTCTAATTATGCTTTTACAAGATCATCCAAATAATTGAAGGTATTCATTGACATCTACTTTTCATATTATGCTTAATCAATCATTATTTCTGTTGGTTGTTGATTTTGATGTTTTTGATTTTTTATTAGTTGATGCGCTTTTAAATTTGTTTAGCACATTAGCTGGTTTACTTTGGTTTTATTGAATTTCTATCTTTATGGATTTGGTAAGTTGTTGGTGAGGCAAATAGGGTGTGCAGTAGGGGAGGGAAAGACAAAGAAGGTGGTGGCAATGCGATGGGAGAATAAATTTGAAAAAAACCAAAATTTTTAGCTTTAGAGAAAATTCTATGTAACAAGGAAGGGTAGTATTTGATCCAAAGGCTAGGATTGCTTCTCCCTTTTATCCACGGTCCATTTCCAACACTGATTTGGATGGTCTAGATTAATTTAATCTAATGGTCTATTTTTTAACACTTCATCCATCTTAGATTCTAGATATCTCTCAATCCCTCCTTAACTTTGCCCCTTCCTCCTAGCCACCACCTCATCAAAGTCTAATTTTTGTTGTCTAGATTCTTGAATAAAATTCTTATCAACTGGTATGGTTTAACAATTAAAATATTAATATTGTTGTTAAACTTTTATTTGGTGTGTATTTGTAGGTTGTGTTTTGTCAAGTTTATATGTGGCTCATAAGTTGATTTTTGGCTTATTACGAAAAAATGTACAGAAAGTAGAGAGGTGATGTGACCCAAATAAGTCAATAAGTCAATATTTTGATTGATCCAGATGTTTTGGCTTTTGTAGATTTTGTAAATGATTTGATTTCTTAGCTTTGTTTTCCCTTTGGCAGCTAAATTTTTGTATTCTTTGCATCATCTTGATGCTTTTTGATAAAGTCTGCTTATTTATGAAGAAAAAAAAATGATGCTGAAAGCTCCCATGTTTGAATAATTGGATGCAACATTGTGGTCTTTTCTTAATTCGACACTAATTCATACTTAGCAATGTAGTAATAGGTGTAATATCAGTTTTGCCATGGACTACTAGATTTGTTACGTTCATCAAAAACAAATAATTTAAAGTGTTGACATCATATTTTTTTTAGTCCCAGGATGGTTCTTGAATAAAATTCTTATTAATTGGTATGGTTCTTGAAGCATTTTTATTTATTTTAACAATTAAAATATTAGTATGTTTCAAGACTACAAAGCACTTGATGCTTCATAATATTAGAATTGTTGTTAAAATTTTATTTGATGTTATCCGTAGGTTGTGTTTCTATTGTTATGCTTCTAATTATGTCGAAAGCTCTTCATGTTTGAATAATTGAATGAAACATTGTGGTCTTTTCTTAATTCCGACATTGATGCGTACTTAGGAATTTAGTAATAGGTGTACTATCAATTTTCCCATGGACTACTAGATTTGTTATGTTCATCAAAAACAAAGAATTTAAATTTGTTTTTGCATGCAAGATTTTTTTTTTGGTTTGCATATTCCAGATTTTTCTTCCAATGAAAAGTTGGATAAGTAAATATTGACCCAAGGGCACCACAAGATGGTGACTTTGATGGCCATGGATCTCATGGATTTCTTTTTATTAGTTTAAATGCGTTCATAATTTCTAAGCTTATTTCTTTTAAATGGGATTAAGTGAGAAACAGGGGATAATGTACTATTAATAATTGTGTAAGATCTTAAATTTTAAAGATTCAAGCAGTCTCATCACTGTCTAATGAACTCATGCATGATGTAGTCAATAATTTTGTTCAATTAACTTTTACTTCAATGCCTATTTATTTATTTAACGTGCTTATTTCAATTAACTTTTCTTATGTGGCTTTACGTGAACAAAGCGTAGCGTTCTTCAGATCAAGGAAGGCAAAGGAATTGAACAAATCTTTTATAATACTAATTCACAAATTGTAGTGATGGATGCATTTATTTCTATGATACTCCATTACAACTCAAGGCAAATTTTTTTTTTGAAGGGAATAAACCGGTTATCTACATTACACTTTCATATTTATGAAGGGGAGGAGCCTTGACTAGGTGTCCTATCTTTTTAGTTTTAATACAATAGTTTGTTTTGCCTTTTAGCTTTTGTCGGCAATAGTCAGTTTGGATTGTTTGGATTTTCTCAAGTATTACATTTTTTTAATGGTAATTTTTTTTTGAGCGGTTTTTTTTTTTTAGCCTTCTATGAGGAATCATGTATTTTGATCATGAAAAAATTGTTCAAGTGTGAATGTAATAATTCTTTGGTATTTAGTTTGATAATTGAAGGTAAATTGGGGAAGACATTGGTTCTTTTATCAAGAAGAGTTATATTAGAAATTTTTTTATGTTCAATTTCTCTGGATGGTTTTCTTGGTAAATTGGGGAAAACACTAGTAAATTGGTTTTCCTGTTATGATTTCTTTTAGCTGATTTTTTAAATTGGAATTCAAGTGTTGGAGTGATTTTGTTCTGGTGTTGATCTGACATTAAAGCGTTGTGGTTGTGTTGCTTTTTTTTTTATGTGTATTAATGATTAGTCTTTCATTCTTGACTAGATGGTTAGTTTTTTTTTTGTTTTTGTTTTTTGATAAGCTATAATGATTATTTTTTGTACCAAAATGTTCATTCACCATTCCTCATATCGTGAAGTATGTCATTTTGAATTGATTTGTTATAATTGAGTTCTATAGTGCAGTGAAATTATTGTCATTCTGAATTGATTTATTTTAATTGAGTTCTATAGTGCAATAAAATTGTTGTCATTCTGAATTGATTTATTTTAATTGAGGTTTGTAGAGTGTGAGATACCAAAAAAATTGTTGAGAGTGCCTTTAGGCACGAGTTATAAATTTTTATTTTTTTTACTTTACATTTTACTATTTTGATTTGCAATATTACTGAACATTATAAATTTTATATGTTTATTTCTTAATTTGTATTAAGGCTAGGGAGAGTTGTTATTTTAATTGAGTTCTATAAAGCGTGTCGTACAAGCAAAATTGTTGAAAATTCTTTAAGAAGAATCAAAAGATGCTATAGACTTCACAAACTTTAACATGATATGTATAAATTACAATTATATTTTGATCACAATATTATTTACACCGTGCCTTTAAATTTGATCAATTTTTCATTTAATTTTTTTCGTAATAGAATTAGGTTGTTTAATAATTATAATTTATAGTTCCAATTTTTCTTTGTATTTCTTTAAAAATATTTTAAAATTATACATAATATATAATTTCTTTTGGAACTTTCCTTTTCAATCTCAAATTAGTTATAATTTGATTTATATATAATTTATTTTGACTTCTCATCTACAAAACTAACAATGAATATAAATTGTTTTCGAACATTGTAAAAATAAATAAATAAATATATTATCAATAATAATAATAATAAAACATATTTTTATTTATCATATGACATCTCACCTTTGCATTGCTAATAGACATTAATAATAAAACTCATTACAATAATACGGTATAACATATGATCACAATGATTTTTTATAGTTATACAAAAGTACCCAAAATAATATATTCAAAAAAAAAAAAAAGAATGATCTATATTCAATTTTTATATAGTAAAATTCACACTTAATCTCAACCATACATTAGTTTTCTAAATCAATTTATCATCCAAACTATCTACAATTCTTTTAAGTAATATTCAACATTTCAAAACTCACCCAAACAATACTCTGACCGGCTCATCATCATCTTTGTTGTTGCCATACTCACCACCTCCACTAACCACTATGCAACTCCGGTATAGTTTTTTATATTTGAAAATTTAAAAAGATAATGTTGGGGAAATAAAAAGGTACCATTAGAGTTTCAAAGGGTTAAAAATAAAAAATAAAAAAATGTGTAGTTTTAGCTTTTCTTATTCCATATATGGGTGATAATTTTTTTTAAAAATCCATAAATTATGAAACAATATTCATTATTTAAAATTTTATTTATTGATGGACAAGTCAATTAAATGTTTTTAATTTTTTATAAATAAAAAAATTTCAAAATTTTGTTTAAGAAACTAAAAAAATGGCCAAATCATAAAAAACAATATAAGACGTCCTATTCTATTAAAAAACTCATAATTGTATTATCAATTTACAGATATCAAAAATAATAATAACAACAATATACAAAATACACAAACATCCACCAAAAAAATAAAAATAAAACTTCAAATTAACTCCCAAAACAAAGATAGTTAAACATATATATATATATATATATTATCAATTTAGCTGGAAAAAAAATCATATAGAGATCCAAAAAAAAAATACTCACACAAAAATAGAAATTTTTTTAAAAAAAAAATACAAACAAACAAACTTGAAATAAGCTTGGACTATAGACAAAGAGAGACTAATCTTTGCATCATTACATTTGGAGAGAAGTTGGACGGGTTGAAAAAAAGATCAAATATTGACTGTTAAGAGAGAATTGTATTGAATTTTTAATTTGAATGGGTTTTTAAAATTTTAGGATTTATGTTATTTTCGGAAAGGATGATGATGGCTTACCATATTATTTTGAATTTTGAAATTTAAAATCATTGATAATTAGTGCCTTTATTGTTTCTTTATTTGAATTGTTTTGATCAATATTATTTTTGAAAAGAGTGAGGGTGACTTATCATATTGTTTTGAATTTTAAAATTTAAAATCATAGTTAATTAGATTTTTTTTTTTTTTTAGTTTTTTGACTTAATGAACTAACCAATAGAGTTGTTGTTGTTGTTGTTTTTTTTTTTTTTTATTTCTTTAAAAATTAACAAATTAACAAAATTAATTTGGGAGTTTGAAACTCCCACAATCAATGTTATTAAAAAGTCTCTTTTCCTGATATATATATAGATTTTTTTGCTTCAAAGTAAAAAAGGGAAAAAAAAAAAGAAAGAAAGTAGAACAAGATAGAAACATGTGTGAAGTAAATGAGAAAAATGTTTTCTTAATTTCCTTCCATCTCATAGGAGATGAAATAGTAAGATAGTAGTAGCGTGCCTATTATTGATTTGGAAACAAACAACGTTCAAAGTGTTAAGCGGTCTTTAGTAGTTGACAATTACTCATCACAAGCAAGCTGTCAGGAAAGAGACCATACAAGTTTGGAATTGAATAAAATTAAAACGTGAAATGCATGCTTAATATATAATTATTAAATATACAAAAATTGAAATTTCCAAACTATTGAGAAAGAAAAGCATTGACAGCTAATAGGCTTTGACATATTTAGATCTTGAAATTAGGGACGGATTTGTGGAAGAAATTTTTTAAAATAAAAATAAAAAATGAATGAAGGCTCTGTTTGTTTTACCGTATTTTCTGTTGTTTTGTTAGACCTATTTTGGGAAGATGAATAACAAGTTAAAGAAAATACAATTTGAGTATTAGAAAAATATTTTACAAAAAAAGTCAAACACTGAAAAATAGGAAGGAAAATGATTTTTTTGCATAAAAATGATTCACATGTCAAATATTTGTAAAATAATTTACATATAAAATATTTTATATTGAAACAAATGAAATTAAAATGTAAAATATATTTTTCTGTTCTCTCTCTAAGTCTCTTCTAATATCCAATAATTAATTGCACACTTCCTCTCATCACATGCATGGTGCCTCTATATTCTGTTACTATTTTATTAAGAATTAATTCTAATAAATATTAAAAAAAAAAGTAATAATTCATATTCTCATGATATCATCTTAAAATATGCGTCGTGTTGCTTGAATAAAAGTAGTGCCTCGCCTTGACCTAGAATTGATTTTCATGATAATAATATTTAAATCGGTAAATTAGATAGACCTCCCTCAAATAATAATAAAACATAAAAAAAAAAAAAAAAAAAATAGGCAATTTCATAATTTTAATTAAATTATATTATTCACTCACTTATCTAACAAATTTGCTTAATTATCACCATTCTCATAATTTTGGACAAGGATAATAAAGAGTAAATTAGATATTTTGATATAAAACTGATGACATTATTATGGATAAAATACATTAAATTTGACATAATTATATCAATCTTATTTTTAGTAAAGCTAAACGGATCATAATTGATGCAAACAATGTGAAAGTACAAATATAAATAAGATAAAATATAGGAAAAACATATAGTACATATGCACCTTATAATTAAAAAAAAAAATGACATAATTTTATACTTTTTGAGTTATAACTAAAAATTATATATCATAATTAAACACAACACGAGACATAACTAAAGAATTTATGAGTCATATAACTAAATTAATGTCATAACTGAAGAAGAAAATTAGTTATAACTAAAGAAAGAAATGACATAACTAGAAGTACATATTTTCAATGGTGTACATATTAGAATTTCTCTAAAATATATATTCAATGTGAAAGAGAAGATAAAATCAATTTTTTTATTATTTATATAACTAACAAATTATTGATGAAAGATGGCTAAATATTATGTAAATTAAAATTTTAAGAGAGTTTAATATAATTATATCAAATTTTTTTATGTTTATTGTAGTTTTTTAAAACATAAGAGGATGTGATGTCTAATAAGAATAATGTTTGAGAGTTCTAATCAGCATGCTTGGTTGTTGTTTTTTGAAATTTTTTTTGAAAAAATGATTTGAAAACTGTTTTTTGGAAAAAAATGCTTGTTTGGTTTTTAAAAAAATATATCATTACAATTTCAAATTTTCCTCTAAATTAATGATTGAAACAATTAAAAAAATACAAAAAAATCACATCAAAACATTCTCTCAGATTTTTTAAATATATATATATACATACATATATGTACCTATATGTACCTATTCTACTAAAGCCTACCTATCTCATTTTCAAAGCCTACTTATATGTACCTATTCTACTAAAGCTTACCTATCTCATTTATTTTTTTGAAAACATAACTCATTTTTTAGAATAACCAAACAAGTTGTATAAAATTTTCAAAAAACCATATTCAAAAAATCACAACCAAACACAGTGAATGTAACTTTGATGATGTAGATAATGTCCATGTGAAGGTGGGGCTCACACTCCTCTCTCTATCTCTCTCTACTCTCCCTCTCTTCCATACTCTACTATTAAAGCTATGTATAATTATTGTGTCTAACAATTTGAACAAAATGGTTATGAAATATTTAGGGGAAGCATAATGTGATTATATTAAAATTATAAAATTATTCACTGTGTTTGGTTTCAATTTTCTAAAAATTGTGATTTTTTTTTTCATATTTTTTTATTTTTAATGAATATTTTTAAAATTTTAAATATTTTGTTTACTTTTTTAGATGCATCTTACTTAAATGCATTTAAAAAATAAAATATTTGTGAAAAAATATTTTAAAAAATTAATAAATACACAAAAATATAAAAATATACTGAATTTTTATATATTTGGTATTTAGTGAATTTTTTAAAAATTTGTTTCACAAAAATTATACTTTTTAAATGTATTTATGTTAAGTGTGTCTAAAAATTTTAAAAATTATTTAAAATATTAAAAAAATAAAAAAATACAAAAAATAAAAAAAAAATTTTAAAAAAAAAAAATTAGAAACAAACATAATGATTGTAATTTATTCATAACTGCCCTAATCAAAGCAAAGTAGTACAAGTATACCATCCATAGAATCACAAATGATAAGATTATAATAATGTCGGTATCATTCATGTCACTTCATCATTATTATTTACAATATTACAATTAATTCATTCAATGGCTGCCATTCATATAATTAGTTGGAGTAGTTATTGGTTAGTTTTGGATATTATTAGGTAGTGTCACAAAAATATTGTGATTATTAAGAAAAGATAAAAATTACGATTTCATATTGAGTGATTAAAAAATATTAAAAAATAATTTATGATTAATAAAACTTACTATCACAACATCCTATGAGAGCATCCCCATAAAAGCTGCCATTAAAAAATATAAAATTCACGATTTCATATTAACTAATAATTTTCATCAATTTGGCAAGTTGTTTATATTTAACTTCAGACAACATCCCCATGAGAGCCGCCATTCTGTACGCTTTGCAAGTGAATGCTTTGACTAAACAATTCGTATTCAGAACACACGTATATACAAATGTAGGTACTTGAAAAAAAAAACTCAATAATATATTATGTAATTTACATATAGACTTGTGTAATATTATTATTTATTTATTATTATATTTGTGGTTTGGGTTGGGTACAAGTAAAGTCTATGTTTGGGGAGTAAGTTTTGAGATTTTTTTAGGCTAAAATAGTTTTAAAAAAAAAAAAAAAAGATTTTTTAACCTAATAAGACAAAGAATAATGTTTGAGAGCTCGAATTTGGCCTCCTAATCCCCAAGCAGCGTCGTTTTGGGGATTTCGATTTGAAACAGGAAGAGGGAGAGGGAGAGGGAGAGAAGCAGAGGCAGAGGGGAAGAGAGAAAGAGAGAGAGAGAGAGAGAGAAGACGATCGTCGATCGCTGACCCCACTGTCCCAGCCCCGCTATCGACGGTGGATGCGACGGTAGATATCAATCGCAGAAGTCGGAGTCGGAGTCGCCGCTGTTGCTGGGTTCGAACTCCATCAACGAAATGGTGCCTCTGTTTCGTCACTGTCGGAGTCGTCGCCTTGCCTCCATTTCTGCCTCTGCCCGGTTGAGTGTGCCCCCTCCAGTCCTTCTCTTCTTCTTCGTCGGTCGATCGCCTCTGCCTTGCCTCCGTCTCTCTCTCGATCTCCTTCTCTTTTGGATTCGGGGGATTCGGGGGCATCCGAATTCGAGCGACGTAGCAAGACTCTAAGACAAAATATCACATCCAACACATAATCATTACATTTTTTTCTCACAAAAAAATTAAAAAAGTCAAAAAAGTCAAAAACCCTTTCCAAATCAGGCTTTTTAGCTCCAGGTTAAAATAGCCAAAAAAATTAAAAAGTCAACTCACTTCCCAAACAAAGCCAAAGACATATTCTCTTTGTTCCTAACTGCACTCGATTGAGTTGTTCAAAAAATTTCATAAATTTGGTTATACCTTGTTTAATCACCTCCAAATTTGTCCAATTAGTGTCAAGGAGAATCAAAGGCTGTGTTTGGTTGTATTCTTGAAACGTGATTCTACACTTGTATTCCAGTATGATGTTTGTTTAGGACTCTCAAATCACGTTTCAAAAGCTCTTTCAAGAGCTCTGCGAGAAAGCTGCCTCAGCCGCTCTTTTCTGATGTGTTTTTTTTCAAAATTTGTGCTAAGGGGATGTCCGGCCGGTCGTCCGGCCGGTTGTCCGGAACAGTAATTTTTTTTTTTTTGCAATTGATTTATATAATCGAAAAAAATATTTCCTAAATTTTTTTTAATTTTTTATGTGTTTTAAAATAATTTTGAGTTGTATGTTTAGTTATGAGTTGTAAATTTTTATATCACATATCAAATGTCACATCAACAATTCCCCACTCAAATCAAACCTCTTTTCCAAAACTATTTTCAAAACACTTTACCAAACAAATTTTCTATACTCAAATCATAATTTCACAACACACAAACTCAAAATATAACTCATACTCTCAAATCACATTTACAAAACTCTACCAAACACTACCAAAAACTTTCTAAAGCATTTCTCTTTAGTTTAGGAGGAATGGATGCTTATTGACAAGTCATTATCACAGTTTTGGGAGACTTTTATATTTTCAGAGCATCTCTAACGGTGAATTAAATCTAGCATCAGATTTAAATTTTGATAAAAAAGTCATTTTTTATAGCTCCAATGATTTCAGTAAATTGGTATCAAAATTAGAATTCACCAAAAAAATCATCAAAGTAAGAATAGGGTACAAATTTCATTATTTTACTGTGCGTGACCATTGGAGGAGACCAACCGGTCGACCGGTTCCCTTTCAAATAGGTAGGTTCAAACCGGTCAAAAAAGTTCAAACAAGTAAAAAAAAAATATATATATATATATTTTTTTGCCTTACCGGTCGACCCATTCCCTTTTAATGCACGGTTAGAGGAAGAAATATCAGATTGAGAAAATTAGCTTTTTTTTACTTAAATTTGATGAAAAATTAAATTCACCGTTGGAGATGGTCTCAAATTATTTCTCTCTTATATTTCAAAATATTAAATTATTTAAAAAATTTTGAAGTATAAAAATATTGAAATATAATTGAATGATTATGAATATTTTAAAATTAAAAAAAGATAAAGAAATTTTGAGTTAAAAAACTCAATAACCTGTCTATAACGTTATGATGTGATGTGTAAAAGTAGTGTTTTTAAATCAAGATTAGTAATTCGAGAGTTTCATTCTCCAATATTAGAGTGCTGCCTAGAAAAGTTTGACATTTTCATAATTAGAATATGTGAGTTGTGAAACAACGTAAACGTAAGAGCACTCAATAATTGCCTCAGTTTAACATTGCATGTGGCTTTGCGTGCTCGGACTCTATGGCTTCTGCAATCATTAATAAATAGTTAAGATAAACTTTCCGATGTCAATTGGGTATTATTTTGATGGTGTAAATCGTTTATTTATAGAATTTTTCATATATATCATTAATTAAAAAAATTAATTCGATTCAATAATTATAATTTATTTTATTGTGTTCATCTAAAAAAAAAATGAATGATTTATTTTCAAAATATATTTATCATTCCAAGACAAACGTGATAAAATAAAAAAGTTATAATTTATCGAATTGGCTTATTTTTTCCCCATAAATGATATATATTGACAACTCTAAATGAACAGTTCAAATTATTAAAATGGAACCTGTAATGAGCTTTATAGACCTCTCAAATTTTATCAAACTCAAATACGAATTTTCCACAATTTTGACTCTATATGATTTAATAGTTTTCTATGTTTATGAATTTGAAATTATGAAAAGTTGTTGCAACAGTAATGGGTTGCCCAATAGATGACGTGGATGGAGGTCATAGAATATCCCTTAATGGATGCTAAATGGACAATCTTGCTACTGCTAGTAAAGTACTCCTTTTTCTTCTTTTTCTTTTTTTTAACATATTGGGAATAAATACTAGAGAAATATGTTTAATAATTGAATTTGAGAAGAGCTTGGCTTCTTTCTAATTCTGGATTTAAATTGGATAGTTCAGTCGGAGACCAGATCATACCACGTTAATTTTTATTTATTTATTTGTTTTGAATAAATCAAAGGTCGAATTTAATGACCACGCATAATTCAAATTTAAATCCAACTAAGATGTCCAATCCAATATTGAATGGGTCAATGAGTTTGGCAATGAGCTGATAAATTTGAGCTTTGAATCTTTATTTATTTATTTATTTTTTTAAAAATGTTAACATAACACCATTTGATGTTCGAGATTGGATTTCACTAATTGAATCTGAATTAAAGAGAAGTTGACGCGACTTAAAATCCACTCTCTGTCTCACATTGGTTTTATTTTGTGAAATTACTTTTTATATTCACCGTATTATTGTCAGTTTAAAAAATAAATTTATGTATACAAAAAATAAAAATTTACACAATAAAATATAAATGTGATAAAAGGCAGCTTGAATAAAGTCCGAATTAGAGAATTGAGATGGGTTCGCCAGCGGAGCTTGCCTTTGTGGGACCGTCACATTTTGGCTGTCATAATTGACGACCTCAGATCAGATCAATATATGAATATTGAATATTGAATATAATATTTGTCACTCTCTATCCAAGGAGTCGATTGGCTTATACTTCATATTTCATTACAAGGTTGGGAGATTTGAGGGACTTTAGCAAATAATTTTTTTTAAGTCGATAAGAAGATTGCAATCAACTAGGAAGCGTCCAACAATTCACAAATTGGTTTAACTGTCAAGAAAGATTCATCCTCTTTTCAGTTTCTTCATCAATCATCCTAAATCATGTTTGTTTTTTAGATTATGTTGATTGAGATTGTAAGTACAGCTGAATTGAGTGATGAGATTAGTGTAGCGGTAAATCCCAATTAAAAATACAAGATGAAATTAGTATACACATTAATGTGCCAATTAGTGTTATGCCATTATTACTGACCCTATTTATTATATAAATTACAAATGTCCAAAACCTTTAAAATTATGCCACATCATCTGTTAATACACTAGTTAATACATTAATTAATATATATAACATTATTCTAGGTTTTATTTGTTTATTAGTGTGATAGTATTAATTTGACTGAAATTAAATCTATAAAATTAGATGAGAGAATTTATTACATAAAAAGTGACTTTGTTAGTTTTGTATATTATGGGCAAAATAGTCTTTTTATTCCCATCAATAGGATTATAGGATTTGATTAGCAATTCCAATCCTACTATCAGACACGTCATTATGACAATCAAATATGATTTTAATAGGATACCCTCTAGGAGCTTCCGCAAAATGCAATTAAAGCACATCTAAAGCTTCCAAAATTAGATGTTAGTATCTTAAAGATATGCAATTAATTAAGCTACAAGCAGCTTTGGGTTTGGTTAGTCATACACGCACCACATACCGCATAAGACCCATCACAATTAAGTGGCTCATTTATAGAAGGTTAAGATAAGACAGACGTAAAAAAAAATAATATTTTAAAATTTAAATCTCTTTCCATCTCGCTAGATTATTTTGTTCTAGGTGAACTAACTTATGCATAAGAGAGACTTTCGCCGGCACCGCACCGGTGCCAGCCAACCGAGACTCACTTTCTATGGCAGGTCATGGGGATGGATTTCAGCATCATCAGTATCAATCAATTCACTGGGCCATAATTTCTTCAGTAGCCTTGTGACTATATCAATGACTACCAACTTCAAATGTTAAAATAGAACATGATTTCTTCAGTGGCCTTGTTCACTACATCAACGACTACCAACTTCAAATTTTAAAATAGAACATGATTCAGCAATTCGAATTTCAAGGGCTTTACAAATATAAACCCTCAAGTTGATTAATTAATTGACCTCGGACAATTATCTAAGTGGTTATGGAAAGGACATTTAGATGTTAAGGTGAGTGAGATTTCAGGTTTGAGTCTATAAGGAGGCGTTGGTCTGCGTTGTAATCTAATTGCTAACAAACTAACCACTATCTTGTAAAAAAAATAAAAATGTTTGATTAATTAGTTGCAACTAGCTCTAAAACACAGCATGTACAACAATGGAACGAAGTCGAAAGAGAAGTCATCCTGTGGAATTTGAGAGAGAGAGAGAGAGAGAGAGAGCCCAAATCACAGCAGCATGGGCTGAAATGAATGAGTCATATGACCCACACCTGGGCCCAAACTCGCTCAGACATGTCCCAGCCCAAGATACGACTAAGCCCAGTTTAAATTTATGGATATAAATTAGAGTTGGTACTAGTCCATTAATTTTTATTATTTATTTTTTATAAAATTACATTGTACTCTTATAAAATATAAATCTCATAATATTTTGTCCCATACCATCAGTCAAACAGATGAAAAATATTAATGATTATTTGTTAGACTACAATTTCCATTTTATACTTCATTAAAAACTCGCTTGCAACTAAACAATCATATTTTATATTTTAATAATATACACTATTTAGAGACTGAGAGTGATTGGATAAATTCATTTTTTTTTTTTTTTGATAACTCAGGTGTCCGGGCCAACTTGCGCAAGACCTCGACTAATTCTGGGGACCAATCCCACCGTCCCACTAGCGGTGGCCATTTAAAAGCCGAGCAAAGCTCTGTATGACCAAGAACACAAGAGTTGATAAGACCTAAGAGGTTTTGACGAGACCTGAGAGGAGCAAACTCCTAAGTCCCAAGCCTCCACCACTAGGCCAACCCTTGGGGGTTGGATAAATTCATTAGATAAGAAGAAGCATAATTGTGTCATTTCCCATTAGTAAATATTTAAGGATAATGTAGTAATTTATCACATGTATTACACCGTTAAAGTAGTTATTATAGAAGAGTCAATGTAATAAAGTTGTGAGATTAATTGTATTTTTTCATTATTTGCGAGAGATCAGTGTAGCATTAGTATATATGTACAGGCTAACAATATTATATTTTCAGAAAAGTCATACAGGAAAGTATTTAGAAAAATACATTTATAAATCACATTTATTTTGGGGTTAAAAATGACTTCAAAATATAAATAGTCAAGTAATTGCATTAATTAGGACCAAAGACCAATTCTTCGGTCTTTATATTCACTTGACAGAATATACAGAAAATGGTTCAAAAGAGGAAAATAATTAGGACCAAAGACCAATTAGTGTGTAATGTGAGCGAAATAATTTCTTTGGTAATGGGCTATTGTTAAAATTATATTTTGCAATTGGTTTGATTTTGTCTATAGATTTATTAAAACAACAAAAATGAAATTTTATTTAATTTTTCTACGTGCAGAAAATTTGATTATAGAATCTGACACAACACTCTCATATGTGATAAGATTCACACATTTAATGAGTCACACCTCACACGAGAAAGTTATGTCTCATTCTGTAATCTCATGAGTTAAAATTATTTTTTAACTAGTTTTTTTCAATCGTGTTATGCATGGCTTTTTTTTAAAATAAAGGAGTAATATAAATAACAACAAATAATATCAATAAAAAATTAAGAAATTGTGAAAGTATATTAAAATAATCATATAACAAAATTATAAAAGTTCTTCCGAGTTTTAAAAAGAAGCAACAAAAAATTTTTTTTTTATCAAAAGTGTAATAAAAATAAAACCTATAAAAAATAGTTTAAATTACAATTCATATTCTCAGTTAAAAAGAAAAACAAAAATTGATGAAGAATTGTACAAAACCTAGACAAATAATTTAAAATATTCAACACCTATCAACATATCAAAAAAAAAAAAAAAAAATGCAAATCATTTTAAATAGACATTAACAATAATTAAATTGAGTTTGCAAAATATTGTGTTAGTAGGTTCCAAAGAATCTCTCTCTCTTGATATCACATATGCAAAGAACTTAGACCAATATAAACTTAACGAATCTGTCCATCAAATTTATAAAGGAATTAAGTTTCATAATGCATGCAAATGGAAAATCTAAGTTAATTGTCATTAGAGTTCATAAGATTGCATGCAAGTAAGAAATCAGAACAGCAACTTAATTTAATATTGATACAAAATTACAATTGTTAGACTTATTTATTTTGATGATTTATTTAATTATGTTTTAATTTATTTGAAAGAGAAAAATAGAATTCAAAATTTATTTTGATGATTTATTTAATTATATTTTAAATCCAAAATTTATTTTGATAATTTATTTAATTATATTTTAAATCCAAAATTTATTTTGATGATTTATTTAATTATGTTTTAATTTATTTGAAAGAGAAAAATAGAATCAAAATTTATTTTGTCCCATTATTTTCCACCTAAATCATTATCCTAAATGTTGTTAGAATGTATTTAATATTTGATTAAATCAGGAGTTCAAATAGCACAAAACAAATGTTCAAAAGATTCAAGTGGAAGATATTCAAATTTGTAATGATGGAGGAAAAGATATTCAAAATAGTAATGATGAAGTTACAACGGCTATGAATTCAAATGAATAGTTCAAAAGGTTCAAAAGATTCAAGTGAAAGATATTCAAATTTGTAATGATAGAGGGAAAGATATTCAAATTAGTAATGATGGAGTTACAATGGCTATAAATTCAAATGAATAGTTCAAAATGTTCAAAAAGTTTAAGTGGAAGATATTTAAATTAGTAATGATGACTACAACGGTTATAAACGGCTATATTTTTCATTATATATACCAAAGCCTCTAATGTAAAACAAGTTACAAAAAAAAAAAAAAACCTGAAAATATTCTTTGATTTATAATCACTCACATCTATTCTCTGAAAAATTTTCTGAGAAGTATTCTTCAATTTTTGTTTACATCCTCTCTCAGAAATTATACATTGAACCTTATAACTTTAAGCCCATCTTTCTTGTGTGAGGTTTACAGAAAAACCAAAACTTCATTTTTATATCTATCTTTGAGAGATAATTCTTGTACCTTTCTGTGAAAGCAAAAATACATTATTTTCAATCTTGTAAGAGTGTAGTACACTTAGTGTTCTTGACTTAGAAAGTCTGTGTAAAATCCGTATAAAATCCGTGGAGGATTGCTCCATTTGTAAAGAGATTGCTAGCACCCCCGTGAAGTTAGAGCATAGTAGAAAATCTCAAGTGAAGCTTGAGGAGTGGACGTAGGCCGAGTTGAAGCCGAACGACTATAAATTTGTTTGCCTCTCTCTCCCTTATCTCTTTATTTTATTTAAATTGTTGTAGCTATATTTCACATTTTCACTATGCTAAAATCATTAACTGACATAGTTGTTAGAACACTTGTTTTAATTATTTTTATTTCATTAACTATATTTATCTATTGTGCTAGTCATAATTTTTATTAGGATATTATTAATTTTTAATTGTAAAAACCTAATTCACCCCCCCTCTTAGGTTGTCTTTTGGGTAACAATTAGTATAAGAGCCTAGACTCTTGTTTTAGATTTAACCATCTAGGAGTTTCAATCCATGGCAACCCTAGCTGAAGGACAAGCCACAAATAGGCCACCACTGTTTGACAAAAACAACTATAGTCATTGGAAGGATAAGATGACTCTATACCTACAAGTCACTGATTATGCCATGTGGATTATTATCACTAAAGGTCCAAAAATTCCTACCAAATTAATTAACAATATTAGTGTACCTAAAACTGAAGATGAATGTGATGAGAGAGATCATAAATTATTGCAAGCCAATGCTAAAGTCAAACTCACCTTTGTTTGTGGATTAAACTCTAAAGAGTATAATAGAATTTCAAGTTGTGATTCGGCAAAAGAAATTTGGGACAAACTTGAGGTAACGTATGAAAGTACAAACCAAGTAAAGGAATCTCATATTGATATGCTTGTTCTTAGTTATGAATTGTTTAAAATGAACTCTAATGAATCTATTTCAAGTATGTTTACTAGATTTACTGAAATTATAAACTCTTTGAAATCTCTTGGCAAAACTTATACTAACAGTGAGTTAGTAAGAAAAATTCTTAAGTGTTTACCAAAGAATTGGGAAGCAAAGGTCACCGCCATTATAGAAGCCAAAGATCTTTCCACACTTGGATTGGATGAGCTTATGGGTTCCCTTATGACTCATAAGATCACCATGAAAGGACATGAGGATGTTGAAAAAAAAAAAAAAAAAGTAGAATTGCATTCAAAGCCTCATCAAATGAAGAAGAACATAAAAACTCCAATGAGGATGAAAGCTATGCCATGTTTAGTAGAAATCTCAAAAAGCACTTCAAGAAAAATAATTATGGAGGAAGAAGACCTTTCAAGAAAAAGTACAACAAAGATAACAAGAAAGAGCCTATTATTTGCTATGAGTGCAAAAATTTTGGACATATGAAGATGGATTGTCCAAAATTGAAGAATCATGGAAAAGACTACAAAAGAAACAAAAAAGCCATGGCAGCAACTTAAGGAGAAAGTGAAGATGAAAGCTCAAGTGGTGAAATTGAAAATGAAGTAGCCAACTTATGTCTCATGGCTCTTGAAGATAAAGACTCTACTCAAAATGAGGTTTGCTTTAAGTCCAAAGCTAAAGAAGGAAAGTAGTACCCTGATAGTGGATGTTTCAGACACATGACCGGAGATAAATTATTCTTTACTAAATTATCATCGAAAGATAGAGGATTTGTTACTTTTAGAAACAACAAGAAAGGAAAAATCATCGGTATGGATAGCATCGGTATTTCTCCTAACCCTTCTATTGAAAATGTTTTACTTATTGATGGACTTAAGCATAACCTACTTAGTATTAGTCAATTATGTGATAAAGGTAATCGAGTTATTTTGATAAATCACATTGCACAATTGAAAGCATAAATGATCATAAAGCTTTATTCGTTGGTAATCGCCATGATAATGTTTATGTTTTTCATCTTAATGATCTCTATGTTAGTGATCTTAAATGTTTATATATTAATAATGAAAATAATTGGTTATGGCATAGAAGACTTGGTCATGCTCATATGAATTTAATTACTAAACTTTTGAGAAAGGATTTGGTCATTGGACTTCAAAAAATTAAATTTGAAAAAAATCATCTTTGTAATGCTTGTCAACAAGGAAAACAAACTAAAATATCATTTAAATCAAAATCTCATATTTCCACAACTAGACCTTTACAACTATTGCATATGGATTTATTTGGTCCATCAAGGACATCTAGTCTAGGAGGTAAACGTTATTGTCTTGTTATTGTTGATGATTATTCAAGATTTACATGGGTTATGTTTTTAGCACACAAAGATGAAATTTATTCTTCTTTCACAACACTCTGTCACAGAATGGAAAATGAAAAAGGCTTTCTTATTACTAATATTCGAACCGACCATGGTAGAGAACTTGAAAATGAGAAATTTGAATTGTTTTGTGATGAGTATGGTATTGGACATAATTTTTCAGCACCAAGAACCCCTCAACAAAATGGCCTAGTAGAAAGGAAGAATAGAACTTTAGAAGAGATTAATAGAACAATGTTTTGCGAAAATAATCTTCCTAAATATTTTTGGGCCGAAGCCATTCATACCATATGCTATATTTTAAATCGTGCAATAATTAGACCTATTCTAAAAAAGACTCCTTATGAACTTTGGCATGATAGAAAACCCAACATTAGTCACTTGCATATTTTGGGTTGTAAATGTTTTGTGCATAATAATGGTAAGGATAACTTAGGTAAATTTGATTCAAAATCTGATGAAGCAATTTTTCTTGGCTATTCCTTAACTAGCAAAACTTGTCATGTTTTTAATAAAAGAACTCTTGTTGTGGAAGAATCTATACATATGCTATTTGATGAAATTAATATCTCTGCTCAAAAGCAAATTGTTAGTGATAATATAGATTTGGAACTAAATGTGAAAGATTCAAGTATCTACAAAGAAGAGAACCAACGATGTAAGTTGAACAAAGAGATTGAACAACCTATTCTTTCACCTCAAAAAGAAGGAGGAAACAATGATGATTTGCCAAGAGAATAGAAGTTTGTTTATAATCACCCTAAGGATTTAATCCTAGGTAACCCTACAAAAGGTATTGAAACTCGCTCTTCAGTTAGAAATATTTGTAGTAACTTGGCTTTTCTCTCACAGATTGAGCCTAAAAACTTTCGAGAAGCCGAATTCGATGAACATTGGTGTAGAAGCGCCCTCGTGGGCCTCATGCTACAGTTCGGACTCGATTTGTGTCAGTTCTTAATATGATCTCGCAATGTGCAATGCAAGATTGATTAATCACCAAAGAGTCCAAATCCAGCAAATCGTTTTGGAAAACAGATTTTTTTGAAAGAAGTGCCAAACATGGACTGCTTTTTCAGATACAGAGTCGCCACCTAAATATTTTATTTTGGGGGAATTTAGAAAACCCTGACTCGTTGCCTAAGGCCACGTGTCCGTCATCACCAAAGTTGCCTCGGCTCGAGAACTTGGGTATGATTGGGGAAGGTCAGCTATGAACATCCCTTCTCGCCCAATCCGAAGATCGGCATCTACTAACCATGATATCAAGTTTTGAAAACATTATGTATTCTTATTCCGGTTATTAGCCTAGATTTACTATGTGATGCGCACAGCATATAAATATAGACTAGATTGCTTGAATTGGAACAAAATATCTCGTGTTTGTTTTGAAAACGGTCTGCTACTCGCAAGTAGGCTAAAATGTGGATTTGCCACCCTCAGGTGGGCTTAGAAAACATGATGATTTGCCACTCTCAAGTGGGCTTAAAACTCACAGTCAATGCATTATTCCAATTCAGATAATCCAACTTTCACCCTCAGGTATTCAGGCAGTTATATCACATAAGCACGTAGCCTCATGGTAAGCATGCTATCATGGCGATCACTCACATGCAAGGATGTTAAAGCATAAACACTTACCGAGTACTCCAAGCCAAAACAAAAGCTATGTTAGAAATTCATGCATGATCCTATCTATCTGAAATGCCTAATGCAACACATGCAAAAATGCAACTACAATAGGCTCGGCTATTCTAAAATGGCATGTGAAATGCAACAGATAGCATGTATTCAATTTGGAATTGAAAATACAATGCGATTAGTATGATCTTGAGGCAGTGCATGCAATACGAATGAATGTGTGCAAACATGTTATCATAAGTATGGTAATTGAAACATGCCCCAAACTAACCATCATAAGCTGGTAAATAAAAGGGAGAAAGACGTGGGGTTGGAAGACATACATCACACACACGCACACTTATTACAACATTGCCCTCTCGCAGAGGGTCCGAATAAATTATACAGTCCGAATAAATAACTAACTACTCTAGCTAATTAAATATTACAAAACTTCTAATTAATTAACAAATTAATTACAAAAACAGCCTAAATATGAAACTAAAAAGACCGCCGCAGCTCTGCCTCGAAATGCGTGGATGATGCATGCTCAATTCGCCTCGCTCGAAAATCCATTGCCATGACCAAAAGCTGCCTTTGTTTACACTGCCTTGCCCCTCTAACATTTATAAAAGTTTTCAGAATCCCTTTGAATCATTCCCTGAGTGTTGTGGAGTGCCACCGGCCACAATTCAAATCCACCGGCCATGAGAATAGGCTTATCGGCCAAATATTAAACCACCGGCTGGACATTGATGGTCGACCGGCACAAAAAGTGGTCGGTCGGCCATTTCTTCTTGTAGGGCCCTGTTTTGACAGCAACAGAGGACAGACAGTGCATGCCAAGGAAATTCAAAGCGATGTGTGCATGGCCACTCTCTCTATCATGCTATAGACTCAAAGGAGTATGGCCCTCGGTCCTCGGGCTACCAATCACGCATTTTGATGCATGATGGCCAAAGGTACCAAATTTGCAAATCAATGTAAATGCATGCAACAAAACTCATGAGTGCTACATGCCCTATCATGTTGAGGTTAAGGGCATCGGCGACCGAGGGTTGAGGCGTGTTTCGTCACTTTGAGTACGAACACACCTCACCCCTCATGCTTGGTTTGACACCCTAAACCAAGCAAAATGCAATACATGCATGCAAAGGGACTCAAGTATGCAAAATGTCCCAAGTATGCAAAATGGCTATGTTAACAAAACATGCCAAATGTAATGCAAGCTAATCATGTAAATGTACAATGTGCTAATCATGCAAGATGTAGTGCAATGTGGCCTAATCATGCAAGCAATATGGCAATACAATAGGTATACACTGATGCAACCTAGATAAGCAACTATACAAAGTAATAGGCATGCATCAATGCACAAATGCAAGACCTATGGACTTATACTAAGATGGAGGAGCCTCAGCCACACCCCAAAAACAGTGGCCAAAGTGGCATAACAAGAACACAAATCACATATGCACGCATGCATGCACTAAGGCCCATCACTTAAGGCATAAAAGAGGCAACTCTAAGCATACTTAAAAGAGGCAAACATGGGCATTTCAACCAACATATTATGCTCTGAAATACATGCAAAGGGGATGATACCAAGTCAAACAAAACATGCAAACAAGGTGCGCAATAGGGCCCAACACTTGAGGCCAACAAAAGGGTCCAAACCATAGCTATGTCAACCAAACCCCAAAGGACCAAAATGGATTAAAACAGTCCTGAGGCACTCCAAAACAAGACTAAAGCACGCATGGAACGTAGTCAAAACATGCTAAGAAATGGATGCAAAACAAATGGGGATTTAAGGCCACAAAGAGGGCATTCTACTACAACCACCACAACCAAACATGGCATGGATTATGTGATGAAAAACAGAGTTTTAACATGCAAAAAGGAGCCCTAAAACTCACTGATATGGCAGCTAAGGGACTCAAACCAAAAGGCATGCACAATGACTCATTTTAAGGTACAAAAGGACAACTCTCCAAAGCATGAAAATAATGATGAATGCAAGCATACAAGCATGGATTATAGACTGAAATAGCATGAGAAATGACTCCAAATCATTGAAACAACCCAACTAAAACATGCTAATGACTCACACACTCAAGGCTCACAAGCCAAAATACGTGGTGGCTATACCAAACATGGCAAATATGACCAAATCAATACCAAACAGACCTTAAGCATGGAAAAATATGACCAAAAGCTTCATGATGTCAAGCTAAAGTATGCAAGCATGACGGCCCTAATGCATGGCACATGTTGGGACAACAAAGGGGATTACTAAGCAAGTATGTGATGCATGTAATGAATCGTAAATCCGACCAAAAACAGAGGTATAATATGACCAAATAACACCCGAAAACCTCTGAAATGAAGCTAAGAACAACTAGGCATGCATGCTACTCTTATGAGCCAAAAACATAAACAAATGAGACATAAAGGGAGAGGGGTGTCCCTTCCCTATGCAAGACTTCAGAACCTCTTCTTCATCACTGAAAATCCATTGGATTTCAATGGTGAGAAGACCATGCAAGACTTCAGAACCTCTTCTTCATCACTGAAAATCCATTAGATTTCAATGGTGAGAAGACCAATGTACAAAGTATTCAAAGCTCAACCAAAGAAAGCACAAAAGGGACCAAACAAGGCCTAAGAGGGGGAGGTCGACCCCAAACACAAATCAGACCTTAATAGAACATCTTAAGCATGAAAAATTAGAGTTTTTATCAGTTATACACAAAGCTCAAAACAGCATGCAAAGTGGGTTAAAAGCTAGTGTAAGAATGGGGAATATAAAGTAACTAGCTCACCCTTGAAGAACACTTGAAGAATAGCAAGTCTAGCCCCTTTCTTCTGATCAAAACCAACTCAAAACTCTAAGAACAACCTCCCAACACCCCCAAAACTGAAGTATGGTGTAATGCTAGGTGCCTTAGTGCAAAACTAAGAACAAAACACCCTTTTGAGCCCTCAAACACACACAAATGAAGAGAGAGAGAGGGAGATATAGAGAGAGATAGTTGTATATATCATATATCAGATGTATATGTCTGATTTGTTCAACCCCTTCAAAGGAGAAGCAAAGCTTCCTTTTATAGAGCAAGAGAAGGGCCTAAGCTTCTTGGAGAAGCTAAGGCAAAATGGTCAAGGGGGTCAAGCTTCTAAGGGAAGCTAAGGCAAAAGGTCAAGCTTCCTGAGGAAGCTAAGAGGGTTCAAGCTTCCTCAAGAAGTTAGAGCAAAACGGGTGCAAAGGGTGCAAAGGGGCAAATCCTCCATACACGTGTATGGGGGACAAGTCTGTGCACTCCAGCTGGCACAGCTGGCATGCACCATGCCTGAAAAAGGCAAAAAGGTGGTATGGGCCATAGAAGGAGGCAATCGGCCAAATAAATGGTCGGCTGACCACACAAAATTCCGACCAGCCATCACTAATGGCTGGTAACATTAAAATAGGGCCGGTGGCTTCAAACCAAGGCCGGTGGGTATCAGGGATAGCTAACAAGCTACTCTCTACCCTCAGGTGTAAAAACAAACAAGTTCTTGGTGCAAAACCAAGCACAGAACAGTCCAATTAAGAAATCTTAAGGCAAGGCGCGCGGCCGAGACCTCCGGGAACTCAAAATGAACACAAACATGGATGATCACTGAGCGTTCAAACGGTGACGTCCAAGTCTTGAGGACGGTCAAAAATGGGGTGTCTACAATTGGATGATAGCTATACATGAAGAGCTTAACCAATTTGAGAGAAACAAAGTGTGGGAACTTGTGCCAAAACCTAAAGATCATAACATTATCGGTACCAAATGGATCTTTCGAAACAAGCTTGATGAAACCTGCACAATTATAAGAAACAAGGCTAGACTTATTGCACAAGGATACAATCAAGAAGAAGGTATTGATTTCAATGAAACCTTTGCTCCGGTTGCTAGATTAGAAGCTTTTCGCATGTTACTTGCATTTGCATGTTTTAGAGATTTCAAATTTTATCAAATGGATGTAAAAAGTGTCTTTCTTAATGGTTTTATAAATGAGGAAGTTTATGTTAAACAACCCCCAGGTTTTGAAGATCATACTTTTCCAAATCATATTTTTAAACTATCAAAAGCTTTATATGGTTTGAAACAAGCACCTCGTGCATGGTATGAACGATTAAGTAAATTTTTGATTGAAAATAATTTTTCTAGAGGAACGATTGACGCAACACTTTTTGTTAAAACTAAAAATGATGATTTACTTATTGTGCAAATATATGTGGATGACATTATATTTGGTGCTAATAATGAAACTTTGTGTAAGGAATTTGCTAAGTGTATACAAGGTGAGTTTGAGATGAGCATGATGGGGGAGCTAAATTATTTCCTTGGGCTTCAAATCAAACAATCTAAGGAAGGAATTTTTATCAACCAAGCTAAGTACACAAAAGAACTACTCAAAAAGTTTGGTATGTATGACTCAAAAATAGTTGGAACACTTATTAGCACATCCATTAAACTAGACAAGGATGAAAAACGTAAGTCCATTGATCAAACAAAATATCGAGGTATGATCGGCTCACTTCTTTATTTAACTGCAAGTAAACCCGATATTATGTTTAGTGTTTATATGTGTGCTAGATATCAATCAAATCCTAAGGAATCACATCTTAGTGCTGTTAAAATAATTTTTCGATATCTTGTTGACGCTCAAAATTTGGGACTGTTTTATCCTAGAGATGTTGCATTTGAGTTAATTAGTTACTGGGATGCCGATTTTGCCGGATGCAAACTTGATAGAAAAAGTACCAGTGGCACTTGTCACTTTCTTGGTAACTTATTAATATCTTGGTTTAGCAAAAAGGAAAATTATGTTGCTTTATCAACGGTCGAAGCTGAATATATAGCTTCCGGAAGTTGTTGTGCCCAAATACTTTAGATGAAACAACACTTTGATTTGCATTATGATCATATCCCTATTAAATGTGATAATACTAGTGCCATCAATTTAAGCAAAAATCTAGTTCTACACTCACAAACAAAATATATTGAAATTCGACATCATTTTTTAAGAGATCATGTTCAAAAAGGGGATATTGTACTTGAATTTATAAACACCGACAAGCAATTGGCGGATATTTTCACATAACCCCTAAGCGAGGATCGCTTCAATTTTATTCGTGGCGAGCTTGGAATGTCGATTTCTACTTAAAAAGTTTTGTTATGACTGTGAAACTTGAATTTTAGTTAAAATGATATATGTGTATTGCTACATTGATATGGAAACATTTATATCAATTGAATGCTCTCAAGTCCTTCATACATTTATTCTCCTTAACAGTTTGCTATTCTCAACTGTGTAATTTTTTTTGAGTTCTGCATCTTGAGATAAAATTAACTTTGCATACATTGATTTTTTTTAAACCCTTATGATATTTTTTTTGCATTACAATTCCAGCAACACCAACATCCCATTAAGTTTAATTTCTGCTAGTATTATTCTACTTTTATTTCTTTTATTTTTTATTTTGCTATTAGGCTTAATTTCTATTATTTTTATTTTTTTCCTTATTATTTTTTTTTGGGCTTAATTTTCTTATTTTTTTTACTTTCTAATTTCATTTTTCAGTACTTAAACATAAAAACAAAAACAAGTTAACATAAAAAATTTTACATAAACAAAATAAATAAAATAAAATAAAATAAAATAAAACATCCTTCATTTTCTTTACGGCCATACGCCGATCACAATAAACATAAACATAAAAAAAAAAAAAAACAAACATTCATTTTTTTCCGGCCATATGCCGACCTCACTTACTCGTCTCTTCTATCGTTTTCTTCTTCTTTTTATCACCTTGGGTGACCCTTGACGCCCTTGCCCCCGTGCTTTTGTCCAGAGTGACGACTCCCCGCTGACTATCAAAGGCCAAGAACGACGTTGTTCCAAATCGGGCCATGGAGGTGGTCTTCCGTTTAAGTTCTTTATTTTCAGCTTTCAGTGCACCTATTTCTGCTCGCGCATCCTTGTACATGCGCTGAAGTAGGGAGAGTTGGGCATTGACCTGATGGAGCTCACTCGTCCTGTTCTGTAATCAGTGCGCCAATTTTGTAACTGCCGTCACCGTCTCCATACAGGACGTCAGTATGAAATGATTGACTTCTATGTCAGATTGAGCTGCCATGCTTTGCTCAATCGACATCATAGGAAGGTTAGGAAGAGGAATGACAGGAAGAGTAGGAGTAGGGGCACTCGGTCCAGCAGAGTTTATGGGATCGTTTAGGTCCAGAAATAGAGTGAGGGGACAGGATAATGAAGCCATGGTTTCGAGGTGCGAGGTGTAAAAGAAATGAGTTGCAGAGAAATAGAAGTGACGCGAGTGGTGAAAAAGAGATAGAAGCTACTGGTGAAGCAACAAATAGACGAGTGTGTAATTAAGAAGAAGGCGAAGAGAGAGCTTAAGAAGAAGACGAAGGAGAAGAAGACAAGAGGGACAGAGAGCCGAGGCAGCTGATTAACCCGTCTCACTTTTGTCGGTCGGCTGACGCAAAAGCGAGGCCGCGTGTCAAACACATTTATCGAAGAAAAAAGAGAGATGCGATTTTTGACGAGCATGGGAGAGGCACGCAAATCAACCATATATATATTTTTTTATTATCTGGTTTTGATGCCACTTATCACTATCATTTTCCACCTCATCCTCCAAATTCTGAGCCATAATTTCCTTTTGATAATGTCACAGAGGAAGAAATTATATGATGTTATATATTTATAGTTTGATATCTTAATATCTTAAATCTTTTATCATGTTATTGATTAAAGCTTATTTATTACATATGTGCTAACCTATGTTAAATCTTAATATCTATAGTTTATTGTTATGTATTTATAGCTTGATATCTTAATATTTTAAATCTTATATCATATTGTTGATTAAAGCTTATTTATT
The DNA here is from genome assembly GCA_025200525.1 of Camellia lanceoleosa. Classification (NCBI taxonomy): domain Eukaryota; kingdom Viridiplantae; phylum Streptophyta; class Magnoliopsida; order Ericales; family Theaceae; genus Camellia; species Camellia lanceoleosa. Next base: position 168,122,199 of record CM045758.1, on the reverse strand, counting down.
ACACATGTGCTAACCTATGTATTTAGAAATGAATTCAGGGAGCATGACTTGAGGGGGAGCCTTTGTTACTCCCAAATCAAATCAAAATATCATTGTGTGCCATCATAAAAAAGGGAGAGATTGTTAGACTTATTTATTTTGATGATTTATTCAATTATGTTTTAATTTATTTGAAAGAGAAAAATAGAATCAAAATTTATTTTGTTCCATTATTTCCCACCTAAATCTTTATCCTAAATATTGTTAGAATGTATTTAATATTTGATTAAATCAGGAGTTCAAACAGCACAAAACAAATGTTCAAAAGATTCAAGTGGAAGATATTCAAATTTGTAATGATGGAGGGAAAGATATTCAAAATAGTAATGATGGAGTTACAATGGCTATAAATTCAAATAAATAGTTCAAAAGGTTCAAAAGATTCAAGTGGAAGATATTCAAATTAGTAATGATGATTACAACGGCTATAAATTCAAATGAATAGTTCAAAAGGTTCAAAAGGTTCAAGTGGAAGATATTCAAATTTGTAATGATAGAGGGAAAGATATTCAAATCAGTAATGATGGAGTTACAATGGCTATAAATTCAAATGAATAATTCAAAAGGTTCAAATGGAAAATATTTAAATTAGTAATGATGACTACAACGACTATAAACAGCTATATTTTTCATTATATATACCAAAGCCTCTAATGTAAAACAAGTTACAAAAAAAAAAATCTAAAAATATTCTTTGATCTATAATCAGTCACATCTATTCTCTGAAAAATTCTCTGAGAAGTGTTCTTCAATTTTTGTTTACATCCTCTCTCAGAAATTATACACTGAGCCTTATAACTTTAAGCCCATCTTTCTTGTGTGAGGTTTACAGAAAAACCAAAGCTTCATTTTTATATCTATCTTTGAGAGATAATTCTTGTAACTTTCTGTGAAAGCAAAAACACATTCTTTTCAACCTTGTAAGAGTGTAGTACACTCAGTTTTCTTGACTTAGAAAGTTTGTATAAAATCCGTAGAGGATTGCTTTATTTATAAAGAGATTGCTAGCACCCCCGTGAAGGTAGAGTACAGTGGAAAATCTCAAGTGAAGCTTGAGGAGTGGACGTAAGTCGAGTTGAAGCCGAACGACTATAAATTTGTTTGCCTCTCTCTCCCTTATCTCTTTATTTTATTTAAATTGTTGTAACTATATTTCACATTTTCACTGTGTTAAAATCATTAACTGACATAGTTGTTAGAACACTTGTTTTAATTATTTTTATTTCATTAATTATATTTATCTATTGTGCTAGTTATAATTTTTATTAGGATGTTATTACTTTTTAATTGTAAAAACCTAATTTACCTCCCCTCTTAGGTTGTCTTTTGGGTAACAACAATGATAAAAACACAACTTATTACACCATTTTAGTGTATTTTCAAATTTCCTTTTGTTTTGATTTTCAGTATTTGATTTTTTTTCATTCTTGATTGAAAAAAATGAGTGTGAAAGCTTAAAAAACTAAATGTTTTGTACTAATTTCATTTTTTAATTCAATCCTTTTTTCAGAACTCTGAACATAGTTTAAAATTATTTGAAAAAAAATATTTTGTTCAAATAGTTCCACAAATGCATTTTAGGCATTGTTTTTATATTTTTTGTGTCTTCAATGATAGAAAATAATTTTTGAAATGATACCAAAAGGATCCATTTTTTTTAATGTCCTTTTTTTTTTTTTAACTCTTATTTAAAAATTTTAAGTTACAATTGCCCTATAAAACGCACAAAAATACCCAAAAATACACTATAAATTTTTATAAAATATTAAATTTTGATTGTGTGTATATATAACGAGTACTCTATAAAATATAAGAAAATACCATTAACAACTTACAAAATAAAAATACCATTAACAACTTACAAAATAGATATGGAAGTGACCTTAGCTTTATTGACTTGAATAATAGAAAAATTTATTAAAAATGAATAAAGCAGCGAAATAATAATCAAGAACCTATAATATCTGTGCATAGAAAGAGAGAGAAGACCAAATGAATAGTGTATTTTATATATAAAGATCAAAATTATAAATAAAACAAAAAAGAAAAGACAAGGCGATAATTAGGCCAAGTTTGGTATATCCAGGAAAAATAAAAAAGTCAAAAAGTTACTCAAAAAGTTAAAAAGTTAACACTATTCACCAAAAGTCAACAATTACAGCTGCACAACTCCCAATTCTAATTTTCTCATACAAACTAATTTTTATAATTTTTTATTACATATTTTTCCATAAGAAGTCAAAAAGTTAATCCAAACATCTATATTTTCTTCCTCAATTTTTTAGTCTAAAAAGACAAAAAGTACACTTATTTAAGACAAGTAATGAAATTCTTTTATCTTCTACGCGCATTCTCATATGTTTATACTATCATAATTATCCATACTATGCACAGATATAAATAAATAATCAAAAATTAATTTTTAAAATTAAATAATAATCTGAAAATTTTATTTAGATTATTTAGTAAAAATGAGTTAGAATCAATTAAATTTTATTCATTTTTATCACAGTTACATATAAGAGAATTTTTTTTATTCTTATGTCATTAATTGTGTGCTCTAAATTCTTAACAACAGATATATATCATAATTCAATTGGTAAAAATTAAAAAATAAATCATAAAATTATATTTATAATAAATATAAATACATTTCGTCTTATGAGTTTCGTAAATTTAATTTATCATATGATAGTGGTAAATTACACTTGTCAATATATTAATTTTTTCATGTTTTTTAACATTTAAAAATTTGTTTAGCATCAAAATTATAACTTATCTTATATTATAATATTTACGTAAAAATGGATTAGAATTCACTTGTGATATTACGCCAACTTGTCATTCACTTAATCATTAAAAATTATATATTGAGGCTTGACATTAGATTTACACCACTTGTCCTTCACTTAATCATTAAAAATTATCTTGGCCTATTCCCAACTTATATGAATCATTTGACTTATCTATTTATTAAATTAATAAATAGATATTTGTAAATATTTTTTATAATAATTAAAAATTTTGAACTTAGTTTAAAAAAAACTATATATTTATGTTTAAAACAATTAATGAATAGTTATGTATATTTATGGATGAAAAAATTATTTGAGATATAGAGCCACACTAAATTGTAAGTGATTATTCAGTATTCTTAGAGTATAGACACGTGGTACTCCGTAGAATTTTGATTGGTAGAGAGAGGTAGAGACCCATGATTTATGTTGGAGATGGAGGAACAACATGGGGCTAATTAATTGGTGATTGGTTTGGAATATGATTACGTGGTATTCCGGAATTATTGAATAATTTCCCCTAAATTGTAGGTCATATTCTAGTCCTAATAAATTTAAATTTTATCGCTTATCAATTCATGATTGATGTGAGCTAATTTGGAGGGTTTTAATATTTGATTAAACACTAAAAAATAGCCAAAAAAATCTAGTTCAAGTCAATTTTTTTGCCAATAATTCTTAATTTAAGCCTAGTCCTTGGAAAATCATCTAATTCATGTCCAATCCATGAGTTAGTAGACCCACCTATTTATTTAATTTTTCATTAGTAAATATATTTTAAAAAAATTTATAACAAAAAGAGGAAATATGTACATATTTGTTTGGTATATTTATTAACAATTTTAAAATTAATTAAGAAATTATGTAGTTGTTCTTAAAAGAATAAATTATATTAGTAGTTCTTATATTTTAACTCTTGTATTATTTTTGTCCTTGCAATTTTAATTTGCTTTATTTTGATCCTAAATTTATAATTGTATCTCAATTTGGTCCAATTGTTATAATTGCTAGTATTGTTTTTAAATTGAAAATACACATATAAGTAGCATCTGTTATAATTTTATAGACAAAATTATAAATTTGTTCAACTCAGTAACTATTTTCTTTTAAAAACCTTAATCGACATTATTAATTGGACCAAACTGATACAAAATCTAAAATTAATAGTCAAAATCAAGCTAATTAAAATTACAGAGACCAAATTAACATAAGAGACAAAATGCCGAAACTATCGATATAATTTACCCTTCTTAAAATATGTCTAATATTGATTGTATCAATATTAAGATATACTTATATCTGAAGAACTATTTAAGAACAAATCAAGCAAGAACTTTAATAAAAAAATTATGGCTTATTAAAATTTTTTAATAATTATAAATTTAAATTTGAGACATTTTTCATTTAATTTTTTTTCACAATAAAATTAAGTTGTTTGATAATTATAATTTATAGTTCCAATTTTTCTTTATATTTTTTTTAAAATATTTTAAAATTATATATAATTATAATTTCTTTTGAACTTTGCTTTTCAATCTCAAATTAGTTGTAACTTGACTTCTCATCTATTTTTGACTTCTCAAATAGTTATATCTGAACTTTTCTTTTCAATCTCAAATTAGTTATAACTTAACTTTCCTTTTCAATCTCAAATCTCAAATTAAAATTATAATTATAATTTATTTTTGTCCTCCCATCTACGAAAACTAGCAATGAACATAAATTATTTTTTGAACATTGTAAAAAAAAAAAAGAAAAAAAGAAATATATTATCAATAATAATAATAAAACATATTTTTATTTATCATATGACACCTCACCACCACATTGATAATAGACATTAATAATAAAACTTATTACAATAATACAGTAATAACATATCAGATGATAAATAACATATGATCACAATAATTTTTTTTTATAGTTATACAAAAGTACCTAAAATGATATATAAAAAAAAATAATATATGATCCATATTCAATTTTTATAGAGTAAAATTCACACTTAATATCAACCACACATTAGTTTTCTAAATCAATTCATCATCCAAAATATCTACTATTCTTTTAAGTAATATTCACTTTTTCAAAACTCACCCAAACAATACTCTGATCGAGCCCATCATCATCCTTGTTGTTGTTATGCTTACCACCTGCACTATCCACTATGCAACTCTGGTATAGTTTTTTATCTTTGCAAATTTAAAAAGATAATGTTGAGGAAATAAAAAGGTACCGTTAGAGTTTAAGAGTTAAAAATAAAAAATGAAAAAAAATGTATGGTTTTAGTTTTTCTTATTCCATATATGGGTGATAATTTTTTTTTAAAATTCATAAATTATGGAACAGTGTTCATTATTTAAAATTTTATTTATTGATGGGCAAGTCAATTAAATGTTTTTAATTTTTTACAAATAAAAAAATTTGAAAATTTTGTTTAAGAAATTAAAAAAAATAGCCAAATCGTAAAGAACAATATAAGATGCACTATTCTATTAAAAAACTCATAGCTGTATTATTAATTTACATATATCAAAAATAATGATAATAACAATAATATAAAAAATATACAAACATCCACCAAAAAAATAAAAATAAAACTTCAAATTAACTCCCAAAATAAAGATAGTTAAACATATATATATATATATATTATCAATTTAGTTGGGAAAAAAAGTCATATAGAGAAAAAAAAAATACTCACACGAAAATAGAAATTTACAAAAAAAATAGTGAATATCACAAACAAACAAACTTGAAATAAGTTTGGACTATTGACAAAGAGAGAGACTAATCCTTGCATCATTACATTTGGAGAGGAGTTGGTCGGGCTGTAAAAAAAAAAGATCAAACATTTGGCTACTCTAAAGAGAGAATTGTATTGAATTTTTAATTTAATTGGGTTTTTAAAATTTTAAGATTTATATTATTTTCAAAAATGATGAAGGTGGCTTACCATATTATTTTGAATTTTGAAATTCAAAATCATAGATAATTAGTGCATTTATGGTTTCTTTATTTGAATTGTTTTGATCAATTTTATTTTTAAAAAGAATGAAGGTAACTTATTATATTGTTTTAAATTTTAAAATTCAAAATCATAAATAGAGTCCCCTCTTTTTTTTTTTTTTGACTCAAGAAACTAACCAATATGAGTTTTTTTTTTTATTTCTTTAAAAATTAACAAATTAACAAAATTAATTTGAAAGTTTGGAACTCTCACAATCAATATTCTTAAAAATTTCATTTTCCTTATATAATATATAGATAGATTTTACCAAATGAGTAACTACATATAAATAAAAGAGAAAGATCATAAATGAACATATTTATTAAACAAACTTAAAAGAAAACCAAAAGATAATAAAAGTAAAACAAAATAAATAGAAAGACACTTGGCAAGCTTTGAGTATACCACGTGGCAAAATTGTAGAATATGCCAATGATACCTAGCACATTTCTAAAGTTTTCTCAGAGAAGACTCTACTTTACTTGTATATTGAGAATGTTTGGTGTAACTGTTAAAATAGATTACAGATTATAAGTTAATATATTATAAATTATAATTTTAATTAAAAGTTGTTAATTTGTTTGACGTGGTTACTGGATTATAAATTTAAGTTGTTGAGTAGTATTTGATAAATAAATTATGAAATAGCTTTTTGAATTAACTTTTATTTTTATTTTTTGTTATTCACAACTAGTCCACATTTCCCATAAAAAAACAATAATCATCTATATTCCATTTGAATCTTTTTTTATTATTATTTTTTAAAAATTAATATATTCACAGCAAAAACTGATAATCAGAAGTAAGGAGTGGACAGTTTTTCAAAATCAATTTTTTTGAATTAAAATATATTATTAGAATCAGAAACTATTTGAAATAAGTTCAATCAAACAATCCAAAATAATTTTTTCAAAACTACGGGGGTATTTGGCATAACCTATATAAGTACTTATTTGAATCACATCACCTCTCTACTTTTCTGCACATCTTTTCATACAAAATTAAAAAGTATACTTATTTGGATCATTTCAAATACCCCCTAAAATTTATAAGTTAGCTAAAATAAACCACACCAAACATCCCCATTATATGATTAGGGGCCAACCTCACATTTGCAATAAGGAGCCAAAAGAGTAGAATGCTTATTGAACAATACAAGCAATGAACCATGAACTTTTTACAAGGGACTCATCACATCATCATTGAAACAGTCAACATAAGATCATGAATAGTCTTGAGGATGAAACATATATCCAATGATTGAAGGGTGGTGCCAATAGGAGGAGTAGTGTCATGACATTTGGTTCTCCCTAATCCACACTATTGTCAATTTTTGTTTAAAAACACTTTCAGCATACCCTTTTGATGCTTTCTTCACCAAATTTTCTCCTTGGTTTTTTATAGTAGCCGGCCTATCTTTCATATTTTCATTTATATACACACATACAATATGTTATAAATCTCCCCAAAAACAATGTTCATGCACTTGTTTCTCGAAGCATTTTTTGTGTTTTTGGCAGCAAAGTTCTGCCATGGTAGCGGGGGCTAATGGAGTTCAGTCGCTGAGGGAGACACCAACATGGGCTGTTGCACTTGTTTCTGCAGTTTTTGTGATCATTTCTGTTCTTATTGAACATGGGATTCATTCTCTTGAAAAGGTAAAATTGACTAAGATTTTTATGTAAAATTTGAATGATTCTCCAAGCTTTTTATGTATGGTTTGATGGAATTTTAGAAAGAATTCAATTCTAAATTATTAACTTTGGTTTCTTGAATGGTACAGTGGTTTCGGAAGCGCCAGAAGAAGGCCATGATTGAGGCTTTGGAGAAGATTAAAGCCGGTCTCTCTCTCTCTCTCCCCTTCACAATTATATTGAAATATATATCATATTATGATGAAGTTTATAAAGTTTATAGCAGAACGCCAAAAGGATTCCTCATATCAAGGATAAGTACAAATAGTAAGTTTAGAGGAGATATTTATTGATTATATACAACTTTGTTGACTATCTCTCTCATTTATTAAAGGGATGCAATTCAAAAATTATTAGGTGAGTAGAATTTTAGTATGCTTATCCAGTAACATGGGTCATATAGTTACTTCGTTCATATTTATTTTTTATTTTTTGAAAAATTATCATATTGATGTCATATCTTCACCTTTTTCAACTTTTACATAATCAATAATAGTATTTTTAAAATATTAAAAAAAAAAAAAAACAGTAACACCTCGACTGAGTTTGGGCCAACATTAATTTTTCATCCTACATTTCTATAATTTTTTTTCTATGCACCCTACGTATTCTTTTTGAATTAATAATGAAATAAAAAATGGTATTTTATCATCAAATTATTTTTTTTAAAATTTAAAATGTGCAGAGTTGATGCTTCTAGGATTCATATCCCTACTGATCACAGTAGGAACAAGCCTTGTGTCTAAGATATGTATTCCTTCCAAAGCTGGAAATATCATGCTCCCTTGTAAGCAGCAGAACTCCAACAACAAGCTTTCTCACGCTTCAATAAAGTTGTTTGCCGGAGATACTACCATTTGGCGCCGAGTTCTAGCTCCGGCTAGTGGTGCTAATGCTGGTCAAGACTACTGCTCTCAATATGTATGCCAAAATTCCTCATTTTTTTTTTTGGTGCACAAGTTTCCTATAGATGGGTCATTTAAGAAATTTTTCCTGAAAACAATTTTGGAAATGAGATTGTTTTGTGATCATTACTTGTTTGTGAATGAACAGGGGAAAGTGTCGTTGATATCTCAGTCAGGGGTGCACCAATTGCACATTTTCATATTTGTGCTTGCCATTTTCCATGTTCTGTATAGTGTGATCACCATGGCTCTAGCACAGGCCAAAGTATGTCACTCCACTCCACTGCTTCTACTTTTCTGATTCAAGATTTTTGGTTAATGTGATTTATTATTTATTGATTTCTTTGGGGGGTATTATTGAAAGGTGAAGAAATGGAAAGCATGGGAGCAAGAAACCAATTCATTGGAATATCAATTTAATAATGGTAATTATAATCAGCCTTCAAGTTTACTTTTATTTATTTATTATTGTGTAGAGAAAATAAAGTGAGTAATTGAGTTATGTGAATGTTGATTTTGGACAGACCCCGCAAGGTTTAGGTTCGCTCATCAGACATCCTTTGTTAGGCAGCACAGTGGCTTCTCCACGATGCCCGGTCTCAGATGGGTTGTAAGTTCCACTACTACTCCATGCCCCATTGTTTTAGAGTCGCGTTTTTCTCAAATTCATATCTCAATTTGAGAAAATTTAATGGGTCTGGAGGCATATTAAGGATCCGTTTCAATAATACGAACAATTCATTTTGTAATCACAATTCCATATAATATAAACTATTATATTTTTATAGTAACAGAGACTAAAATAAATAAAGCAAATTTACAGGTGGCTTTCTTTAGGCAATTCTTTGCGTCAGTAACAAAAGTGGACTATCTGACTATGCGACACGGATTCATTAACGTAAGTAAAATTTCCAAATTACACACTTTTTATCCAATAATAATAATAATAATAATTTAGTTCAATGGAACTAAAGTTGGGGGCCCAATCTAACCAATCTGGCCCAATGTGTAATTTTGCCTTGGGCCATACCCATCTATCTATATGGGCCATTTGTGCTCAAAGACTGATTCTTTCCTCATCCATTTTTAACTACAGGCTCATTTTGCTTCAAATACCAAATTTGACTTCCACAAGTACATTAAAAGATCTATGGAAGATGATTTCAAAGTGGTTGTTGGTATCAGGTTTCTCTCTCTTCTATTTGGCTATATTATATATGGAAAATTATATGGTCATAATATTTTTATATAAAATTCATAACAAGAATGATAGTAGTTAGGGTCCTGTTACGGTGTGCAACCCTTTAAGGTTGCACACCATATGCAACTAACACAAAAAGTGTAAGTGTAAGCTATAAACATGAAACATGACAGCAAACAGAAAAGGCGTAAGTGTAAGGTGTAAGTTGCATACTTAAGAAAAGTCCTAGTAGTTATATTTGTAAAATTTTAATGACAATAATGAATGTTTTCATTATAAATGAAGGAAGCACAAAATATCGCATCATTCTATACAACTTACCTGCACTAACTAATTACCATGATGTTCCATTTGGCAGTGTACCACTTTGGATATTTGCAGTCATCTTTCAGCTATTAAATGTCTATAGTAGGCTCTCTCTCTCTCTCTCTCATATTTTCATTATTATTACTATTTAAATTTTTTGGTTTTTAATTAAACTCTCAAATGGAATGTTCAATTCTCTCCTTGTGCAGGATGGCATACACTTTTCGCGGTATCATTCATACCACCAGCAGTAAGAATTTATTTATTTATTCTTCATTTTAAATATACTTATTTTTCCTAACATTAAAGAAATGAAAGGATTAGAAAGCATATATAACTCAATGAAGCCCAAACAATGAAAAATACAGATACTGCTGTTAGTTGGTACAAAGCTTGAGATCATAATAATGGAAATGGCTCAGCAAATCCAAGAAAGAACAACCATTGTGGAGGGAGTTCCAGTTGTAGAGCCTAGTAACAAGTACTTTTGGCTCAATCAACCCGAATTGATTCTTTTGTTGATTCATTTTACCTTGTTCCAGGTAATTCATCATAAGACTTGAAATGTTTTTAAGCAGTGTTACTAACACAAAAACCAAACATAATTCATTTTATGTTTTCTAATCCAACTATCTAAAGATATTGCACTAAAGTTTGGAGCTTTGTATTACAAGCTATTATTAAGATTAATGTTTTCAATTTTACAGAATGCGTTCCAGATGGCCTACTTTCTGTGGACATGGGTAATTAAACAAAAAAAACCTGCAATTTTGGCTTATTTCCTCAAAAAATTTGATTGATATTCTGCTTAAATACTGACTAATATATATACTATGATGATATTGTTAATGCAGTTTGAGTTTGGGATAACATCATGCTTTCATGAAAACTTGCCAGTAATTTTGACCAAGGTTATACTTGGAGTAGCATTTCAAGTTTTATGTAGCTACATCACCTTCCCTCTCTATGCCTTGGTCACCCAAGTGAGTAGTCCCATAACTCAACTCCAACAACAATGATATTGATAGGTTGTTGGGGATTTTCTGTCTTACTCTCCTCTGCCCCTATCACAAAATTGGAGTAAGAGATATAGATCTTGTGATAGAGACATAATTTACTATAGAAGGATAAAAAAAAAATGGGAAAGAAGATTCGGTTCCATATATCAATAACCATGAGGCTAACCAATCAGTTATGGGCCAATTGAGCAAATTAGAACTCCATTATAAATTTTACTCTTGCTAGTGTTTTTCACTGAGACTAAAGATTTGAGAGTAATTGTAAGTATCCAAATTAATCAAAAAAAATAGTATCCAAAGTTTACTTCGTATTGTGACCCCCAAAAATCTTACCGTAAGTAATATTACATATAACAATAATACCACGTGTCGAGATCACCAATAAAAATCTCACATTGTCATAGTAGAGGACACATGGTTTGGTTATTAATGAGTAGTTATCTAGTCTTTTTGAAACACCATGGCAGTAATATGCGTTAGTGGTGTGCTCGTGCAATAACAGAGAACTATAGACTTACATGACCCCAAATAATATTAATAATTTGGAAAAATCATGAAACACAATTGGTCAAGCATACTACAACTATACGGTGTTCCAAACTTGTGTCTTAATTTCTGGGTTAGTACTGGAAAAAAGAGTGTTCACACATGATTTCATTTATCTTTTTATTCACTAGTGACAACATACGTTGCACTCAATATTTGTTAGGTTTCTATTATTTTAAAAAGAAAAAAGATATAAAAAAGGTATAATTTTCAATCATGGATCACTCAAATATGTCAGCTAAATTTCAGATGGGATCTCACATGAAGAAAGCAATCTTTGAAGAACAGACAGCAAAAGCTCTAAAGAAATGGCAGAAGGCAGCAAGGGATAGGAAGAAGTTGAGAAATAAAGCAGCAGAAGCAGATGCATCATCATCTTGGTTCACCAGTGCGGATGCAACTCCGAGCCGGGGTTCATCACCCATTCATTTGCTTCACAAGTTCAGAAACAAGAAGTCCAGTCCAGATACCGAAAGCATAGTAGTCAACTCTCCTCCTAAAGCTTACTACTTCTCTGAAACTGAGATATCAGAGGTTGAAGAAGAAGAAGAAGCTCCTCCTTCTGCACTGGTTTCCAGTGATCATGATCATCATGAAACAATACCCAAATATCATTACAATCCAGATAGACATCACGAGGCTCGTCGCGATGATTTCTCCTTCAGTCTGCCTTAGAACTTACTTTCTTTGTCTCTGCTAATTAAAAGTTGATCATCTAAAGAGTTGTTGTAATCAAATCAAATCTAATCATAATTTTATTTTATTTTTGTAAACGATTAATACCACGGTCCAAGAGAATTAGAGAAGGAAAAGTTGCACACACAACTGTAAAATTGGAATCCAAACATTATATCTGATGAGAGAACATGCAGCCCCTGCTCTTATGCCACATGTCATAAAATGATACATTTGTTCTAATCATTAGTGGATATTCCATAATTATCACATGAAACTATTTATGTTATATTTTTAATAAATTAAAAATTATAACATTTATTAAGTAGATTATCATTTATCTTTTAATTATTTAATAAAGATAGTTAGTATGTCTTATTCTCTCCGTTATGCTATGAACATAAATTGATCATATAAAAACAGATTCAAAATATATATAAATAAACAATATTTTAAAACAAAATTTATTTGAGGGACTCACATATAGAAAACTTATCTATCTACAGACATTTTGTGTCCAATTTTGATTTTGTTATCTGTTTCTATGTTCTTAAAAAATAAAAACGAAATCTACACAAATTCATTCATCTTGACTAATCATCTGAAACTAACAAATAAAAAATAGAAAAACTAATGATTCATAATAGAATATTAATGCAGTTGAGAGGGATTCAAGAATATAAAAACTAAAGCACGATAATTTTAACATAAAGAAAACATTGACACGACTTTAAAATGAATGGTAAACGACGTATGCGTCACTACAAGAAAATGGGAATTAGCGGCGCCGCTATAGGATAGAAAAACGCCGCAAAAAGATAAAACGACGTTTTTAAAATTCGTCGATGATGCGACCGTCGCTGTATCTTTCTGACGTTTAAAAAACGCCACTAAAAACTTTAGACGACGTTTAATAAAACGCCGCTAATTATTTACAGCCGTTACCTACACACGTTAAAGAGTTATCTCTAACGTCATAATGACGACATTTCGCGACGTTTTTAAGAAAAACGCCACAATTTCTTTCATTTTTTGAAAAAAAGAATGAAAAATAATAATTAACGATCCTTTTGACTTTTGTTCAAACCAAACCTATATCATCCATCACCATTCTCAAAATATATACCATAATGTGAACGAACATTCATTTTTCAATTTTTCATAAAATAAATAAATAAATAAATAATTATTAACAAAATTGTAAATATACAGGTATGAACATGAATAAAAAATGCATACAAGACATTCTAACCCATCATGCACTGGTGGAGCTCTGCGAAGGCAGAATCAACATTCAAAGCACAGAACATATGTCCAGTTGGACCTCCATCCAACACCAAAGGTTGAAGTGTCAAATAATATCGTGTTGTTAGCTTCTTCAATCGGGTGTATATTCACTGAAATTTGCCAGAAAAGTGCGAACACCGCCACAGGTTCAACAGCCTTCTAACCAATCTTGTAGCTTGGAGCAACTACAGATTGTACTGACAGAGTAATCAACATTGTATCAATCTACAAGTCATCATCTGAACTAGAATAATCCATTCGTTGGTCTTTGATAGCTGGGAATAAGCGCTGATGAAGATCAGGAGATTGGTGGGGATCTGGAGAAGGCGGTACTATCGAGCCCTCCCTCCTTGGTGTCCTATTTGGCTTCTTTGGCAAATCTTTAATGTCTTTACACGCCTTATCCAACATTATCAGAAAATCCCGAACAATAATAAACAATCGCAAACCCTCATCCTTCCCTGCATTCCCATGGAAAGGTCAAATTATATTGCTCTGGACAGTCTAACTACCATGTCAAACTACCATTACGTGCCTGAAAAAATTGAGGAAAACACTACAACCAGAGAGATGTAGAAACAAATAAATGATGCATTCCTGATCTCACCTCAAAGGTTGGCCAGCCTTCTAAACGCAAATGGGATGTTGACCAAGGCTTTTAGGAACCGGTCAGCAGGCCCAAGTCGAGAAAGTTCACCACTGAAAAGCCTAAGTTTCAGTTCTTCTTCTGATGTTGGTGCCATCTTTAACAAAGTCTGAAGGAGCTCTGACGGAAGCTCATTTCCTGATTAAACTAAGAAGGTTAGACATTGTTGTTGATGCACTAAAATATGCACATAAGTGTGAATGAAATCCATATAAATATATATATATATATAAGGGTCTTCCTAACAAATGGCCCCAGGGCACAATAAAAGACAAAAAATAAAGAACATTAGGTGCTTTTTTTCATTTATTTTAAAACACTTTTCACTGACTTCATAATTTTTTTAACCTTTTCACTTAATTCCAAAGTACTTTTCCAATATTAAGCAATGCCCCAGGACAATTGTTAGCATTTGCTTTTATAAATATATACATTTATATAAATTTGAAATTGAAATGGTATGCCACCATTTAAGCATATTCAATTCAGTAATGCATATTCAATTAAGGACATGTCCATGTATCCAAATGCAATTTTTGAATGCATATTCCTATATCCTAAGTTTTAGGGTTTATCAAGGACCAACGCCTAGACACACCCACAGCTGATACTCGTATAGCTAAGTCCATGTAACATCAGGTTGAGTGAATTTTGGGACCACCTTTTGGGCAATGGTATAGTCTCAAAGCCTCATACTGCGAATAGATGCATCACAGAAATAAAGCAGAATGTCAGCAATGGCCCTTTTTTGTTATTAGGACAGGCGAAAATTAAAAGCCACTAACAAACCAGTACGTGAAAAAGATTATGATTATACCAAAGGATATGAGAAATAAAGATGACAGAAAATAAGAAATGGTTAAAAGCTGAAGAAGTCTATAAAGTATATAAGGTAATTCTGTTAAGAACCAGTGAACCACTGATTTCAGGTTAATGTGACACCAAAATTACCAAATGATCGAGACAGAGTAAAGTACCTTGTCATGTAACTAACCAGGCTTGGAAAGAAGCTCTTTCATGAGTGCTCGGCATAAAAGCTTTTTACTGTATCCTCATCAAGATGAATTGTCATTTCCTTACAGATGCTGAAGCCAGAGTCCAGAATAATTTCCTTTATTGCACTTGTATAGCTACCAAACAATCCATCCGGCTTTATCATTGTCAATGTTTTCTCCTTTTCTATACTACCACCACCCAATGATCTGTAATTATCAGACCAGTAAGATAACTAATATAGTAGAAAATTGAAGAAAAAATCAATTTCTACTGAGAAAAAAGATTTTAGCCTAATGTTTTAAATATATTGTTCTAGACTAAATTCTATGATTTTGACACTAGCCATTTCAAGCTAGTACCTAATAAATAATTGGCAGAACCTCTCAAAAATCAAAATAATAGATAAGCATTATTAAATTCAGTGGTAGTTTTCAATTTGAGTAGTCAATGATTTTCATCATGTTAAACTCTAGTTGCTATTAAGGTTCAAAAGTGCTGTAAGAGTTTAAGTGCACAAATATAAAACTCAACTAAGTGCACAAATAGTACAACATCAAGTGCTCATTTAGAAATTACATAGGAACTGGGAAGTTCAAAAATAAATAATTTTATAAATCATACTACCAGGAGGGAATATTCCACAGCATATCCTTAGGAGCTTCTAGAATGACTTTCTCACCAAGGGAAACCCATCCATATATACACACTTACACCTCCAAGGGTTAAGGTATGTCCACATTCTTTACACAAAGTAACTCTCAAGTGATATCTCTTATGTAATGGGGGATTGACTTGCACACACTTACACCTCCAAGGGTTTCAGTACATGAGATTCAGTTACTATGAAATTTATAAAGATTGTATTATGATTTACACACCGTTTGTTTTAACAAAAAATATTTTCCATCAAAAAAAACAATACTCATAATTTAAGACAGTAAATAATGTGACAATGACATTCTTATATTGACAGCCCTACACCTGTAAGAGCACCTTGTATCCCTGACTGCCTTCAAAGGACATATGAACAGATTTTAGAGAGAATATCAAAAACCACAAAATTTGTGGACCCAAAATAGTTAAGAAAAGGCTTCCTCGAGTCAAAGAACAAGATACATTAAATTAAATGGGTAAGAAAAAACTGCCTTATACAAGTACTAAGAACAGCAGCTTCCTCTATATGATTCAGAGTGCAAAGCTCACTAATCGCTTGAGGCCATTGTGCTTCAGGAATGGAAAGCTTTTCCCGTATCTCAACAACTACTGCTGTGCGAACATAGTCGAATGGAAAGCTTTTCCCGTATCTCAACTACTGCTGTGCGAACATAGTCGTATGGCCACGACACTGCTTCTATCCTCTGTATATCCTGAGAGAAAAACAGAGCATAAATATTTGAACAATTGTGCCTTTAATTAATATTCCTTGTGACAAGTTAAAAATGATGCTTGGTAATATAGCAGTTGCTTTATAATAAAGTTACATGTGATATGTTCTGTCTTCAAAAATGATGAGATGCACTTTATATCATAGTTGTCAATTTGAAGCATTGTGTTTAGATATACTTTAACTTTCTTTGTAAAATGCATATATATTGTGCACACATCATATGTTAATATCTGATAAATATGTTTTAATATTCTTTCTCGATTAAAGGTAGCATTATGCATCTGTGTAATTGGTTAACTTGTTTGTTGTCTATTTCTATCTTCCCATTTCATGTAATATCTTCTAGATTAAAGTAAGTGACATCTAGATTTATCTTGAATTGGTGCAGAATTTTTTTATTATAGCATTGAAGAAAGGCTTCCTATAATTGTACACACAGGAAATTTCTCAGTATTTTGTACCTCAAGCTGTTCATGTAGCCTTGTCTGCACTTCAATTTGCATCCGTATTGCTTCGCTTATATGTAAGCTTCTGAATAAAAGGTTCTTGATGATCTTGTATCCAAGCATGAAGCATCGTCACATGGTCCAGAAAAATGGCAGAAACTGACTGCATTTTTAAGGCAGAGGTTTGTATCAGCAATTGTTACTTAATAATATGGTTTTGAATCTTGACTTACTATCTAACTTTGTCAATCTCCCCAGTTTGGAAGGTACAGTTGCTGATCTCATTAAGAAGCAAATAGATCGAGTTGGATCAGAGAAGAGCTCCCTCATGTTGAAATGCCGCTCAATTGAAGATAAGATGGGGTTGCTCAACAAGCAATTGGAAGCTAGTGAAAAGTATAAATCTGAATATTTGAAGCGTTATGAGGATGCTATAAATGACAAGAAGAAGCTTGCTGATGATTATATGAGTCGGATTACGAACTTGCAGAGCAAATGTAGCTCACTGGAAGAGAGGTGTTCTAGCTTATCGTAAACATTAGATTCTGCCAGGTTGGAGTCCACAGATTGGAAAAGAAAATATGAACAGGCTCTATCAAAACAGAAGGCTGAAGAAGATCAGGCAAGCTCAGAAATAGCGATTCTCAAGTCGAAGAGCAGTGCTGCAGAGGCAAGGTTGGCTGCTGCAAGGGAACAAGCTCAGTCTGCTCAAGAGGATGCACATACTACTCACAATCAGCCAAAGAAGAAATCTAACATTGGAGAATATAATATCTTAAGAATAAGAATAATTTAGAGGCAACAAATGAGTTGGTATGAATAAATGTCTGCAAGAACTGAAAATTTTAGTAGCCAACCTGACAGTCCATTCTGTCAGTAAACCCACCATGTCCAGGAATATACTATCACATCACCAAAATCCTGCAATAATTGAGGAAGAAAGCAAATGAACACTTACTATGGATCTCATTTGGATGCCGATACAAATTTATAAATATGAGCAAAGAAACAGTGAACAAGATGCACCTTAATTTGAAAAGCTCTCTTCAAGCCACTTGCAAAAAATAACCCCTAAAGTGCTATAATTGATGCAAATAAACCCAGGCACAAAGCATACCATTGAACAGGCAAAAGTGCTGATATTTCTTTCCAATGAAACTGTAGAATTCAATGAAACAAGACATCATAATAATTTCAAAAAATTTATGATAAATCAAAGATAAAATAATTTAAAACATTTATAAGAAAAATTGAAAAGCAAATCACAATTAAGGGAAATGTAGAATCCAAGGAATGATATTCATCAAAAGCTAGTGGACCTACACTCAGTTATGACTATATATTTCAACTTGCATTAAGATTCAGTACAGATGGAATCATGGATATGAATCTTTTATTTACCAATATAAAAACATAGATTGAAAAAATTGAAAATAGTGAGATTGAAAAACAAAAATATCAAAGTGAATGAGATTCTATTGAAAGAGAGCAGACCAAAAATGGCAAGTGAAAAGATTAAAAAGAGTACAATTCGACTGAAGAGAGGCCAGATCGAAGAGCAAGGAATATAGTGAGTCCTGTGTATGAGACCAGATCTGATGGAGAGAGAGAGAGAGAGAGAGAGAGAGGACCAGACTTGAGGGATAGTAGCGACGGGAGGACCATACCTGAGAAGGAGCTTTAACAAGCTCGAAACCCTAGATCAAATCCCTTCGCTAACGTAGCAACTCGATTACCAGAAACCCAGTATTCACTCAATCGGCTGGTTTCCTCAGTCCCGATTCGATTGGTCTCAGTCCCGACCCGATGATCTTGATCCTTCTTCATTTCGGTCTCGTAACCCCGCCGATTTGAGCAACTCAACAGGTCCATCTTCCTCTGCAGAATCAAGAAAAACAAAAAACCATCAATAAATTTTAACCAAATCGATTCAAGAATCGATGGATTTAGAATTAGATCTGAACAAGTAAACGGAATCAACCCTGGTGAATCTCTTAAGGAACATGAGGAGACAGAGGAAACCCTAGATCTAGGACGGAGAGAGAAAACGATAGAGAGAGAGAAATGGATAGAGAAAAGCAGAATGACGGAAAGAGAAAAGGGATGAGAGGAGGCGAGCACCGTTACAAAGTTGAACGCGTGTTTATAAAAGGAAAATGCGTGCCTTTTTAATTTCACTTTACCTTTTTCTACAGCGTTTTTCAACAAAAGGACCCAAAAAAAAAAAAAAAATTATTCATAATATAAAATTGATGCACGATCAATTATTTTGGCCGCTAAAATTATTATTTTGGTTTCTAAATATTTTTTTGACAAAAATAAATTCATCACTAGAAACGTCACTAAAAGTGGGTCCAGAAAAGCCAAAATTGACTTTTAGCAACGAATTTTTAAAAGTGTCGCTGAAAATAACAATTAGTGACAAAATTCAAAATGTTTGATTTTGTAGAACTAAACATTTGGTCACTAATATTTCATCACAAAATGTCCCAATTTAGTCACAAAAGACAAAATAATGATATTTTCAACAACAATTATATTTAATCGCTAAAAATCAAATTACTTTCTCTACTACATATTTTCGTCGCTAAAAGTTAGATGGACAAAAAAAAATTGGCATCCACTCATCAAAGCTCTCAATTTCCAAAATCATAATGATTATAGAAAGCAAAATTTTACAAAAAATAAAATAAACTCAAAGATGGCAAATAAGATAAACAACCTCTAATGTGATCAAAGTAAAAATTAGAAAAAAGCAAAAAACCAAGGATGGCGCTGAAAAGAATTGTTTAGGAGATTGGTGAGCACCATAACTACCCTGTAAAATCATAAAAAACATACTTTAGTACAAGTATCCATCAATAAAAAAAGATATATATATATAATGCTTCTAAACCATTCAATTACAATAAAAACTTAATTCACATATTGCAGTGAGTATTTGATGTCCATACAGTTAAAATTAACTTCAAAATGATATATATATATTTATTTTTTTAATTACCCCTTTTCAAACATAATAGCCACATAAACGTAATTTAACCTATCATCAAAAATTACCTCCACAGAATATGTAAAGCATAAATATTAAATAATACTTTTGTGAGGATGACATCTAGGAATCTGTTCCTGCTTTTTATTCACACAGCTCTGATTGATGACTATTTATGAAACCACTACGATTAATCCAAATTGTGTTTCTAAATCAAAGTATGAAGATGACAAACAAATGCATGGGGTTAACAAAAAAAACATGTTAAGATAAGGGGGCATTAACTTTATTCTCTACCTGATTGCACTCATCTGCACTATCTTACTAATCAACTACCATAAAAAATTAAAAAAATTTTAAAAAAAAAATCCTAATTGAATGTAAAGAATATGAAAGAATGGAAGGACACCACAAAATAGCAGAAATCTTTGAAGACCTTTATGGCAATGAAATGAGAAGAAGCCATATTCAAACTTCCAAGTTGATAAACAAAGTAGCAGAAATCTGCAAAAAAATGAAGAAGATGATGAAGAATCAACCTACAGAAAAAATTAATAAAACTTGAAGGATCAAGAAATACCTTGATAGAGAGCGAATAGTGGCCGAAGTTTGGAAGCATGTTGCCAATTTCCAGATAATTCAAGGATATCCCATATAAACACTGCAAAATTATCATATCACACCTAATACAGTGTAACCTACCAAATGCTCAATGTAATAAAAAAATCCCAATAAATCTAACATTTATTCAGTCAATCATAATACAATAACATATAACTATCAAATCGCTGGGATCAACAAAATGGTCATAACGTGGTCCTTCTAAACTAGTTATTTCAATCTTATATTGATCAGGTCTAATTCGACTAGTCTCTAAAAGACTAATTTCTTGTAGTGATAGGTCTTCCCAAACTTGACTACAGCAGAGAACAGAAGGACCTTGCAGCTTCTAATTCACTGTTAAATAACCCAAGATATATATACCTACGAGCAAACATCATAATCTCCTAGATAAAAGGGTCCCTAAACATTTCTACTTTGAAATTACCGTCCTAGATTTTTATCCAGCATGAGTAAAAGCACAATGGCAACTTCTCAAAAGCCAAATCAGAGTTCCTAACACCATCTACCAGGTTTATAACTTCTAATATTTACATCTAACAATAAGATCATCTAATTAATTAGTAACGGTTTTGAGTTTAAGGGCTACTCACTTCTTCCCAAGGAACTTGTTGGCTATATAATTTGTACAAACCAGTCACAATTTAACACATGGCACGAAGAGGGCAATTTGGGGAGTTAATATAAGTTGCCAATCAAAGTCAGACATGTGGCAGTTCGTATTGGTAATAATGGATTTGCGTAGCATTGAAACAACTGAGAGATACAAGATGATGTGGCCTAACGGTTACTCATAAAGTTTAAATCCAAAATCAGGAGGGAAGCCTAACTGCAAGAGTGACATAATGGGACTGACTGTGAGAGAGTATGTTCAGCAATCATGGGAGGATATTTCGAAGGTTGGAAGCCCACTTCGACGGTTACCACTGAGAAGTATAAATAGCAAGGAATGCCTCAGCATAGCCCCCCAGACTCAGATAAAAAAAACCAATTTATTTACTTCATTTTTTCCTTCCAGTTTTACAGTTCTTTACATTTCTACACTTCAATTTATGTACTGCACTTTATTTCCTAGGAGTAGTTTCAAATAGTTTGTTATTGTGAGTCTCTACGAGGCTGGGTCAGATCATTGTAATTCAGATTCTGAAATTGTTCTTCACTTATTATTATTTACTAATTTCTCCTAAACAAGCCACCAGTAAAACTTCTCTTCATTGATGCTGAAAGAACTACAACACAATCGCTTGATAATTGGTTGGCAATTATAAATTCTGTAAGGACTAATTGATCCTTGCTGGCACGCTTAAATTTACATTATTAACCTTCGAAAGCTAAAAAAGCCAACATATATTTTTGGCACGCCAGTGGGACACTAAAATGGCTAGACGTAGGAGACAATGAGAAAATGAACACCTGGAAGAAGGTGTGGAGGGAGAGATAGAAGTACCTGATCTAGAGGATAATGTGATAACACACCCTATGGAAGCACCTATCTCATTAGAACCTATGGTCAAACAAACCAGCACCTCGAAGCATACACCACATGTTCAAAATATTGGAGGAGGCCATGGAATTGGACCATCCACTGTTTCGTCTACCCAGCCAATGAATCTGTGGGAAGGCTTGGTAGATGCCATGGGACAGCAGTTGATATATGCAATGGAAAGTTGGGCAACATCCTTTATAGATCGAATGAATTCCCATCAACCAACTATCACAAGACATATGGAGGAAAATTCAAATATCCTTCAGCAAAGATTGGCTAGAGATAAATAGCCTACGCAAATTAATGGATATACTAATGGTCAGACTAGTAATCAAAATTATGAAAGACCATCACCTGTACCTCAATCATGGAATGAGCCTCCTACAAGACCTTTGGTAAATCAAAATATCATGAATTAAGAGTTGGCTTATGGAGTTTATGAAAGCTTTTACATGTATTTTGTCATATAAGGCAAGAACATAGCATGATTTCATGGGATTCATGTTTATACCTTGTTTTCTTGCATGATTTCTAAGATTCTTAAAGATTTCAAGGGACTTTCTCCATGGATTTTGAAAGTAGAACTCATTACATGTATAGCTTTTGATTTTGTGCTTGACTTCAAGTCTTTGAGCTTGTAAATGGAATTTTGGATTTGCTTTGAAATTATGATTTTGATTGAAGGTAGAATTGTTTAATTCAACATGGTTTTGAAAGGTTTCGGACCTTGATTTGTATTAAATGAAGTTTTTCCACTTATATAAGTTAGGGCTTTGAAATGATGATCTTGTTTGAACAAATATTATGACATGAACATAGATTCCTCACATTCGTTTGATTTAAAATTGATTTCCTCATTTTTAGTGTGATTTGAGTTTGATTGTGAGAAATTGTATCTAATCTTGAAGCTTTGTATGTTGTGAACTCATATAAACATATACAAACATGTATAATATGAAAAGATGAAAGAAGTGAAGGAAATATGAAAATTAGAGTTGTATATGTCTAATTAAAGTAGGTTATGATCATATTAAACTTGAGTTTCATGCTTATCATGGTTGTATATCATGTTTTTGAAGTGAAATTACTTAAATTGTGCCTTAGAAATACATTAGGAAGCTTGAGTTTGTTGGATTTTCAGACTGCACAAACAAGGCCCAAAACCGCACATGCGAGGCTTACAGCTGCGTGTACGGGGCTCACAGCCCCATGAGTGGAAAATAGGGGAAGCAACTTGAACATTCTGAAATAAAAGCACGTGCATGGCCGCATGTGTGGCACACCTCTCCGCACATGCGGCTGTGAGCCCCGCACGTACAGGAAATAGGGAGAAAATCTTTATCTTTTTGTACACCTTTTTGACCCTTTGATTTTGTGTATATGTATGTTTAAACCCTCCGAAATGCTTAAAAATAAATAGAAAGTGAACGAAATGGAAGAATAATGAAAGACAAGAGGTTAAGAAATTAATGCATTGCTTATCAATTTATGTGTGTAATGTGTAGGTCACTCACTGGAATGAACCATCGATGCAGGATCACTTTGTGAGTAATAGTAGTGTAACGATATGTTATGTTTATGTACTTTAATATGCTTTACACAACTTATGTTTTATTAGAGATAATTGAACATTAGATCATAGTGGCATATGAATTGGGCCTTAGGTCGTTCTGTTATTATTGGGCCTGAGGCCGTTCTGTTATTATTAGGCTTGAGGCCGTTCTGTTATTATGAATTGGGCCTAAGGCCGTTTTGTTATTATAAGGCTTGAGGCCGTTGTGTTATTATGATTAGGCCTGAGGTCGTTATGTTATTATTGGGCCTGAGGCCGTTTTGTTATGATATTGGGTCCATGGTCGTTCCGTCTTATATGGGCCCAAGGCCATTCTGGAATGTGAATGTAATAGAAACATTCTTCAAGACACATGCTCCTTTATATGCCTCCTTATGTTATTATTACTCACTGAGCCTTACTCACTTCGTATTGATATATGTTTTGTAGGCGCTTAGCTTGGAGGCCAGCCCTAGGTCAGCTTCAAAAACCTTTTGGTGGACTTGTTTTGTTATGTCTCTAACGTTGGAGCCATTTTGTCTTTTTGAGAAGTTCCTTTTATTCCTCTTTTTTTGTTAAGCTTTTGGTGGCTTTTGGGGACACTTTAATAATATAGTAATTTTGGATGGTTAACTTTTTGTACACATTTATATGATCTAGACTATCTATATGGACATTCTAAGTACGACATGATGTTTTAAGAATCCTGGCATATAAGCACCGCTCAATAGACGTTCTAATTTTTATTTGTTTCCGCTTTAAGCCCCATTATTGAATAAAATATTCAAAAATGCTTTACAGCTCTAATATAGGAGCTCTAATAGCTCTAATGGGAAGATGGGACCCACCCTGATGTGATGTTTGTGCCTTGTTTTTTTTTTTTTTTTTTTTGCTTTGACACATCACTAGAGCTCAAATTAGAGCTCTAGATTTAGAGCTCTCTAGCATTTCCCTAAAATATTTTGAATTTTTGTTTCGAGGCCTAAGTATAGGCTAGTCATGGCCTAAATTTTTAGGGGCAGATTTGGGTTGTGACAGTACTAGTTTATTTACTTCATTTTTTCTTTCAGTTTTACAGTTCTTTACATTTCTGCACTTCAATTCTTGTATTGCACTTCATTTCCTAAGAGTAATTTCAAATAGTTTGTTACTGTGAACCTCTACGAGGTTAGGTCAGATCATTGTAAGTTTTCATTTACGTAATAAAATTCAGATTCTGAAATTGTTCTTTACTTATTATTATTTACTAATTTCTCCTAAACAAGCCACTAGTAAAAGTCCTCTTCATTGAGGCTAAAAGAACTACAACACAATCGCTTGATAATTGGTTGGCAATTATAAATTCTGTAAGGACTAATTGATCCTTACTGGCACGCTTAAATTTACATTATTAACCTTTGAAATCCAAAAAACCCAACAGAACTGTACAATTTGAGACTCCCATCTAATTAATTAGTAGCAATAAGATCATCTAATTAATTAGTAATAGGTTTGTAACTTCATATCGTCTTTGTAATCACAGAGAAAAATTGATGCTCCAAATCACTCTAAAACATTAAATTCAGACATCAGCCAACTACAACAATTGAGGGGAAAAAAGATAATGACAACATGAATATAGTGAAGATATATTACCTCATCAAATCATTGCTTTCCAGCCACAACCTACAACACCATTAACTATTTCTAGTAATGAAGCAAACCAAGAGAGGGGAGGGAAAGACGGAATTTTTTAGCAGCAAAGGCTGTTCTACGAATAAAAATAAAAAATAAAAACACAAACCTAAAAGCTCAAGCACTCTACAAAATTAATTTCATAACAAAATTGTTTTGCCTAATGTAGTATGGCTCTCACTTGTGCAGTTTGTACCTAATTACGCAATCATTCTTAAATACGTGATATTCTTAAATACGTGATATGAAGTAGCAAGCAATAGCAAAGTATGGATTGATAGAAACCATGGAACAGTGAAATAAAACTTTACCTCTAGATCCAAATCAGTCAAATCCAAACCGTACATTGATAAACATCATTTCTGGAATGAACTTGAATACAAAACAATTCTGAAGTTGAATTAAAACACAAAGTATTGAAAACAAATACAATCCAGATTCTCTTCAGATTCCCAAATCACTCAAATGAAGAGAGATGATCAGATCGAATAGATAGAGAAGAAGAACAAGAGATTGAGATGTAGAAAGCGAAACAAACCCTAGATTTTATACAAGATGATAATGAGAGATCCATCGATAATAATATGTAGTGTATAACAATTTTAATCTGTCCAATCGAACAATACGTGAACTATTTATTGTGCTCTTCATAGATCTACAAATATATATACTTATATATGTATGTATATATAAGCACAGAGAGATTGAGAGAGAGACTCGCCAAATCTGCAGCAAATTTGAAGAAGATAGATTTACTGTGGATTAAAGCTTGTAGATCTCAAATTTGAGTTGGGTGAAGATCTACGATAGAGAGAGCGAAGAGAGAGAAGATCTGTGATGAATAGAGCGAAGATCTGCTATGGAGAACGAGACAGAGAAAGAAGCAATTTCACATCGTGAATTTGTAAAAGTGAATGGAGCGTGAACAATGTGTGCATTTGATTTGGTGGAGTTTTGCAAAATTATTTGGTCCTTAGAGATGTTAATAATGTATTAGCAACCAAATTTATTGGTCTCAAAAAGTTATGTAAATATTATTAATAGTAATTTTTACAATCTTATAAGTTATCATAGGTTTAAATTTGTTCCTAAAAACATTGGGTAGGTTTGGTTTGTGTTTCTGAAAAAAATTTCAGAAATTTTCTCTATAAACAAATTTCAGAAATTTTCTCTACCAAACAAATTTTTCCAAAAAAATTTCCCAAAACACACAAACCAAACAAGTTTTTTAAACAAATCTCTCTCACACACACATCAAATCAATCACTTTTTCCAAAACTCTCTCTCAAAACAATTTTCCAAAATAAATTTCCCAAAAAACCAAACCAAACATGTTTTCGTACTTTTTATCTCTAAAACACATCTCTCAAACACAAACCAAACATACCCATTATTTTTAGAGATCAAATTCAACTAGTTCCTAAATATTAATCTCTAAAAGGCTAATTTCTTGTAGTGAGTTAAAGAGCCGTTTGAGAATTTACACTTATGTAATTTAGGAAACAGAAAAATATGAATTCGAATTTCTAGAGTGATAGTCAAGAGTGAGATTAAGGTCCATTAATATTGAGCCATCTGTTCTTTATCACAATGTGCTTGGTGGATGAGAGACTGTATTCAACTATGACAAACTAGAATTTACTCTTATGTAATTTAGGAATCAGAAAAATATGAATTCGAATCTCTAGAATGATAGTCAAGAGTGAGATTAAGTTCCATTAATATTAAGCCATCTGTTCTTTATCACAATGTGCTTGGTGGATGAGAGACTATTCAACTATGACAAACTATTTTGAGAAAGTGCCAACAAATCTCTTGTAAATATGATACCCTTAGGTTATTGGGTTCATTTGCAACCTTTGTCTGACTTTCAAACAAGTAGGCACTCCTATTATGTGTTTTTTTTTTTTTTTTTTTGGGAAAGCACCATTAAATCCCTAATTTGGGAATGTTAACCCATTTAGTCCTGAAGGTTTTTTGTTGGACTAATAGGTCCTATTTTATGTGTAAAGACATTAGTACCCATTTTTTTAGGCGATTGGGTCAGTAATTGATGGGGTAATTTTGGGTTGGTGTTTATGTGTAATTTACCGAATTGCCCAAGAAGCTTACTATAGGCATTTTTTAGATTCCATTCCTTTATGAACATCAAACATCAAACATCAACAAAACATAATCAAAACATCAACAACATCAAATATTAAAACATCGACAAACATCAACAAACATCATCAAACACGTCAACAACATCAAACATCATCAAAAAAATTATGAACATCATCAACATCAAAAAACATCATCAAAAATCAACAAACATCATCAATAAAATCGTGAACACCATCAACATCAACAAACATCATCAACATTTGAACATCATCAAATATATTCGAACATCATCAAACATTAAATAATTTCCCCAGATTAACAAACATTAAACATCAACAAACATCCAACATTAAATAATCATCAAACATTAAGGAATAAATTCAATATATTCGATATATTCGAACATCAAACATTGAATAATTTAATGTATTGAACATCATCATCGGAACAGAAGGAGTGAGAACAGGTATCGATTCGGAACATTTTATCGGCTTCTTTCTTCTCAACGCAAAACTTGCAGAAACAGTGAAACGATTCACCGACTTCTTCCGCTTTCACTTTTTCTTCGATCATCAAGTTATCTGATGGAGTGTGATGGAAAGCTATTGTCGGTGTTTGTGGGCAACGGGGGAAGAGGGGTTTCTGTTTAACAAACATCAAACATTAAGGAATAGATTCAATATATTCGATATATTCGAACATCAAACATTGAATAATTTAATGTATTGAACATCATCATCGGAACATTAAATAATTTCCCCAGATTAACAAACATCAAACATCAACAAACATCCAACATTAAATAATCATCAAACATTAAGGAATAGATTCAATATATTCAATATATTCGAACATCAAACATTGAATAATTCTCTCCCTCACAAGTCAGAATTGAAGATGTATTATTGTATCGATTATATATTCGAACATCAACATCAATTTTTCGTCTCTGTTTTACAATTCGTGATGGGTAAAAAGCAGCACTTGGATCAACATCGCAACATCAGCACCGTGAGATCAGAACATCAGCAACATGATCAACATCGCAACATCAACGCCATGATCAACATCGCAACATTAGCGCCTTGAATGTGGTTTTGGGTCTGGTTTTGATTCTGGGTGTTGTGCATTTTGATAGGTATGGTTGTGATGAAGATATATATATATATATATATGGATATAGATGGTTTTACATGGAAGATGGGTGTAGAGATTGAAGCAACAACAACAAGAATATACATCATCAACAACCATACTGTTGTTGAAGACCATACTGTTGTGAACATGAAGACCACGATGTTTGTTCACAACAGAAACATGAAGACCATGTTCCAAAATCGACCATGAAGACCATACTGTTGTGAACATCGAACATCAACAAAATATGGATAAGAATGTAAATTACATATATAATAAATCAAATATATATATATATATATATATCATACCAAAAATAAAAAGGACTAAATGATTTAAGAAAAAATACTCAGGACTAGATGGACCAACATTTCTCAATATGAGATTTATGAGTTGTGGGGATATATTTTCTGAGTACCAACACGTGGCCGAGGTGACACCGAAGTGTCAGCAGAGTTCCCCACGTGTTATGGTAGTTGTGCCGAGGTTATCTCGGCTAGGCCGAGGATACCTCCGAAGATATCGGAATCCGAGATAAGCGGATAAAGGACAAGAGTCCTAGAATGAAGAGGAAGCTCAAACCTGGATGTGGACAAGAGTCCAAGGTTGGGGGAAGACTTCAGTTTGGGGTAAAGATAAACTCTTAGGAGTATGTCTTAATTCCTTGAGAGTCCTAGATTAGCGAGGAGTCCTAAGTCCATTAGGCCAGGGTTCTGTTGGGACTAGGATTGGATTGGCTATAAAGAGAGGCACCCCCATGGGTCTAAGGTGCGTTTTTATGCTCAAGCTAGTGAGTTAAGTACTTGATTATCCTTGAGAGATATATCTTGACTTGATCGTCGGAGTACCCGGGTGGTGAAACCACCGCGGAGTCTTTTCCTTGCGAGGTTACAAGGAGCCGTCTACACTGTGTTCTTCTATTTGAATCACTAAGGAGGCGGTGTGATCGGAAATTCACTCACAAGATATCTGTCTATACTTGTTGAAATAATGCGGGCAGATCTCTTCAAGTAAAATTTGCAGGTGTAATGCCGAGGTATGTTACAGGAGATTGTGCAAAAAGGAAGAATCTGGAAATCATGCAAAATATTCTAAGTATAGAATCATTGAAGCGAAGAAGAATTAAAAGCACGAAGCATTCAAGAATAAGCAATTTGCATAAATAAGTTGTTTACAAGCGGCAGAGAGGCACATCGGCACTGAGAGCGACTTACAAAGAAAAGAAACAAAGTACAAGAAATAGAAGAAAACAAAAAGCGTCAGTGTCCTTCTTCAACAGGCGAAGGTTGGTTGGAACCTCGGAAGGTTACGGAAGAACCACCTCGGTGTCTTTGGGTCCACAACCTCTGCATCTTTTTTTCAGGAACCCCGGGTTCTTTATTTGCCACGACCTCGGAGTGTTTGTCAGCAACCTCGGTCGATTTGACTAAGGTTTCATCAACACTTCTCCCAATTAGAAGCATATCGGAAGAGCCGGCTTCCTTGGATTGCTTCTCGACTGCATTCATCCGAGTGAGGTCCAAAATCTGGTCGGCCTTGGGAGGATTTGGCCTTCCTCACAAGGGTTCATCTTTATCTTCATCTTTTCTTCATCTTCATCCTCGGCTTGATTGATTCATCTTGGCTTGGAGATGGAGGAAGTGGGCAAGGAATGAGCTCTCGGTCTTGCGCCATGGCGTCATTTGCCCCGGAAGATCAAGCTTTTGGTCGAGCATTCCAACCTAGGGCGTATCCTTTGTTGCAAGCTTGCTTGACTGAAGCTTGTAGTCTTCAAACGTCGGCCATGCCTTGGTTGTGGCGACCGATTTGACCTTTTTGTGGCGAGCATCCCTAAGCTCTTTCTCGGCCTCGCCTTCTTAGCCTTCAACTTCCTTTTTCTCGACCTTTGAAGAGCAAGTGATTGGGCCTTTGTGGCGCCTCGGCTTTTCTTCGATTTTTCATCCTCGTTGATCTCTTTTTGGGTCTTTTGAAGGGCAAACTCCTTCTTTAATTGAGAGCTCCTCCCTTGTTTCAAATGCCTTCTGAGAGAAAGGCGTGGGCATGTTGAGCGGCGACAGTTCATAAAGACAAAGGTTATTACAGAGTGAAAATGATGTTTTACAAGTATGAAGATAAAACAAGATCATCAAAGTTCGAAGGCTTACTTGGGCGAGCGTTGCAACATGAGGGCATAGTTCTCGTATTCACCGATCTTGGAGTTTCTCTCAAGATCACCTTCGATGAAACGACCATCTTTGAGTGCCACGCCGCGTTAACGTCGAGGCGCTTTCATTGGCATAAACGGCTTTGTCCTCAAGTGTAATTTTGGGCTCGAGGAACTTTGGGAACCACGGATCCCGAGTTGAAGGCTTTTGCTTTTTCGGTGGACGAGATCCAGAATTTGCGTCTCGGTGAAACCTCTTCACAGAGCATAGGTAGTCTTCTGCTCTCCATGCATTGGGAGATTGGCGGGGCATCTTCGACCTCGGCATCGACCTTAGCCTTCGGTTGGGCCTTCTTGGTTCTCTTCGGTTTTGGTGGGGCATAGTTTGGTGGCTCATCCTCCATGTCATCTGGCGGTCGGCCAAGAGATTGAGCACCGTTTTCTTCGGTTTTCCATTTAATTTGTTTGCCAGTCTGCGTCGCTTCTTTTCTTGGACTGTTCAGACGTGGAAGCAACTTGTTGATGGAAGCGATTGATGAGGAGGTGCTCCTCTTCCCTGTCTTGGAACGTCGCAACTTTGAAGTATATGTGGGGATGAAGTTCACACCAAAGGGCCTTGCGTTTCTCAGAGGAGGTCAAGAGCTTTTCTTCGAGGCTCGAGGAAGTAGGGAGACGAAAGTCCTGGGAGGTCGTGACGTCTGCAAAGCAGAACAAAACATGAAAGCAGATAAAATATTTTGGAAAATTGAAGAAAAGCAGCAGTTAAGTAGTTCGAGATGGGCTCTTACCCTTGCCCTCCTTTGTTCGTGGGAGAGGAAAAGTGGACTTCTTCACAGGCCAAATTCAGTTCGGTGACAATAAGATAATCCTCAAGAGCCCCTTTGTTGGAGTCAGGAGCTCGGCTACAATCTTATATTCGGTAGACCTCGGCTTGAGGTAATATACAAAACCTTTCTCCTTAAGGTTAAGGGCACTCATGGTGTAACAATCTGGATATCGGCAAGAGTGATTCTAACACCCTCTTCTCGAGCTAAAGCTATTATTAGATAAGGGTCCTATAGGCATTTATGGTAAGTTGCATGGGGTTGAGGCTGTAGTAGTTAAGGACCTCACGGAAGAGGATATCAAGAGGAACCTAAGTCCACACCGAAGGCAACTCTGAGGAAAGGCATTTTATCGCCATCGGGCATAATGGAGTCCTCCTCGACTAGTCTGAGTTGGACGTCATCTGGAATGGAGAATTCTTGCCTAAAGTGTTCTAGTTTGTGGGGGTATCCACCCTATGTTTCCACACACCCATGGTCTTTATAAGTGTTTGGCTCTGAAGCAGTATTCTTAAGGATTTTAAGGACCTCGGCTAAAACCTAAGTCTTGATTGTTTGATTCTTTCCTAGAGATTGATGGTTCTACAACAAATCCCAAACTTAAATCTCTGAATAAATGAGAATGGAAGGCGGAAAATCTGGAAAGCAGAAAGCAAAAGAAGTTTGATTCAGAATACAAGAAAGTGGAAGGCCAAAAAAGTGAGATGGTGCAAGTATTCGGATGCAAAATCAAGAAATGATTCAAAAATTACATGACAAAGCAGAACATTAGAAGCGAGAAAAACCAATAACGATCAAGGAAATGGAAAAGAAGGAGCAGGGCTTACGGAAAGGATGAAGCCGAGATGAGTCCCGTCGAGTGACTTAGGCGGCTTGAGCTCCACGAAATGGCAAAGCGGACCTAATCTGAGCTTGAGCTTGGGGCAATGGAGGATTCGAAGAAAAAACAGAGAGAGAGAGAACAAGAATTTCAAAATCGAAGTGAAGCGAAGGAGAGAGACAAACGTTTTTGTCAAAAGTGAAGCTGCAAGCAGGCAATAATGACGCCTAGTAACGCATGCGCAGGGAAAAAAGACGGCTTGTAAGGCGTCACGGACCAAGAAGAATGAAACGCGTCCTCGAATGGTTGAAGATTGGTGTATGGCGACTCATACTGGTAAGTTGATTTGAATCTGAAGAGGACATGCTGGCCTGGAATGAATGATCTCGGCTAAAAAGTTCTTAAGCCAATGTGCGAGATAAAATTCGAAGATAGGTTCCATCACCTCAGAATGCCGAGGTAATAGAACCTAGGGTTAATGGGGATATATTTTCGAGTACCAACACGTGGCGAGGTGACAGAAGTGTCGTGAGTTCCCCACGTGTTATGGTAGTTGTCTGAGGTTATCTCGGCTAGGATACCTCCGAAGATATCGGAATCGAGATAAGCGGATAAAGGACAAGAGTCCTAGAATGAAGAGGAAGCTCAAACTGGATGTGGACAAGAGTCCAAGGTTGGGGAAGACTTCGGTTGGGGTAAAGATAAACTCTTAGGGAGTATGTCTTAATTCCTTTGAGAGTCCTAGATTAGCAGAGTCCTAAGTCCATTAGGACCGGGTTCTGTTGGGACTAGGATTGGATTGGCTATAAAGAGGCACCCCATGGGTCTAAGGTACGTTTTTATGCTCAAGCTAGTGAGTTAAGTACTTGATTATCCTTGAGAGATATCTTGACTTGATCGTCGGAGTACCCGGTGGTCGAAACCACCACGAGTCTTTTCCTGCAAGCGAGTTACAAGGAGCCGTCTACTGCTGTGTTCTTCTTTGAATCACTAAGGAGGCGGTGTGATCGGAAATTCACTCACACTGATCTGTCTATACTTGTTGAAATAATGCAGACGGTCTCTTAGAAGTAAAATTTGCAGTGTAATGCAGGGTATGTTACCGAGGAGATTGTGCAAAAAGGAAGAATCTGGAAATCATGCAAAATATTCTAAGTATAGAATCATTGAAGCGAAAGAAGAATTAAAAGCTGAAGCATTCAAGAATAAATATTTGCATAAATAAGTTGTTTACAAGCAGAGAGGCACATCGGCCACATGAAGCGACTTACAAAGAAAAGAAAACAAAGTACAAGAAATAGAAGAAAACAAAAAGCGTCAAAGGTCCTTCTTCAACTTGAGAAGGTTGATTTGGAACCTCGGAAGGTTCTGGAAGAACCACCTCGGTGTCTTTGGGTCCACAACCTCTGCATCTTTTCAGTAGGAACCCCGGGTTCTTTATTTGCCACGACCTCGAGTGTTTGTCACCGCAACCTCGGCGTCGATTTGACTAAGGTTTCATCAACACTTCTCCCAATTAGAAGCATATCGGAAGACGAATGGCGGCTTCCTTGGATTGCTTCTCGACTGTTCATCCAAGTGAGGTCCAAAATGGTCGGCCTTGGGAGGGATTTGGCCTTCCTCACCAAGGGTTCATCTTTATCTTCATCTTTTCTTCATCTTCATCCTCGGCTTGATTCAGATTCATCTTGGCTTGGAGATGGAGGAAGTGGGCAAGAAAACCTTGAGCTCTCGGTCTTGCGCCATGGCGAGTCATTGGAAGATCAAGCTTTTTGGTCGAGCATTCCAACCTAGGGCGTATCCTTTGTTGCAAGCTTGCTTGACTGAAGCTTGTAGTCTTCAACAACGTCGGCCATGCCTTGGTTGTGGCGCTTCGATTTCGGCCTTTTTGTGGCGAGCATCCTAAGCTCTTTCTCGGCCTCGGCCTTCTTAGCCTCGGCTTCCTTTTTCTCGGCAACTTCCTTGGCGTTCTGACCGCCTCGGCCTTTGAAGAGCAAGTGATTGGGCCTTTGTGGCGCCTCGACTGCTCTTCCGTTTTCATCCTCAGTTGATCTCTTTTTGGGTCTTTTGAAGGCGACAAACTCCTTCTTTAATTGAGAGAGCTCCTCCTTGTTTCAAATGCCTTCTGAGAGAAGGCGTGGGCATGTTGAGCTGCGGCAACGGTTCATAAAGACAAAGGTTATTACTGAGTGAAAATGATGTTTTACAAGTATGAAGATAAAACAAGATCATCAAAGTTACGAAGGCTTACTTGGGCGAGCGTTGCAACATGAGGCATAGTTCTCGTATTCAGCGATCTTGGAGTTTCTCTCAAGATCACCTTCGATGAAAACGGCCATCTTTGAGTGCCACGCCGGCGTTAACGTCGAGGCGCTTTCATTGGCATAAAGCTTTGTCCTCAAGTGTAATTTTGGGCTCGAGGAACTTTGGGAACCACGGATCCCGAGGTTGAAGGCTTTTGCTTTTTCGGTGGACGAGATCCAGAGCTGCGTCTCGGCCGACCTCTTCACAGAGCATAGGTAGTCTTCTGCTCTCCTTCATTTGGGAGATTGGCGGGGCATCTTGACCTCAGACCTTAGCCTCGGTTGGGCCTTCTTGGTTCTCTTCGGTTTTGGTGGGGGCATAGTTTGGTGGCTCATCCTCCATGTCATCTGGCGGTCGGCCAAGAGATTGAGCACCGTTTTCTTGGTTTTCCATTTAATTTGTTTTGCAGTCTGCGTCGGCTTCTTTTCTTGGATGGTTGACGTGGAAGCAACTTGTTGATGGAAGCGATTGATGAGGAGGTGCTCCTCTTCCCTGTCTTGAGACGTCGGGCAACTTTGAAGTATATGTGGGGATGAAGTTCAAGACCAAAAGGGGCCTTGCGTTTCTCAGAGAGGTCCAAGAGCTTTTTGATTCGAGCTGAGGAAGTAGGGTAGCGAAAGTCCTTGGGAGGTCGTGACGTCTGCAAAAGCAGAACAAAACATGAAAGCAGATAAAATATTTTGGAAAATTGAAGAAAAACAGATTAAGTAGTTCGAGATGGGCTCTTACCCTTGCCCTCCTTCTTCGTTAGTGGGAGAGGAAAAGGTGGACTTCTTCACTGGCCAAATTCCCGTTCAGTGACAATAAGATAATCCTCAAGAGCCCCTTTGTTGGAGTCAGGAGCTCGGCTACAATCTTATATTCGGTAGACCTCGGCTTGAGGTAATATACAAAACCTTTCTCCTTAAGGTTAAGGGCACTCATGGTGTAACAATACTGGATATCGGCAAGAGTGATTCTAACACCCTCTTGCCGAGCTAAAGCTATTATTCCGATAAGGGTCCTATAGGCATTTATGGTAAGTTGCATGGGGTTGAGGCTGTAGTAGTTAAGGACCTCGCGGAAGAGGATATCAAGAGGAACCTAAGTCCACAGGCCGAAGGCAACTCTGAGGAAAGGCATTTTATCGCCATCGGGCATAATGGAGTCCTCCTCCCGGCTAGTCGAGTTGGGTCATCTGGAATGGAGAATTCTTGCCTAAAGTGTTCTAGTTTTGTGGGGTATCCACTATGTTTCCACACACCCATGGTCTTTATAAGTGTTTGGCTCTGAAAAGAGTATTCTTAAGGATTTTAAGGACCTCGGCTAAAACCTAAATCTTGATTGTTTCAGTTCTTTCCTAGAGATTGATGGTTCTACAACAAATCCCAAACTTAAATCTCTGAATAAATGAGAATGGAAGGCGAAAATCTGGAAAGCAGGAAAGCAAAAGAAGTTTGATTCAGAATACAAGAAAGTGGAAGGCCAAAAAGTGAGATGGTGCAAGTATTCGGATGCAAAATCAAGAAATGATTCAAAAATTACATGACAAAAGAACATTAGAAGCGAGAAAAACCAATAACGATCAAGGAAATGGAAAAGAAGGAGCAGGGCTTACGAGAAAGGATGAAGCGAGATGAGTCCCGCCGAGGTCGGTGACTTAGGCGGCGGCTTGAGCTCCAAGAAATGGCAAAGCGGACCTAATCGAGCTCGAGCTTGGGGCAATGGAGGATTCGAAGAAAAAAAGCTTCAGAGAGAGAGAACAAGAATTTCAAAATCTGAAGTGAAGCGAGAGAGAGACAAACGTTTTTGTCATAAGCGAAGCGGCGGCAAAACAGCCATAATGGCGCCTAGGGAGAAAAAGTATGACCAAGAAGAATGAAACGTCCTCGAGAATGGTTGAAGATTGGTGTATGACATTTCATACGTAAGGAAGTTGATTTGAATCTGAAGAGGACATGCCGTCTGGAATGAGTGATCTCGGCTACAAAGTTCTTAGGCCGATGTGCGGGATAAAATTCGAAGATAGGTTCCATCACCCCAGAATGGCGAGGTAATAGAACCTAGGGGGCAGTTGTGGGGATATATTTTCTGAGTACCAACACGTGGTAGGTGACACCGAAGTGTCGCCAGAGTTCCCACGTGTTATGGTAGTTGTGCGAGGTTATCTCGGCTGGGCGGATACCTCCGAAGATATCGAATCGAGATAAGCGGATAAGGACAAGAGTCCTAGAATGAAGAGAAGCTCAAACTGGATGTGGACAAGAGTCCAAGGTTGGGGAAGACTTGATTTGGGGTAAAGATAAACTCTTAGGGAGTATGTCTTAATTCCACTGAGAGTCCTAGATTAGCAGGAGTCCTAAGTCCATTAGGACCGGGTTCCTGTTGGGACTAGGATTGGATTGGCTATAAAAGAGAGGCACCCCCATGGGTCTAAGGTACGTTTTTTATGCTCAAGCTAGTGAGTTAAGTACTTGATTATCCTTGAGAGATATACTGACTTGATCGTCGGAGTACCCCCGGGTGGTCGAAACCACCGCCGGAGTCTTTTCCTTCTGTGCAGGTTATAAGGAGCCGTCTACTCTGCCTGTGTTCTTCTGCTGAATCACTAAGGAGGGCAGTGTGATCGGAAATTCACTCACACATGAGTAATTTTTCTTTTTTTTTTTCTTTTTTTTCTTTTTTTTTTGTTTAATACCTTCATGTTGTTTGCCCTTCTAATCGTTTTTTATTTACCAAAATATGTGTACTTGGTGTTGTGTAATTTTCCTTTGTTCATATGAGGACAGTGGATTTTCCTAATAATTTGCGCAAATCAAGCCTAAAAGTTCTCAATTCCAATGGACAATGTAGCTCTTCTTTAATCATTTGATTTCAAAATATTGATTGTCATCAAGACCGCCGTCTCAAGACCACCGTCGATTTTAGTATGATGTTGTTCACCTTTTTAAGATTAAGGCTATATGGACCAATTAGCCTTCGTTTAAAAAGTGGATTAATTTTTTAATTTTTTAATTTTTTAAATTATTTTAGTCTGAAGTTAAAAATTTTGATTTGGAAAGGAGTTTTAGTTTTTTTGACTTTTTAAAATTTTCTGAAAAAAAAAATATAATAATTATGGGTTAGATTTGATTTTTGTCTTATTAGACTAAAAATTTATTTTGTTTTTTATGACTATTTTAGTCAAAATAGCCTACAAATTAACTTCCTAAATGAAAATTTAATTCATTAATTAATATATCAATTGATAATATGATATAATTTAAAATATTTATGATATTTATAATTTATATAATAAATAAAGTTAATAATAATATAATAAACTACTATTGACGCATGGAGCACCACTCCTTTTTAAAGGCCTATCATTTGCTTGGTGGGACAAGTTGTCGAAGCATAATCGAAGGCAATGATAAGTATTTATTTTCTCAAATTTTAGGGTGTAAAAACAAATTACAATACATATATATATATATATATACTAGCATAATTAACCGTGCTTGCACGGATATAAATAAATAATAAAAAATTAATTTGCAAAATTAAATATAAATTTAAAAAATTTATTTACAATATTTAGCAAAAATAATTTAGAATTAATTAAATTTTATTCATTTTTATCGCAGTTTCATGTAAGAGAATTTTTTTTTTTATTCTTATGTCATTAATTGTGTGCTGTAAGTTCTTAATAACAAATATATGTCATAATATAAGTGGTAAAAATTTAAAAATAAATCACAAAACTTATATTTATGATAAAATATAGATACATTTCATCTTATGAGTTTCGTAAATTTAATTTATCATATGATAGTGCTAAATTACATTTGTCAATATAGTAATTTTTTCATGTTTTATGAAGTCTAAAAATTATAATCTGTCTTATGTTATAAGATTTACATAAAAATGAATTAGGATTCACTTGTGATATTAAATTTGGGCTTCACATTCGGTTTACTCCAACTCGTCTTTCACTTAATCATTAAAAATTATCTTATTTTGTTCTCAATTTATATAAATCATTTGACCTATCTATTTATTAAATTAATAAATAAATATTTGTAAATATTTTTATAATAAAAATAAGAAATATGGACTTATTTTATGCATACTTATTAAAAAGTTTGAACTATAGTTAAAAAATATATATATATTTATGTTTAAAACAATTAAATGAATAGTTATATATATTTATGTTTATGTATAAAAAAATTATTTAAGATAAAGTCACCCTAAATTGTAGGTCATATTTGTCCTAATAAATTCAAATTTTATATTTAAATTATATCATAGTTTATCAGTTCGTGACTGATATGAGCTAATTTGAAAGTTCTAATATTTGATTAAACACTAAAAAGTAGCCAAGAAAATTTAGTTCAAGTCGATTTTTTTTGCCAATATTTCTTGATTTAAGCTTAGTCCTTAGAGAATCGTCTAGTTTATATCCAATCCATGAGTTAGTAGACCTACTTATTTATTTAATTTTTAATTAGTAAATATATATTTTTTAAAAATTTATAACGAAATAGAAAATATGTACATATTTGTTTGGTATATTTATTAACAATTTCAAAATTAATTAAGAAATTATATACTTATTCTTAAAATGATAAATTACATTGGTAATGCCTATATTTTAACTCTTGTGTTATTTTTGTCCTTACAATTTTAATTTGCTCAATTTTGACCCTAAATATATAATTTTGTCTAAATTTGGTCTAATTGTTATAATTGCTAGTTTTTTTTTTAATTGAAAATACACACATGAGTAGCATCTGTTATATTTTTATAAACAAAATTATAAACTTGTTCAACCCAACAAATCTCAACCAACTCAATAACTATTTTCTTTCAAAAATATTAACCGACATTATCAATTGGACCAAATTAATACAAAATCTAAAATTAGGGGTAAAAATCAAACTAATTGAAATTACAGAGACCAAATTGACACAAGAGACAAAATACAGAGACTATTACTATTGATATAATTTACCTTTCTTAAAATATATCTAATATTGATTATAAGATATATTTATATCTAAAAAACTATTTAAGACCAGATGAAGCTAGAATGTGAATAAAAAATTAATGGTTTATTAAAAATATTTAATAATTATAAATTCAAATTTGATCAATTTTTCATTTAAATTTTTTTAAAGAATTACGCTGTTTGATAATTTTAATTTATAGTTCCAATTTTTCATTGTATTTTTTAAAAAAAATATTTTAAAATTATATATAATTATAGTTTCTTTTGAAATTTCATTTTCAATATCAAATTAGTTATAACTTGAATTTGATTAAAATTTATTTTTGACTTCTCATCTACAAAAACTAACAATAAACATAAATTAATTTTTTGAACATTGTAAAAAGATAAATAAAGAAATATATTATCAATAATAATAATAACAAAATATATTTTTATTTATCATGTGACGTCTCACCACTGCATTGATAATAGACATTAATAATAAAATTTATTACGATAACACAACAATAATATATCAAATGATAAGTAACATATGATCACAATAATTTTTAATAGTTATACAAACGTACCCAAAATTATATATAAAAAATAATATATGATTCATATTCAATTTTTATATGGTAAAATTCACATTTAATCTCAACCACACATTAATTTTCTAAATCAATTCATCACCCAAAATATCTATTATTCTTTCAATATTCACCTTTTCAAAATCCACCCAAACAATGCTCTAACCAATCTCATCGACACCCTTGTTGTTGCCATACTCACCACCTCCACTAACCATTATGCAACTCCGGTCTAATTTTTTTATCTTTATAAATATAAAAAGACAATGTTGTGGAAATAAAAAGGTACTATTAGAGTTTTAAAAAGTTAAAAATTAAAAATTAAAAAAAAAGCATGATTTTAGGTTTTCTTATTCCATATATGGGTGCTAAATTTTTTTTTTAAATCCATAAATTATGGAATAGCATTCATTATTTAAAATTTTATTTATTGATGGGCAAGTCAATTAAATATTTTTAATGTTTTAAAAATAAAAAATTTGAAAATTTTATTTAAGAAATTTTAAAAATGGTCAAATCATAAAGAATAATATAAGACGGCTGATTCTATATATATATATATAAACTCATAACTATATTATCAATTCACATATATTAAAAGAAATAATAATAACAATATAAAAAAATACACTAACATCCACAAAAAAAAAAAAAAAATCTTCAAATCAACTCCCAAAACAAAGATAGTTAACAAATATATATTTATTATCAATTTAGTTGGAAAAAAAATACATTGGAAAAAAAAGGTCATATAAAGAAAAAAATATATATACTCACACAAAAATATAAATTTACAAAAGAAAAAAAATCACAAACAAACAAACTTGAAATAAATTTGGACTATTGGCAAAGAGAGAATAACCATTGTATCATTATATTTAGGGAGGCGTTGGCCGAGCTGAAAAAAAAAAAAATCAAATATTGAGTATTTTAAAGAGAGAATTGTATTGAATTTTTAATTTGATTGGGTTTTTAAAATTTTAGATTTATATTATTTTCAGAAAAGGTGAGAGTGGGATGAAAGTGGCTTACTATATTATTTTGAATTTTGAAATTCAAAATCTTAGATAATTACTGTCTTTATTTTTTTTTTATTTGAATTGTTTTGATCAATATTATTTTTAAAAAGAGTGATGGTGACTTATCATATTGTTTTGAATTTTAAAATTCAAAATTGTAGATAGTTAAAACTTTTTTTGTTTTTGGATTTTTGACTTAAGGAACTAACCAATAGATTTTTTTTATTTATTTAAAAATTAAAAAAATTAATTTGAGAGTTTAAGGTTGTGTTTGGTAGAGCTTTCTAAATATGATTTGAGAGTAGGAATTGTATTTTGAGTTTGTGAGTTTTGGAATTATGATTTAAGTTTGTGAGTTTGTATTTTTGAAAAGAGCGATAGTGACTTATCATATTGTTTTGAATTTTAAAATTCAAACTTGTAGATAATTAAAACTTTTTTTGTTTTTGGATTTTTTACTTAAGGAACTAACCAATAGATATTTTTTTATTTATTTAAAAATTAACAAAATTAATTTGAGAGTTTAAGGTTGTGTTTGGTAGAGCTTTCTAAATATAATTTGAGAGTAGGAGTTGTATTTTGAGTTTGTGAATTTTGGAATTATGATTTAAGTGTGAAAAATTTGTTTGGTAAAAGAGTTTTGAAAATAGTTTTGAATTGAGTGAGAAATTTTTAATGTGACATATGATATTTGATACAAAAATTTACAACTCATAACCAAACATACAACTCAAAATTCTATTAAAGCACATAAATTTTTTTTTAAAATTCAGAAAATATTTTTTCAAATATATAAAAATTAACATATGTCAATTGCACCAAAAAAAAAATAAAAATAGCACTGTTCTGGTCAACCGGCCGGACGACCAATGGGACGTTCGGTGGGACGACCAGTTAGGCCAAATTTCAAAAAAAAAAAATTGAAAATCGCGCCTCACACCGAGTTTTCTGCAGAGTTTTCTAAATGTTGTGGAAATATAGTTTAAACATCCTATCCAAACATCATATTAGAATGCGGGGGTAAAATCATAGTTTGGAAATCATTCCAAACACAACTTAAAACTTCCACAATCATTATTCTTAAAAAACCATTCCCCATATTATATATATATAGGGCCTGGCTTTGGTCGATCCACCATTGTCTTTATTCAGGCCATGGAGACCCTGCGTTTTGAAAATTTGAACCGTTCAATGTGTAGAACTCGTCGAGTACTAATACCTGTAAAAAATCACGTTGATTGGATATCAATAGCTATATGATGAAACAGTTTTTTATCAACCATTAATTTATTCACCGTCCATTTTTTTATACAAAACGGATTTGATCACATAGTTATCGATATCCGATCAATATGATTTTTTACAGGCATATAGTACTCAACGAGTTCTACACATTGAACAGTTCATATTTTCACAACGAGACCCGTAGTGGACCCCTATGGGCCCAACAACACAGTCCAATCCGATGGTGGACTGGACCAAAGCCAGACCCATATATATATATTAAAATTTCATGTGGCAAACTGTACTAAAATTTGAAACGCAAAATGGGACTCCCTCATCAGTTCACCAACATAATAGGTGCCATATAAATTTGTAAGTTTTTTTTTTTTTTTTTTTTTTTTTTTTTTTTTTTTTTTTTTTTTTTAAGTATAACACAACTTGATATGAAAATAGTCCGATCAAACTGTCAAATTAAAAAATAAAAATAAAAATAAATAAATAAAGGAGAAGAAGTTAGTAAAGACAAAAATAAATCAAGTGGTGAATTTTTTTCATAACTTCTTAAAAATATTTTAATTTTAAGGTTTATAATAAAGGATTGTTAGTAATGATCTAAATAAGTGTAGTTTTTTACTTTTTATAAAAAAAATATACAATAAAGTAGAGAAGTAATGTGATGAAAAAAAAAAAAAGATAAAAAGATGGATTATTTAAAGGATGCCAAACCACCCTTAATAACATTTTTTGAGTGTTGAGAATCAAAGAAATAAAATGATTTTTCAAAACATGATATAACAAAAATAAATATTTCAAAACAAAGGAATAAAAAGATTTCAAGACGGAGAATTATCTGCTGTTAAAAAAATTGATTTTTTTGATTTATTATAAAAAGACTTGTAAAAGTAGAGAAATAATATGGATTGTTTTGAGAAGGGAAAATGTTATAGACCCTAAATAATCTATTTAATTTTATACTAAAGCTCTTACATGGGTGTGGGATTCATATAAATTCACATGTATGTGAATTCTACACCCATGTGAGAGATTTGATAGAAAATTTAGTAGATTATTTGAAATTCCTAACATTACTCTTTGAGAATTAGGTTAAAAGTTGATTTTTTTGACTTTTTAAAAAAAAAATATGTAAAAAAAGAAATAAAAGATGATTTGATTGAAAATAAACTAATAAAAAATAACTTTTTACCCACTTATCAAAATAAGTTTTGACATAAACTAAAAAAAATTAAAAGATCAAAAAGTTACTACAAAAGTAAAAAAGTACACACTATTTGGGAAAAGCTTATGGGAGAAGCCTAGAGGTTTTAAATTATTATTTTGGAAACTTGTGGGCAAAGCTATAGGACAAAATTATTATTTTGCCCTTTGCATTTAACAATTTAAAAGTCAAAAAGTCAACAAGGGTAGAATGGTTATTTCAATTTTACAACAATATTTTATTACACATCTTTTCGTAAAAATTTAAAAAGTTATCCCAAACCTATATCTTTTTTGCTCTACTTTTTTAGTCAAAAAA
Source organism: Camellia lanceoleosa (assembly GCA_025200525.1). Taxonomy (NCBI): domain Eukaryota; kingdom Viridiplantae; phylum Streptophyta; class Magnoliopsida; order Ericales; family Theaceae; genus Camellia; species Camellia lanceoleosa. The sequence continues at coordinate 168,078,264 of CM045758.1, read as the reverse complement.
TTAAAAAATACACTTATTTAGACCATCTCAAACATCTACTATCTATGACTAAAATAAATTAATAAGTTAAGCCTCTGTTTGGTAAATACATTGGGACTATATAAGTACGTAAGAACAAAAAAAAAAAAAAATCACAAAATCACAAAACATTTGACTTTTGATGCAAAATTACCAAATTGACCCATATATAAACAAAAAGTAAAAAAAGCATCATTTCCAAGTGGAGGGCATATTTGTCATTCCAACGCAAAAAAACCAAAAAAGCCAAACAAGAAAACCAAATGAATAAAAAAGTCTCAGACTAAAAAAGTCAAAAAAGTCAAAAAATCAAGTTTACCAAACGACACCTATTGAATTTTTTACCACTTTTTAATAGAGGCCTAAAGTTGTCAATACAAAATTACTTTGGTAAAGTCGTGATCGCTGCAGTCACATTTGCATTTATAAAAGCCTATACTATCACATTCTGGCCATTAATTAGAGTTTTCCCGGAATAAATAAGTTAGAACCATATGGTTTGGTGATAACCCACTAAAATTAAGCTTCTCTCATATTTATATATTAATATAAAAAATTAAATAATATTTAGTAGCTCAAAAACCATTGACCTGATTTGGCTCAAATATCTAAAATGATGTCATTTTGAGTATTCTTCTTTCTTTTCTTTTTTTTCCTTTTCTTTTCTTTCCCTTCCCTCTCTGAAACAAAGAAGAAAGAGAGAATATACGAGAAAGAGAGGAGAAAAGATGGAGAGAAGAGGGAGGAAGAGAAGACGAAGACGGTGATGGCGGTGCCAGTTGGTGGCTTTCTCTCTCTCTCTCTCTCATATATATATATAGATGTGTATGTGTATAGATCTTTGTATACACACAAATCTGATGTTGATGGTGATGTGTGTGTATAGATCTGGCGGCTCTTTCTCTCTCATATATATATATATATATAGATATGTGTGTATAGATTTGCATATACACACAGATTTGGCATAGATGATGATGTGTTAATGGGATGAGAATGACAGAAAATGAATAAGATGATCTGGTGTTGATGATGATGCTTTCTCAGTTTTTTTTTTTTGATGATCTGTGTATACTTTTTTTTGTTTTTTTATTGGTGGTTGTTGATGTTGATGTTGATGTTGATGATGTGCTGTTGTTGATGTTGATGCTCTCTCTCTCTCTCTCTCTCTCAATCCTCAGCTCCATTTTCTCTCTTCTTCTTTATTATCTTCATCCTCTCTATTTCAAAACAGAGAAAAGAAAGAGAAAAAAAAAAAATCCAAAACCACGTCGTTTTGAATTCGAGCCATTGCGGGTCAAACATTTTTCGAGCTACATAGTAGCTCTGAAGAAAATTTAAGAGGTTTGTAGAGTTCAACAATGGTAGGCTCAGGTTTTTTTAGGGTTCAAATGGGCCTAATTTTTGCCAAAACGACGTGGTTTTGGCAATTTTGAGCCATTTGAGCCACAAAAATTAGGGCCTTCAAACATTTTTCTTATTCAACAATGGTAGATGGCCCTATTAAATATATAATAAATTAAAAATTAACATATAATATCATATTATTATAGATATAATTGTAAGAATATTATGTGGATCTTAAATTTATTGTCAAATGAAGAACAAAGACAATGAATAGCTCATCTAAGAAGGGTCACGGGATGAATTTTTGTCGAATTTGTCTCCGTCTCCTGCCCCCGCCCCCGCTACAAAGGTGAAGTTTTTTTTTTTTAACCCCCACACATCAAGCATTCGAACCCATCCCGTTCACCAGAATAAGTAAACCAAACTTGTTGCTTCATTCTACTTAAAATAAGAAGTGAAGATTAGTAAGAAAAGAAAAAGTCCCAAATATATAGAGAGATTGAACGAGATAGAAACAGTTAGGGTTGGGTTTTTCTCAGGTTAGGATCTTAATATGAGAAAATTTGAGAGATTTGTGGAGCTCACCATATGTTTTGTTTCAATAATTCGAACTGTTCACTTTTTAATATTTATTTAAGTAGAATATTTATGTAAAAGATTAAGATAACCAGACATATTACAAAAAATTAAACTATATGTTTGAATCAAATTTATATTATAAAAAATAAATGGTTATTCTTAAAATTATATTTGTTATCTATTTTTTTAAAAATAAATATGATTCAATTATATAACTATCAATATCTAATCATCTTAATTTTTTACATAAATATTTTACTCAATAAGTCTATCAAAATTAATTCCAAAATATACATACTAAATTCAAACCCAAAGAATCATAATAGGTCTTTATTGAGAAAATAAGAAGTCCCAAACAATCTCAAAATTTTGAGACTTGTTTTTATCGTATATAGATTAACAGTCTTTCCTCTTTTAAACTCCCAATAAGGAGATGAAAAATCTCATAAACTTCTAGAATTGTATATCACATATGCAATATTTTATATATTAATTTATATATAATATAATATTACTTATATACGGATCAAATTTGGATCGGATAGTACATACCCCACTCCCTGCCCCGACCCTGCTTCAGGTGGGAAATAAACACTCACTACCGCCTCATCTTTTCAATGGATTGAGTAAAATCCGCCCCATTTATATTGGGCAAAGATGGGTCTCTGTGAGGCAGGTCAAAATGACTATTCCTAACTTCATTAATGAATCTCATTTTTTATTTTTTTAGGATAAATTACAAAATCACTTCTTGAGGTTGGCTTACAATATAGATGGACTCTCATGTTTTAAAAAATTACAAATATTTCATTGTCTGAATATTTTATTTAATAAAATTAATTATAAAAAAATTCATAATTGTTTTCCTATATAATGATAAAATTACTTAAATTATTAATTGAAATAAATTTATAATATCATTAAAAATTGTTAATTGACTTGATAATTTATTAATAAAATAAGTCATTTGTTATGAAATTTAAAACTTCAATGGACGGAATATAATATTGTATTTTAAACAAATCACGGAAAGTGTATTTGTGAGGGTTTGACTTTTCTCAAGTTATCATCTTAACTTGAGCGAGCGTTTGAGTTTGGTAAACCCAATTTTGGTGATCCAAATTTTTCACATAGACTTGTTAAGTAGAATATTTATGTAAAAAAATCAAGATGATTAGACATCAGTATCTATATGTTTGAATCATATTTATTTTTAAAAAAATCGACGACAAGTATAATTCAAGAATAACCATCTATTTTTGTAGGACTTTTCTTAAGTGTGCAAAGCACATGGTATGCAACACATTTACGTTTTTCTGTTTGCCTTCTGTTTTATGTTTACACCTTACACTTACACTCTTTATGTTGGTTGCATATGACGTGCAATTTTAAGAGTTGCACACCATAACAGGACCCTTTTTTGTAATACAAATTTGATTCAAACATATAACTATTAATGTCCTATCATTTTGATTTTTTATATGAATATTTTACTTAATAAGTCTTAAAAAGTGAACAATTCAAATACTTTAATGAAACCTATGATGAACTCCACAAGAAAAATATTTGAAGGCCCTAATTTTTGTGGTTCAAATGGCTCAAAATTGCCAAAACGATATCGTTTTGACAATTTTGATGTTGTTTTGTACTCAAAACGACGTCGTTTCGACAAATTCAAGTCATTTGAGCCACAAAAATTAGGCCCTCTACCATTATTGATTTAATAATATAAGGTTCTGTTTCGTTTTCACATCATTAAAAATAATTTTATAAATCTGAAAAGATGAATCGGTAACGTTACTTTACAGGGTGAGACACTGACAAATCAGGTGAGTGTGATTACAATTACATTGAAAGTTAATAAATTCAATTGGACCCATCACCCAACAGCGGGGTCAATCAGGTATTTTAGGGAATGAATTTGCACCGTCAATCAGGTATTTTAGGGAATCAATTTGCACCCTTTTTTAGCATGGGGACCACCACTAGTCTGGTCGCCATCTACCTGCCCTGCCCATCACGGTGGTATGGCGAATTCGGATCGTCGGTCGCCTTCCTCTATCACTATTTCTTGTCGCCCCCAAAACGACATTGTTTTGGGGGGTTTTTTTGCTTTTTTTTTTTTTCTTTTCTTCTTTGCAGAACCAGAGGGGGCAGAACCAGAGAGGAGGGGAGGGGAAGAAGAGAGAGAGAGAGAGAAGGGAGAAGAAGAAGGGCGATCCGATCAGTGGCGAGTCGAAGGAGCAGCCTATGGTCGCTCAGATCCGGCCGGAGTGGGCTGCCAGCCCTCGGCGGCTCCCCTCCCCTCCGTCGGCTCCCCTCTCCCCACTCTTCTTCGGCGAATCCGGCTCCCCTCCCTCCCTCTCTCTCTTCTTCCTCCCTCCTCCTCCTCTGGTTCTACGCCACAGTTCTGCGAAGAAAAAAAAAAAAAAACCCTCCAAAACGACGTCGTTTTGGGGGCGACAGGAAATGGCGATAGGGGAAGGCGGCCGACGATCCGGATTCGTGGTATGGCACCTATTATCATCATGTATTATTTTGGTAAAAAGAGAGGTTTTTTCTTCGGTTTTAATCGGATTGGAAGGAGTTATTGAACTTTCGTGGGCCTGTTATGGAGATTGCGTCGATAATTCGAATCGTTAAATGTGTAGAGTTTATTGAGTGTTTTATCTTTGTAAAAAATTACGTTAATCGGATATTTATAACCACTTAATCAAGTTACATTTGTGTTAAAAGTAATATCATTTTAAAAATAAATTATTAATACAAATGTGGTCTGATCAAGTGACTATATTTGTCCGATTAACGTAATTTTTTACAAGAATAAATTACTCGATGATATCTACATATTGAATGATTCACATTATTGATGCAGCTTCCATGGTGGATCTACAAAAACCCAACAACATTCTCCAATTGGATTTCCCAATCGGAGAAAACCCAAGCCATTTGGTACATTACAGTAATTTAGGTTTGAAAGAAGGAGCTTTTAATGTAACACCACACAATTTCTTAAAATCCTCGACTCCTACCCCATCTCTTCACAATCTCCCTCTCACACAGTCCATCCCACTTTCTCTCACAGTCGAAGATGTGATTATTGGAGCGTTAGGGGGGGGAGCTATAAGGGTTGCGAGCGGGGTTAAAAAATAAAAAAAGGCTGAACAGGCTTGCCTCAAAAGAGGAAAGACGACTGGGACAGGGCAACTACAGGTATACATAAAAAATTTTAAATTTTTTTTTTTACCGATTTTATTTAATCAAAATAGATAAATAATTTAACATAAAAATAAATTAAAAGATTAAAAGTTAAATTAATAAAATTTTAATTTTGATATTTATTTTACAACACGAGTCAAACTATTACTAGTTTTCTTTTCTTTTCTTTTTTTAAATTTAATTTTCCCAAACTATTACTTTAAAATGATAATGATAAACTTATCGATTGTAATGAAGATTTCGATTGTAGAGGTTGGTCAGAGTTATACGTGATTATGATTGATTCAATTTTATTATAATAATAAAATGATACATGCCTTCGATTGGTGGTGAAAGGGCAATACTATTTGGTTGTGAGAAAAATAATTAAAATAATTATTAAAAATTATAAACACTTTAATAATTTTGCTATTAGATTATGGAAAAATTAGTTTAAGATTTCCCTCTCATTTTTTGTAGTAGAAGAGATCCATAATATTATTTTGTAATGTCTAAGATCCCTTAATTCTACACTCGTATATTCCAGAGAAAATTCACTTTCTCGCTTTATTCTTTCCTCTGGCTAGGGTTTTCATCAGTCTCTCTCTCTCTCTCTCTCTCTCTATGATTCGATCAACCATGAATCGTTGCCTTCACTCTCACTCTCATATACTGCCACACCCACTGAGTGATTCATTTTGGAGCCAGATCCGTCATCATCGACTTCTTTAGCGAGTTCAAAGATTTGGGTTGATCATCACGAAAGCTATCCCAAGTCACAAGTATTAGGTTTTCTGGCGACGATTGATCCATTTCTCTCTCTCACCACATATATGTGTATACGTATATGTGGTAAGAGAGAGAAATGGACTCCCACCGCAAGGGCCCCAATCCTCAGCCGCTTCCGCTTTCACTAGTCCAGAGTTTTCTCTATCAGTTGTGTACTGGGGTTGCTTATTGCCATAGCCATGGCGTTTTTCATAGGTAATTTTGTTCTTCCTTCATCGATTTGCCCCTTTGTGAGTTTTGATCATGATAAATACCGATCACATCACCAACCATTACTCAAAATTTTGTATTTGTGTGTGTGTATATATATGTGTGTATGTATTGGTTTAGGGAGTGACATAGACCGAGGGGGCATGTTGTGTGTTATAATTTCTGTAGGTATAATTTCTGACTCTGTTTCTTCAAATTTCCCAAGGTACTGTTGACAGATCTTGTAACACCCAGCCAATGTATGAATCATGGATCACATTTTTGTCTGAGGTTTATGATTTTCAACCAGAAAAAATTGTGAGGGAGAATTTCTCTGGATTTGGAGAGGGGGAATTTCTCTGATTTGAGTGAATTTCTCTGGGTTTGGAGAAGGAAAATTTCTCTGGAGAGAAGGGAAGGCCAAGAAGGCCAAAGAAATTTTCTCTAAAGAGGAAAATTTCTCTAAAGGCCAGAGAAAGAAAATTTCTCTGGAAAGAATGGAAGACCAGAGAAATTTCCAAATTTTCTCTAGAGATTGGGAAGTAGGCTAGAGAAATTAAATTTCTCTAGAAAGTCTAGAGAAATTCTGAATTTCTCTGTGAAGTCGAATTTTTTCTGGATCAATTTAAGGGACCTTAGACATTATGTAAATATTAAATGTCCTTTATGCTATAAAATCTTAATACGAGAGATCTTAAAAAAAAACCCCTTAGATTATTGATATTAACTTGTATTACTAACACCAAATCCATCAAACTTTTACCATTACACTAAACAATAGCCCATTAATAAAATACCATTTTAGTACGTATGAACTAGCCATAGGGATAGGAATGTAATAAACATCGACCCAAAGATACAGAATTGAGAGTTTTTTTTTAAAAAAATTATGCTACAGGACTGAGAGTTTTTTTTTATTTATGCACATCATTTTCTTTTGGTGCACATATATTTTTAATTGGGAAATTATTCTGAATAACACTATTTGGTTCAAAATTTAACTTTTTGACCAAAACATTTGGTTCAAATGTACCTTTGGTTCGTGTGGGGAAGTATTTTTTGAGTACTAGCACGTGGCCGAAGTGACACCGAAGTGTCAGCCGAAATGTCACGTGACATGACAGTACGCCGAGGTGATCTCGGTGTTGCCGAGGTTATCTCCGAAGATATCGGAATCCGAGATAAGTGGATAAGGGACAAGAGTCCTAGAATGAAGAGGGAACTCAACCTGGATATGGACAAGAGTCCTAGATTGGGAGAAGACTTCAGTTTGGGTAAAGATAAGACTCTTAGAGAGTTTATCTTAGTTCTACTGGGAGTCCCAGATTAGCAGTAATCTTGAGTCCATTAGGGCCAGGTTCCTATTGGGACTAGGTTTATGTTGGCTATAAAAGAGAGGCACCCCCATGGGTCTAAGGTATGTTTTTACACTCAAGCTTGTGAGTTGAATACTTGATTATCTTTGAGAGATATACTGACTTGATCGTCGGAGTGCCCCCGGGTGGAAGAACCACCATCGAAAACTTCTCTTTCTGTGTAGGACGGCAAGATGCCATCTATTCTGCCTGTGTTCTACCGCTGAATCACTAAGGAGGGCAGTGTGGTTAGAAAATCACTCACACAATTTGGCGCCGTGTGTGGGAATGAAAGAAGAGTAGATGGCCAGTAACACGCAGAAGGAAAAGATTGGGGACGACGCTCCGGCTGGGAGTGGAAGACCCGTCGACTCTAACGCTGAAGAAGGAGACCACAACGAAGAAACTCGTGATCAGAATCACGCAGAGAAAGCCGCCGGACAAGATGGTGATACATCAAAAGCGAATGAGGCAAATACTATAATGAGGATGACCTCCGGACACGGAAAGACAGATGTCCGAGGAGGGATGAGGAAGTAAAGAGATGGCAAACAAGTTGGCGGACCTTCAATCGGTCGTCAACTTCATGATGCGAATAATGTCATGCGCCGCCATACATTGCGGGACACACCAATCACCGGCGACAAGCGTCGGAAGAAGGGACGGAGAGAAATCGAAGCCCCTCGACACGGAAGTGGAAGGCACTCTCGCGACATTCCAGGAAGTCGGCCGAGAAGAGCCGAAAGAAGAGTCCAGAAGGACATATCGCGAGAAGAGCGGACCCCAAAGAACATCGGCATGTTCCGGCGATATTGTGTTCGATCGTCCTGCGAAGAATGATCGAAAAGGGCCACCATGAGGCCGAGAGTAGTCTTGTGAAAAGGTGAAGTCCAATGACAAATGGCCAGTGAGGAGAAGTAAAGAGGACTTGAGAGATTACCTCAAGGCAAGCAATGAGAATCTTTGGAGTAAAATAACTTCCGGTTAAGCCGAGACTCCATTCTCGGCGAATTGGATAGATTCGTCGTAGAAAAGATTCAAGATATCGAGGCTCCAAATATATGATGGTAAGTCGGACCCTAACTTCCATGTTGGATTATTTTTGAATTCAATGGCATTGTGCGATTGGGAGCGAGCCGTTGCTCTGCAAAGTGTTGCCTTCATCCTTCGGGAGATTGCATCGGTGGTTCTACAAACTACCGAAGGGGCGTGAAAGAGGAAGGCTGGTCGAGATGTTTGTGGCGAGTTCATAACAAACAAACCGCAGACCATTAAGGGTGGATGCATTGATGGCCTACGAAGATCGGCAAAGATGAGAGCCTCGAGCCTCATAAGCGGTACTACGAGGTGTTCAATCGAATACTGAATGCAACCAGAGGTAGCGGTCGTCTCTTTCAAGAACGGCTGAAGGACGACATCCTTCTTGAAGTCCTTGGCAAAAACCACCAAAAGTATGGAAGAGCTCATGGCGAGAATCGAGAAGTATGCGAGGAGGAAGATCGTCGGGAAATAAGGAGGCGAAGCGAGAAAAGAACGCGGCTCGCGAAAGCGGGCGAGGTAATAATGGACCAGAACAAGCAGAGGCGAGTTGAGGGCTAAGCAAGCGATGGCATGTGTTCAATTCCGATCCAAAAAGTTCTTGACCAAATTCGAAATCGGCCCTACTTGGTATGCAAAACACCGGAGAATTTATGGGAAGAAACCTTGGTAGGCGTTGTTTACCACAATGAGCAGTCACCCAACTTCGGGGTTCTGAGCCCTTAAAGCACACTTAGAAGATCTGGTGAGGCAAGGCCATTTAAGAGACCTTGTGGATGAAGCGAGAACCGAGGAAAGAAGCGAGCACGATTGCCTCAAGCACCAGCTGACCCGCCACAGCGGCGAGTGGACCTCGGGTGGTTAACGTGATCCACTCAAAAGTGAATGAAAAGCGACATACGGGGGAACACGGAGGGTAAAACACTGCGACGCGTCAACCAGGTCGGACTGAAAAGATCTCGGCCTGAAGATTGCCAAGGACCGATGATAACCTTCACAGAGGCCGACCTCGACATGGTTCAGCACCCGCACAATGATGCCCTGGTAGTATCCCTCCAGGTTGGGGAGTGCCAGGTGAAACGCATCTTGATTGATCAAGGCAGCTCCTGCGACATCATGTATGTCAGATGTTACAAGGAGTTAGGCCTTCACCTTGATGACATGGAGCAGTCCAACGGCCCGATGGTCGGCTTCAATGGGACGCCGACATGGCCTTTAGGCGCAACAAGGTTGGAAGTACAAGCTGGCACGAAAAAGATCAAGACAGAATTCATTGTGATCGACACGCTCTCGCCCTACAACATCATCTTGGGGAGGCCGTGGTTGCATGCAATTGGGGCAGTCCCCTCGACATTGCATCAACTACTGCGGTTCCCAACAGAACATGGGATTGAGGAAGTCAGAGGTGATCAGTTGCAGGCGAAAAATTGCTCCATGGCAGCAATGAAGTTAACTGCGAGATTCGGGAACGGAAGAGAAGTTGAAGAAGAGGACATGAAGGTCCTAGATGATGTCGGCAAGAGCCGTCGAGAAAAGTGAAGAAGCATTGAAGAAAATCTTCGTCCAAGAGGCGATGAGGCAGCTTCTTTCTTCTCGGCACGAGATTAGCCGAAGAAGAAAAAAGGGAGTTGGAAGCCTTCGAGAAAAATATTGAGGTGTTCGCTGGACACCTTATGAAATGCTGGCATTGACCGAGGTCACATGCCACAGACTCAACGTTGACGAATTCGGCCAAACACGTAATACAACGAGCGAAGACCGACGCGTTGATGCCGCGTCGAAGCGGTGGAAGAGGAAGTAGCGGACTTCTAGAGGCTAGGGCCATCAGAAGCCAATTATCCGGCGTGGTTATCAAATACCGTGGTAGTAAAGAAGAAGAATGGCAAGTGGAGGGTTTGCGTAGACTTCACAAATTTGAACAAAGCTTGTCCCAAAGGCGACTTCCCTCGCCAAAGATCGACCAGTTGGTGGATGCCACATCTGGACATGGAAGGATGAGCTTCTTGGATGCATATAGGGGTATCACCGGATAGCCATGTACCCCCGGATGAAGAGAAGGCGGCGTTCATCACTCGAAAGGTTTGTCTTTATTCTGAGTCATGCCTTTTGGGTTGAAGAACGCAGGAGCAACTTACCAAAGGCTGGTGACCAAGATGTTCAAACACTTGATCGGCCGAACTGTATAAGTCTACATTGATGATATGGTCGTGAAGAACAAGGAGCCAAAGGATCATCTTGCTGATCTAGAAGAGGTCTTTGACATACTCAAAACATATCGGCTCCGACTAAACGCATCGAAATGCGCTTTTGGAGTCAGATCTGGAAAGTTCTTGGGATACCTGGTGACTAGAAGGGGCATTGAAGCCAGCCCAGATCAGATCAAGGCCATTCTGGAATTACAGAGTCCGACATCGGCTAAACAGGTTCAGATAAGCTTCTTTGGAAGGGCCTGACCCTAAATAGGTTCATAAGAAGTTCGGACAAATGTAAACCTTTTTCAATCTGGTGAAAAAGGCCACGGATTTTCTATGGACGAGAGGAATGTGAGGCGCTTTGGCGACTGAAGAAATACCTTACCTCGGCTCCACTCCTCTCAACACCTCAACCCGGGGAGGAACTGTTCTTATACCTAGCAGTTTCAGAGCACGCAGCGAGAAGTCTTTGTGATTATCCGAGAAGAGAAGGGAGAGCGGAAAGTACTATGTAAGTAAAACCTTGGCCGATCTTGAAACAAGGTATTTACCACTGGAGAAATTAATGCTGGCCTTGGTAATGGCCTCAAAGAAGCTAAACCATTATTTTCAGGCTCACAAGATAGTGGTTCTAACAGAGCACCCACTAAAATCCTTGTTGCAACAAGGAGACTTGACTAGAAGAATAGCAAGATGGGCCGTAGTTTTGGGCCAATATGACCTGGAGTTCAGGCCGAGAACAGCAATTAAGGGCCAAGTTTTGGCCGACTTCGTGGTCGAGTTCTCGCCAGAATACATCGAACATCGTGCTCCGTTGAGCCGAGATGAACGATGTCCAAACAAGGAAGGAGAAGCCCAGCCAAAGGCTAAAGAACCAAGGAAGGAAAAACTCAGACCCTGCAGCATTTACATCGGAGATTCCTTTCAACTTTTTGTTGATGGGAGTTCAAACCGGCAGGGGGCAGGGGCAGGAGTAGTGTTAATTTCCCCCGATGGGGAGATATTGGAGCAATCTATTCGACTGGGGTTCAAAGCCTCGAACAATGAGGCAGAGTATGAAGCATTGATTCTTTGGGTGAAGGTAGCGATGAGGTAATAGTTTTTGTGACTCACAACTCATAGTGAATCAAACTACTGGAGAGTTCTTTGCCGAGATGAAAGGATGTCGGCATACGCAAAAGAAGTCATCGGTGGCGGACATGTTTCAAAACTGCCGACTTCTTCAGGTTAGCCGAGAAGATAACAACCACGCCAACGCGTTGGCCAATTTAGCAAGCTCAATGCAAACCGGAAAGACGAGGACAATAATGATCGATTACCTATCAAGCCCGAGCATAGAGTCACCACACACAATGCAAGAAGCATTATGTGTGGACATGGGACCAAGCTGGATGGATGCAATTGTTGCATTCCTGAAAGAGGGAAAACTGCCAGAAGATCGAAAGGAAGCACACAAGGTCAGACTGAAGTCGGTAAGATTCAGCCTGATAGCAGAAGGACATCTCTACAGAAGATCCTTCACTGGACCTCTTTTAAGGTGTGTACACCTTCTTCAGGTCGAAGACTTTTTGTATGAAATTCATGAAGGAGTTTGTGGAAGCCACGCAAGGGGCAGATCGTTAGCTCATAGGGCCATTACCCAGGGGTATTGGTGGCCCTATATGCAAAAAGATGCAGAAGCCTATGTGAAGAAGTGTGAACAATGCCAAAGGTTTGCACCGTTGATACATCACCAACTCCGACTGAACCTATTTCGACCCTTGGCCATTTGCCCGATGGGGGATGTAACTCGTTGGACAATTGCCCCAAGCAACTGGGCGTGAAGTACCTCTTGGTAACATTTGCTTCACAAAATGGATAGAAGCGAGCCCTTGCCAAAATCGAGATGTGGATGTAAAGAACTTAATCTGGAAAAACATCATCACGGATTTGGGATTCCAAGAGCAATCATTGCGACAACGGAACCAGTTTTGACAAACTCATCAAGAATTTTTGCGCAAAGTTCAAAATAAAGAATTACTTTTCAACACCAAGCTTTCCCCAAAGTAATGGGCAAGCCGAAGCGTCAAACAAAGTCATTCTGGATGGAATAAAGAAGAGGCTGCAGGCAGTAAAAGGAAAGTGGGTAGATGAATTACCCAACGTGCTCTGGGCATATCGCACTACGCCAAGAAGATCAACAGGGGAATCCCCCTTCGCCATGGCTTATGGCACAGAAGCAGTCATTCCTTTGGAGATCGGCATCCCAGGGATCAGAACACAGGGAGTAGAGAACGAGTCTAATGATGTGCTCTTAGCCCGAGATCTGGATCTACTTGAAGAGAGAAGGGAGAAAGCTGCAATCCAGCTTGCAGCATACCAGCAACAGCTTGCCAGAGCTTACAACAGGAAGGTCAATCCAAGGGATTTTCAAGTCAACGACTTAGTCTTGAGAAAAGTCGTCGGCAATAAGAAGGATCCCAGAGAGGGCAAGCTTGGCCCAAACTGGGAAGGACCCTACAGAATTACTTCGGTATTAGGAAATGGGGCATATCGGCTCGAAGATAATGAGGGCAAAGCATTGCCTAGACCATGGAACACTTGTAATTTAAAGTTTTTCTATCATTAGATGTTCTTTGATATGATCAATAAAATCTTAACAGAATTTTTTCAGAACTTATAAAACTATGCATGATGTTGTTTTGTGAATAATGAGAACCCAAGTGGAACTTAGGTTCACATTGGGGGCAAAGAGAAGACATTAGTAATGCTTAGCCGAAGTTAAGCTGAGATAAATTCCTTATCTTTACTTGTTGAAATTTGTAGCAATTTACAAGTTAAAGTTAAGCCGAGATAAATTCCTTATCTTTACTTGTTAAAATTTGTAGCAATTTACAAGTTAAAGTTAAGCCGAGATAAATTCCTTATCTTTACTTGTTGAAATTTGTAGCAATTTACAAGTTAAAGTTAAGCGGAGATAAATTCTTTATCTTTACTTGTTGAAATTTGTAGCAATTTACAAGTTAAAGTTAAGCCAAGATAAATTCCTTATCTTTACTTGTTGAAATTTGTAGCAATTTACAAGTTAAAGTTAAGCCGAGATAAATTCCTTATCTTTACTTGTTGAAATCTGTAGCGATTTACAAGTCGAAGTTAAGCCGACATGTGATTTGCAACGGTTTTGACAATTCTGAGTTGAAGTAAAATCTAAGTATATGATTTAAACCCTTGTTGAAATTAGAAGCAATTTACAAGTAGATCATTGTTTTAACATTTGTTTTAACTTAAGAAAAGTTTACTGTGTATACTAATCCTTGTTGAAATTTGTAGCAATTTACAAGTAAGTCAGACTGAGGTTGTTGTTTAAACTTAAGAAAAGTTTACAAAAGTTAGCATTGAATAAGTATATGTTTTATACTTGTTGAAATTTATGAAAAAGATTGCAGATTAGGATCTTGCCGAAGTAAAGCTTGCAGTTATTATGTAACAACCCAGAACCGTATGATGTCATTTTCAGTAATTAATTATGTGTTTACGTGATTTAATTGAGAAAAATCTGTCCGAATTAGATAAGTATCTGTTGGAATTACGACTTCGGGACTGAAATTGATGACCGAAATGGGTTCAGAAAATGAAATTGAGCATGCCTATGTGTTACCGGGAATTTTTAGAACCATTCGAAACAATAAATTAAAGACTGAATTTTATCTGATTCGTTATGCCCCGTTTGGCATGTTTTTGGCTTAAGTGGATTAATTGGATATTATGATATATACATATTATAAAGATAAGGATGCTTTGACCCATTGACTCAAACCAAGGAAAGAAAATCTAAGAGAGAGAGAGAGGAGTTCGTGGGAGAGGGAGAGCAAGGGGGAAGAAGAGAAAGAAAGGGAAAGTGAGCTTAACTCTTCTCCATCAAAGAATTAAGGTAAGTTTGTTGAACTAAGGTTGATTCCTTTATGATCTCATGGCTAGTGAATGGAATTAAAGAGAATTCATGTGTAATCTAAGCATCTAGGGCTTTAAATGGTATGATTTATGATTTTGGGTCATGATTGAGAAAAAACCTCCATGGATGTATATAAATGAAGCTTTAGTGTGTTTGTTATGGATTTCTATCTTGATTCATGGGATTGATCTTAATATGATGCTATTGGGTTTGAATTGAAGATATAATGGTTAAATGATGTTGTTATACAAGTGTTTTGAGGCTTGGATTTCATGAATGGTAAATGGTTTTGTAAAAAGGAGAGATTGAAGCTTTGGAAATTCCAGAATTTCGGATTTCGCAGGGTCCGCTCGAGCGGAGGTAAGCCCGCTCGAGCGTAGAAATCACCCTTCCAGCAGTTTTCGGACAGTTTACAGTCCGCTCGAGCGGACAAGTGGGCGCTCGAGCGGGAAGGCTTATTTTCAGAAAAGTTTGGGAAGTTGTTCTGCATGATTTTCTTATGTTACCTTGCATTATTTCGCCTCTTATGATTATGAAATGGACATGAATGTAATGAAGGAAGAGAATGAATATGAATGAACATGAAATAAAGTAAAGAAAGGAATGAAGTGCATGATTAAGGATAATGTAAATTGAGAATGTGTTATAATGTTATTGTTGCAGGTCGAATTGAGAAGACCGTGCCATCGGTTTCGGAAACCCTCTGTAAGTAACATTTCCGTAAAGATATGTTAATATGAATTATGTTTCAAATGATAATGATATGATATGATACGTTTGAAGCGATCATCGTAATCGTGAGCAGTGTTACATTTCTGAATCTAGTATGGCATCCATAGTCGGTTGAGTCATGGGGCGAGAACATGCGAGCCCATCGTCATGAGTCATGGGGGCGGCATGGAAGGACAAGCCCATGACCGGTTCTGAGATCTCGGTATGTGTTTAATCGGTGTCGGGACCGGTTACTCTAGTCGTTAGTCGACACATGTTATGTTCTATGGGTATGCCATTACGTATGTTCTATATGATGGTGATTATGATTATGAATGTTTTATTACGGTTTTATAAGGAATGTGGGACTTAGTTCACTAACCTCTTCTTTGTTATGTTACTTTGAGCTTTAGCTCATTGTTTGTATTTATGTATTATAGGTGAGCCTTAGGAGTCAAGCCTGGCGGATTCTTGTTCGAGCCGCCATTTTGAAGCCTACAGTTTTGAGTGCTCGAGGCAGGGGCGAACTGGAAAAGCGTTGTAGTTTTGTTTTGTTATGTTGTACTATTATGGCGATGTTATCGATGTATATGACCATGTTATGTAAAGATAGTGGGTATTTAACTCATCTTTTGGCATGTAAATGTATGTTCATATAAATGTCTGACTCTTGGACTATTAGATTTCTTTTTGCTTCCATGAGCCCGTTTATTTATGTTTTGTATGCTGATAAAGTAGGAGGTAATTCTGGTCTTGGCGATCGCGTTCTTAGGACTTCTAGGCGGGTTGGGCGTGACAGTGGTATCGAGCGCCTGAGTTAATTTACCCACTGCGTGTCCATAAGATTTGTTAGGGTGCATTAGAAAAGAAATAGAGCATGGCATGAGCATATGTGCATGTGTGTGTGTGTGTTTTATGAATATGAGAAGTAAAAATTGAAAATGATGAGGCAGTAAAGGAAACAGTACATAGAAAATGAAATGTTGTATTTGCTATGGGTTCTATAGACAATGGAAGATACCAATGCAAGAAACGTAGATGAAAGCAGGCAAATCGATGCAAGAATGAACCGATTAGAAAGAATGGTAGAAGTTTTGACTGGGTTGGTTAGACAGCAGCTAGAACAAAACCAACAACCACAGCAGAGACAGCCATTTCCGCCTCCTCCACCACCACCAGTACAAGTAGAACAGATGAACAATGACGATATTATCAGTTTGACACAGAAGTATAAGAAGTTGAAACCACCTGAATTTGCAGGAGGCATTGAACCTTTAAAGGCAGAAGCATGGGTGTTAGAAAGCAGAGAAAATTTTGAAGTGTTTCCATGCAATGATGTATATAAAGTTACATTAGCGACATTCACTTTAAGAAGAAGCTAGGCGATGGTGGATGTTGATGCAGGATCGAGAATAGGGACTTGACATGGGATCGATTTAAAGAGATCTTTTATGAAGTATTTCCCACAATGCATGCGAGATAGGAAAATATCGAATTTGAGCAGCTAAAAGCGAGGTATGATGTCGATGGCCAAGTATGAAAGTAAGTTCTGAAATTGGCTCGTTATGCCCCACATATGGTTGACCTGAGAATATAAAAAGGCAAGGAAATTTGAGGGTGGTCTCTGAGGTTGAAGTGCTTGACCGAGTAAATGTGCTAAAATTGGAGAAATATGTTGATGTATTGGATCGAGCTCGATGTCCGAGCGAATATTGCGGCTTTGAAAATGTCCAAATCAACGACAATGGTGACGAGGAGGGTAAGACATTTAAGAAAGCAAGCTGGAAGTGATTAGTGAATCAAGAGGCTCGATAAATGATAAATCGAATCTAACCATTAATGATACTACAAAAGGAGGTGTGCCTCGTGTAAAGGCGTGGAAACAACATTGGGGTATTTCTTGCGTGGATCTGGAGCTGTTACAAATGTGGATGAAGGGACATCTAGCTAGAACTTGCTTACGGTATATACCGAAATGAGAGACCTATTGCTAGTGGAGTTAACTCAACAACGACAGATGGCGATTACAACGTCTGCTTCAGGGAATGCTTTGAGGCAAGCAAGAGTTTATAGCTTAGTTCGAAAAGACACCAAATCTTTGGAAAAGCGAAGGCAGTATGACTTTATTATTTAGTAAGATGGCATTATTACCTATCGATGGAGATTATTGAGCGTGGAATATTTAGCGATGATAGAGCGAATTTTCTTATTTATTCCCTTTGCTATGGATTATTATGTTATGATATCACCTTCGCATGGATGGAACATTTAAATGTATAACTCAGATCTCTGATTGAACTTTTGTCAGTATAAGTTAAGTTTGGAGGACCAAACTTCCTAAGGTGGGAAGAGTGTAACGACCGAGCAAATATGATGTCATTTTGATAATTAATTATGTGTTTACGTGATTTAATTGAGAAAAATCTGTAAATTAGATAAGTATCTGTTGGAATTACGACTTGAATTTGAAATTGATGACCGAAATGGGTTGAAAATGAAATTGAGCATGCCTATGTGTTCAAGAATTTTAGAACCATTGAAACAATAAATTAAAATGAATTTTATCGATTCGTTATGCCCGTTTGGCATGTTTTTGGCTTAAGTGGATTAATTGGATATTATGATATATACATATTATAAAGATAAGGATGCTTTGACCCATTGACTCAAACCAAGGAAAGAAAATCTAAGAGAGAGAGAGGAGTTCGTGGGAGAGGGAGAGCAAGGGGGAAGAAGAGAAAGAAAGGGAAAGTGAGCTTAACTCTTCTCCATCAAAGAATTAAGGTAAGTTTGTTGAACTAAGGTTGATTCCTTTATGATCTCATGGCTAGTGAATGGAATTAAAGAGAATTCATGTGTAATCTAAGCATCTAGGGCTTTAAATGGTATGATTTATGATTTTGGGTCATGATTGAGAAAAAACCTCCATGGATGTATATAAATGAAGCGTTAGTGTGTTTGTTATGGATTTCTATCTTGATTCATGGGATTGATCTTAATATGATGCTATTGGGTTTGAATTGAAGATATAATGGTTAAATGATGTTGTTATACAAGTGTTTTGAGGCTTGGATTTCATGAATGGTAAATGGTTTTGTAAAAGGAGATTGAAGCTTTGGAAATTCGAATTTGGTTCAAGAGGTCCGCTCGGCGGTAAGCCCGCTTCGGCGTAGAAATCACCCTTCTAGCGATTTCGGACGGTTCTGATCCGCTCGGCCAGACAAGTGGGCGCTCGAGCGGGAAGGCTTATTTTCAGAAAAGTTTGGGAAGTTGTTCTGCATGATTTTCTTATGTTACCTTGCATTATTTCGCCTCTTATGATTATGAAATGGACATGAATGTAATGAAGGAAGAGAATGAATATGAATGAACATGAAATAAAGTAAAGAAAGGAATGAAGTGCCTGATTAAGGATAATGTAAATTGAGAATGTGTTATAATGTTATTGTTGCAGGTCGAATTGAGAAGACCGTGCCATCGGTTTCGGAAACCCTCTGTAAGTAACATTTCCGTAAAGATATGTTAATATGAATTATGTTTCAAAAGATAATGATATGATATGATACGTTTGAAACGATACTGGTAACTGTGAACGAGTGTTCTGTTTACGAATCTAGTATGGCATCCATAGTCAGTTGAGTCATGGGGGCGAGAACATGCAGGCCCATGCGTCATGAGTCATGGGGCGGCATGGAAGGACAAGCCCATGACCGATTCTGAGATCTCGGTATGTGTTTAATCGGTGTCCGGGACGGTTACTCTAGTCGTTAGTCGACACATGTTATGTTCTATGGGTATGCCATTACGTATGTTCTATATGATGGTGATTATGATTATGAATCTTTTATTACAGTTTTATAAGGAATGTGGGACTTCGTCCACTAACCTCTTTACTGTTATGTTACTTGCTGAGCTTTAGCTCACTGTTCGTATTTACGTATTAAAGGTGAGCCTTGAGTCAAGCCTAGCGGATTCTTGTTCGAGCCGCCATTTTGAAGCCTACCGGTTTGAGTGCTCGAGGGCAGGGCCGAACTGGAAGGCCGTTGTGGTTTTTATTTTGTTATGTTGTACTATTGTAACTGATGTTATGCGATGTATATGACCATGTTATGTAAAGATAGTGGGTATTTAACTCATCTTTTTGGCATGTAAATGTATGTTCATATAAATGTACAGCTCTTGGACTATTAGATTTCTTTTTGCTTCCATGAGCCGGATTTATTTATGTTTTGTCTGCAGATGGTAGGAGGTAATTCTGGTCTTGGCGGTCACGTTCTTAGGACTTCTAGGGGCGGGTTCGGGGCGTGACATATTATACCCGAGGTATGTAACCCAGAGAAGATTGAGCAAAGGAAGAATTATGCAAAATATTCTAAGTACAGAAGCAATGAAGAGAAATCAATGACAAACACTCAGAGAAAAACAGTTGTACATAGAGGAGGCACAATGGCTTAGCAGAAGTAAATTGTTCCAGAGCAACAAAGAAGGGCACATCGGCCATAAAGACAAAGCTTACATTATTCAGAAAACAAAACAGAGTACAAAAAAGTAAAAAAAATAAAAACTAAGTTTCTTCAGCCTCAGGGGCAGTCTAAATCTGGACCTCGGAAGTCTCTAGAAGAACAACCTCGGCGTCTTGTTGCACCCCCACTTCGGCATGCTTTTCAACCTCAGCCTCAGCCTCCTTATCAGCAGCGATCTCGGCGTCTATTTCGGCCAAGGTCTTCTCCACGCTTTGTTCTGCAACCAGAAGGTCAGATGATTGGTGGGTGGGGCCAGTTTCCTTAGGCACCTTCTCAACCTCCTCATCCTCCTCTTGGGTTAAATCCATTACTTGATCGCCCTGAGGAGGTGACTTGGTTTCAATGGCTTCCTTGGATTTCCTGACTAATGGTTCATCTTCATCTTCACCTTCATCTTCCACCTCGGCGTCAGAATCAGCTTCTTCTTCAACTTGGCTTGGAGGTGGAGGAAGAGCAAAGGGAAGACGAATGGCCTTGGTCTTGCGCCAGGGTGAGTCGGCAGGAAGATCAAGTTGTTTGGCCAAAGCATTCCAACCTAGGAAAATCCTGTTGCATGCTTGCTTGACTTGAAGCTTATAATCTTCGCCACATCGGCCATGCCTTGGCGTATGCCTTGTTATCGCTGACCCTTATTTGGCATCTTTTGTAGCGCCTCCTGCGATTCTTTCTCGGCAGGCCACTTTTTCTTAACTTCTTTCTGTTGAGCTCTGAATTGGTTTTAATAACCCCTGACCTCGGCCTTTTCATCGGCTATCTGTTTAGCCTTAGTTGCCTCCTCGGCCTGATCCTCCAATTTTTTCATCTTGTTTTAGAGACTCCTGTTTTGTTTCTGGAGGGCAGCAAACTCCTTCTTCAGCTCGGCCAACTCCTCCCCTATTTCAAAGGCTTGCATGGAGAAGGTGTAGGCGTGTTGGATGGCCTGAAAGAGTACAAGGCAAAAGTTATTACAAAAAGTTTCAAAATTTTACAAGTATGAAAGACAGGTTCTCAAATTCAAGGACTTACTTGGACTGAACGCTGCAACATGAGGGCGTAATTCTCATAGCCACTCATCTTGGCATTACGCTCAAGATCGCCCTCAAGGAGAACCGCAGTGCTGAGCGCCACGCCGATGTTGACATCGGCGGCACTCTCGTTAGCATAGATTGGCCTATTTTCAAGCGTAATTTTGGGTTCTCAGGGGACTTTGGGAACCCTGGATCCCGAGGTCGAAGATTTCTGTTTCTTCGATGGAGCGGACCCTGATGGTTGAACCTCAGCCGACCTCTTCGCAGGTGCAGAAGTGGTCTTCTGGCTCTGGGTCAACTTAGAGATGGGCACAGCATCTTCATCCTCGGCCTCAGCAGCCTTGGCCTTTGGCTGGGCCTTCTTGACTCTCTTCGGTTTTGGCGGAGGCACTGATTGGGATGGTGCATCGTCCGCGTCGGCTGGAAGGTCGGCAAGGAGATCCAGCACGACTTTCTTCGGGCGCTCCATTTCAGCTGTCTTGACAAGACGTCGGCGACGCTTTCTTTCTTGAACTGGAACCAAGAATGGTGCCAATGTGGAAGGAAGATCGGCTGGATCAGGTGTGGGCTCTTGATCGGTTCCCGATGTGGATGCGGTTTGAGTCGTGGCAGTTGGTGGAGAGGCGCTCTTCTTCTTCTTCTTTGGAACGTCGGCCAAGGTAGACTTGTATGTTGGAATAAAGTTCAGCAGGAGCGGGGCCTTGCGCTTCTGGAGAGGAAGATCCAAGAGCTTCTTCAGGCCTTTCCCAGGGTAATAGGACTGGCGGAAGTCCTTGGGAGGCTTGCGAACGTCTGCAATAAGAAGCACAATATCAGAAACAGATAAAATTTGTTGAAAAATTAATGAAAGCAACAGTTAAGCAGTTAACACAGGGATCTTACCCTTGCCCTCCTTGACCGTTTGAGGAAGAGGGAAGAGACGAACTTCTTCATCTGGGCCAAATTCCCAGTTCCCAGAAGCGATGAGATAATCATCTCCAGCCCCTTTGTTGGAGTCTGGAAGGTCGGCTACAATCTTAAACTCGATGGACCTCGGCTTAAGGTAATAGACATAACCTTTTTCCTTAAGGTTCAGGGCACACATGGTGTAGCAGTATTGGATGTCGGCAAGAGTGATCCTAACACTCTCCTGCCGAGCTAAGGCTATTATACCATTAAGCGTTCTATAGGCGTTAATAGTGAGTTGCATGGGGTTAAGGGTGTAATTGTGGAGGACTTCGCGGAAGAGGGGATCTAGGGGGAACCGAAGTCCACATTGGACAAAGGCTACAACAGGAAAGGGCATGTTATCGTTCTCAGGCATAATGGAGTCGTTCTCCCCAGCAAGCCTGATGTGAACATCGGCAGGGATGGAAAATTCTTGCCTAAAATACTCTAGTTTGGTTGGGGAGTTAACCCTATCTCTCCACACACCCATGGTTTTGATGTACGAGTATTTAGCTACAGCCACGGAGACAGGATATTCCTAAAGGGCTCTAGGGACCTCGGCTTGAGCCTAAAATGTATTGTAACAACCCTCGTACCGATTACCGTATAACCACTGAATTATATACTGATTATTGCTAAACTGAACCGATAATGACTGATAATTGGATTAACCTCAGTACTGAACGAACTGATTGAAATCGAAATTGAAATTGAATAAGTTTATCTGTTATATTGCATTTCTATCTGTTTCATTGATTAATTATCTGTTTGCGTTTATGTGTTTAAACTGCTAATTGAAGGCCTTATCGGCGGCCGATTTAGAAACCGTTTGATGTTTTAGAATCAGTAGAATATTTCTGAATTTATGGTATATTTATCTGAAAATTGATTAGGAATGATTAAATCAGATTAAATTAAGTCAATTAAAGAGTTTGTCATAATTACCGAAATGCCATTTTGAGTGGACTTTGTCTACTTTCATCACTTGAGCCTTAGAGACTTGATTAAAACATTTGCTCAGCCATTTCTTCTCATTCCAACCGACCAAAGAAGAGAGTAAGAGAGAGAGTGGTTCATCTTGTGCATTTTTGCTTGAATCTTGAAGAATTGAAGTGTTGATTGTCTAATTGAGCTTCTAGGCTTAAACTACAAGACTAAGGTAGATCATTCATCTCCCTAATTGTATCATTGAGCTAAATCTTGCATGTTTCATGCATCATTGTAGAGCTAAGTTATGAAATTGTTCATATATGTTGAATTTAGTGAGTTTGAAGTTGAATTCATGGTAGATTGTACATGCATGTTCATGTTTGAGCTAAAGTCCATGTTTTCATTTTGTTTTCCAACTATTGAGCTCATTAGAGCAAGATTTGAAGTTTGATTTTGGTTTAAAACTCATGCATGCCATGTTGCATGTTGTTCTTGAAAACTAGTTTGAAATTGGGTTTAATTGAAACACCCTTGGGACTTGATTTCCTAAATTGAGCTTTAAAACTTATTATTCTATGTGTTTGAAAGAGTTTTCCAGAAAATGGGCTCAAGAGGATCGAATTTGGAGCATTGAAACTTGGTTTGAAACTTGGAGGTTGAATCTGGATTTTCCAGATTTTGGCGTCCGCTTCGGCGAAGTCTTGCTTCGGCGAAATTCATCTCCCAAAGATTTCTTCGACTTGTTTCTGATCGCTCGGCGGAGAGTTTAGCCTTCAGCGGAAATCGCATCCAAAGATCTTACCTTGTTCATCGATCACTCGGCGAAGAATGTCTTTCGGCGGAGGATTGTGTCACGCCGGCGGGAAGTTGACGCTTCGGCGGGACCTTTGTAAGCTTGTCCGCTCGGCGAAAAAAACTGCGCTCGGCGGAGGCCTGTTTCTGAAAATTTCAAAGCCGATTTACATGCACATCTTTGCATTCTCATCCCATTCTAGGCATTCTTAGGCCTAGTTTAAGGCATCTTAATAAGGATTTAGACATAGAACCACACCGAGGAAATTTAGGGATTTAATTACATCCTTTCCGACTGTGAAACTTAGTGTGTGTTCTATTTGTTAACTGTTTAGGGTTGGCTCCCAGGGACGCGCTCTAGCTGCTATAGCCCAATCTCTGTGAGTAACAGATTGTGTAAAGATATGTTCAAAATGGTTATATTTTGATTACTGAACTGAACTGTTTATTGAACTGATATTGTTTATTGAATGAATGTATGTCCTTTATTTCTGAACTGTACTGTGGCATCCTTAGCACCTCATTATCATTTATTCTGAGCTGTCGGTTCCTTGTGGAACCATCTTTTCTTGAATGATTGGCCATCATTCTTTGTTGGAGTCTGTTAAGGCGGTCCTTTTGGACCCTCTTGTTTATAGGCTAATGGATGTACCACATGGTGATTGATTGAAACACCGATTGGTGAAATCTTGAAGATCGAAATACTGTTTAATGAACTGATTTCATTACTGTAAGGACATTCATTCATAACCTCTTTACGCATTATGTTATTCACTGGGCTTTAGCTCACTATTTATATATATATGTAGGTTCTCAGCAACCAGACCGGAGCTAGGAGCGTGGGTCGGTCCCCAGTTTTGTCAAGCCAGCCTATGTGCTTCACTGCGAGGTTCCGAGTTGCCATGCTATGGCTTGGGGTGTTTTGTGTCCCTCGTCAGTCTCCTTACTGTATTGTACTTTTTATATAGATTTTCTTTGTTGTCTAGGGACTTGATCCTGTCTTGTTGATTGTATATAATTGTATAGATCGCTCTGTATGATCTGTGTGAATGCATAAAAATGTATTTGGCATCTGATTTTCTGACTCAATGGACACTAGTTATTTACCGTATTGGCCAGCTTCCATACTCTGTTTGTCTGTTTTCTTGTTCAAAGCCTTGATAATCTCGGATTCTTGGCGATTCTGATGCTAAACCCATAGGGCCGGGTTTGGGTCGTGACATGTATATTGGTGAAATTCGTTTCAGTTTTTCCTAAAAAGTGAAGGTCCTTCAGACAAATCCCAAACCTAGATCTACGAAGAACGAGTATGGAAGGCAAAAATCTAGAAAATAGAAAAGCAGAAACGAAGTCTCAGATTCAAGAATAGAAAAGGTGGAAGACCAAGAACAAGAGGTGCAACAGTGCGAGTGTTCATAACATGTGCAAAAAACCGTAAAATAGTGCACTTGGTGAACGATTCACAAGTCAAATAATGAGCGAGAACAACAATGGCAAGAAATTTGAGGATAAAGTCAAGATTTGGAGGAGAAGAGCCGGTTTGCTTACGGAAAAGATGAAGGCGGAGTGTGCTTACGAGATCGAGCAACGAGGCAACGATGGCCAAAGCCGTAGGAATGGAGAATAAAACCCGATTCTGAGCTTAGAGCAAGAGTAATAGCGGGTTTGAGAAGGAGCAGAGAGAGAGTAAGGAAATCGAATCACGAGGTGAAGAGCCAAAGGCGGATTCAATTATTTTGTCAAAAGCGTGAACGGCGGCAAAACGAAGCGTTTAATCGCTGAGTAAACGCACTTTTCGTCGAGCAATAAGCGAGGAAAAAGGCGGCTTAATGGGCGTCGCCAGCACGGACCAATAAGGAAAAAATGCGTCAGAGAAACAGTTGAAAAAAGGTGTATGACAGCTCATACACTTGGGAGAATTCGTGTGAATTCTTGTTCTTAGATGAAGACATGTCGGCCTGAAAATAAATGATCTCGACCAGAAAGTTCTTGAGCCGACGTTCGAGAAAAAAGGTTTGAATATAGGTTCCATCACCTAAGAATGCCGAGGTAATAGAACCTAGGGGGCAGTTGTGGGGAAGTATTTTTTGAGTACTAGCACGTGGCCGA
Source organism: Camellia lanceoleosa (assembly GCA_025200525.1). NCBI lineage: Eukaryota > Viridiplantae > Streptophyta > Magnoliopsida > Ericales > Theaceae > Camellia > Camellia lanceoleosa. The sequence goes on along the minus strand of CM045758.1, from coordinate 168,052,629 downwards.
AGTGACACCGAAGTGTCAGCCGAAATGTCACGTGACATGACAGTACGCCGAGGTGATCTCGGGGTTGCCGAGGTTATCTCCGAAGATATCGGAATCCGAGATAAGTGGATAAGGGACAAGAGTCCTAGAATGAAGAGGGAACTCAACCTGGATATGGACAAGAGTCCTAGATTGGGAGAAGACTTCAGTTTGGGTAAAGATAAGACTCTTAGAGAGTTTATCTTAGTCCCACTGGGAGTCCCAGATTAGCAGTAATCTTGAGTCCATTAGGGCCAGGTTCCTATTGGGACTAGGTTTATGTTGGCTATAAAAGAGAGGCACCCCCATGGGTCTAAGGTATGTTTTTACACTCAAGCTTGTGAGTTGAATACTTGATTATCTTTGAGAGATATACTGGCTTGATCGTCGGAGTGCCCCCGGGTGGAAGAACCACCATCGAAAACTTCTCTTTCTGTGTAGGACGGCAGGGTGCCATCTATTCTGCCTGTGTTCTACCGCTGAATCACTAAGGAGGGCACTGTGGTCAGAAAATCACTCACACAGTTCGAAATTAACTTTCCAACCAGAAATTCAGAAAATAAGTATAAATTAGTGATGTGTGAAAATAAAACTATCTATAAAACTATACAATAAATCCTAATTCTTGTTTGGGGGAGCATGTATTTTGTTTCCAATGCCCAGTTAAGATGTGATCACTATTATTGTTATTATTATTATTATTATTATTGTTGTTGTTGTTGTTGTTATTATTGTTCTTTGTTTTTCATTTTTTTTTTTTTTACAAATACTAAAGATAGTCCCTATTTGGAGCTGGGTCTAAATTAGACAAAAACAAATAAATTCCATTCCTATATTAGGCTTGACCCAATATCGGGGTTAAAATTTTAACCCAAATTCCAACTTAAATAACATTATTGTGTTTGGTTTTAATTTTCTGAATTCAATTTTCTAAAAATTGAATTTTTTATTTTTCGTATTTTTTTTAATGAATATTTTTAAAATTTAAGCAATTTTTTTTTTTTTTTTTTTACTTTTTTAGATGCACCTTACTTAGATGTATCTAAAATGTAAAATATTTGCAAAAAAAATAATAAATATACAAGAATACAAAAATGTACTGAATTTTCATATATTTTTGGTATTTAGTGAATTTTTTAAAGATTTTTTTCACAAATATTATACTTTTTAAATGTATTTGTGTTAGGTATATCTAAAAATTATATAAATTGCTTAAAATATCAAAAAAAATTCAATGAAAAAAAAAATACAAAAAAAAAAAATTCAATTTTTTGAAAAGTAAATCCTGAATTTGAAACCAAACAAGCTAAGTTAACCTAATAAATTTATATATTAAATAAAAAATAAGTAATAATTTTATAGTTAAATTAGTACAAACATTTAGTTTTTAATAACTGTATAGGATTTATATAAGGTTTTTTACTGATAAATCTCATTTGGAGGTGTTATAACTTAATAATTCCACCAAGGAAAATTATAACTTAGTTAGTCCCATGTATTTATACTTTTATTCTATAAAATCCTTTTTTCCTGATTTATAATATTTGTTAGACTATTATACCCTTATGTCTAATGTTAATATGTATTATATAAAAAAAGAATATATACATTTCCTTTTTATTGTTATCTCCATTTTGATAGTTATCATTATTCACTTTTTTTTATCAGTTTCATTCACATTTGTGGTATTGTTTTATTGTGCTAGGGTTTTGAAACTCTCTAGTAGGCTTTAGAAATTCTAGTTTACTCATAGTGGTGAAATAATATTATGTTCTTTCATTGTTGTGGTGAAGTTTTGTGTTTCTCTATTGTCATTTTGTGTTCCAAATTCTGTGGTTGTCCATTGTTGCTCTGTGTTCGAAATTCTATGTTTCTCCATTGTCGTAAGTCAAAACTCTATTTATTTCTAGTCAATTTTGTTACAAACATATTTTTCAAAGGTGAGTTTGGTTTGGTTTGGTTTGGTTTGGATTAGTGGCATGGTGAAATTGTATAGATTGTTAATGACAATGATAATGGTAAAGATGATGATGAAAATGAGGATGTGAGTGATATTTTTTTGTTTTTGCCATCGTTTTTTTTTTTTTTTTTTTTTGCCAATCAGGGTGAATGTTCACATTTCACATTGTTTGAAAGTCTGAGAAATAAGTATTGGAATATAGATGTTGACATAATTATATATTTTGCAAGATGTGAATGTTCACATATTATTAGTTATTTGTTACTATACTTGTTGTTTGAACAATCATTTTTTTGTTATCATTAAACAATTGAAAATAGTCTTTCTCATTTTCCTTTCCATTTTGTTTTATATTGCAGTATGAATGTTCACATTTGTATAAATTTAGTTTTTCTAAGGTTAGTTGTATGTTAATTGTAAATTGTGAATATTTTCATTGTATTTTGGTATTTTTTTTTTCAAAGTTTTTTTTCGAAAGTTAGTTGTATTTTGTTGGTTAAACAATCAATTTTGTTATCATTAAACAATCGAAATAATCAATTTTCATGTTTTTCAATTTTATTTTATATTTTCACGTTGCGGTGTGAATATTTACATTAGTATGAGTTTATTTGTTTTTATTTACAAAAAAACTAGTTGTATATTAATTGTAAATTGTGAACATTCACATTGTATTTTGGCATAAATTTTGTTTTTTCGAAAGTTAATTGTATATTTGTTGTTTTTGTCAATATGTTTGTTAGTTGAACAGTCATTTTTTGTTACCATTGAACAATTGAAATAATCGATTTTCACTTTTTTTAATTTTGTTTTATGTTTTTACGTTACAGTGTAAATGTTTACATTAGTATGAGTTTTTTTTTTTGAAGGCTAGTTGTATGTTAATTATAAATTGTGAATATTGACATTGGATTTTGATATGAATTTTATTTTTTTGAAGGTTAGCTGTATATTTGTTGTTAATTGTGAACATTCACATTATATTTTAGTATGTGTTTTGTTTTTTCAAAAATTAGTTGTATGTTTATTGTTTTCTGTAAACATTCACATTGTATTTTGATTTTCATTTAGTTTTTTTGTTGCGTTATTTTTAAAATTTTCAAATTATGAAAAGGTTCAAAATTCATAATTTGAGATTTTCTCTATGGAAGAAGAGATTTTCTCCTTCGAATAAGGGAAATATTTTCTCCACCGAAAAGGGAAATGATTTTCTCTTTGGAACGAGGGACATGTTTTCTCCATAAAATGAGAAACTATTGTTATGTATTAGTTTCAAAATCGAAACATGTGAAAAAAAAAATTAGAAATGATGATTTGGTCATATTATATTAAACATGACTTAATGAAATATTAAAAAAGAATATGGGTTAGATAGAATAAAATACTTAGAAAGAGAATTTATCAAAAAAATAACCCTATTATATATTAAGCTAAAAAATTTAGCAGGTGAATTTTCTTTCTCAAGTGAATTTTATTTTTTTAAACAAAATAAATTATGTATGTATATTTATATAATATATAAATTATGTAAAATCTATGAATAATCATATGGGGCTGTGGTCATGGACTATTTTCAAAGCCATTCATTTAATAAATAGGCATAAAATTAAACCCAATTTAATTTTAATAAATTAAATGTTACAATTTAAATATTAATTGTAACATTTATAAGATTTTATAATACCAAATGTACTTTTACTTGAAGTTTTTTTTTTTTTTCAATGATGAATACTTCCAATATTAGAAAAGGTGGAGCACGCCATGTGATCATAAAACTTATTGTGCTCCAAACAAATTACATTTGTTAGATTTTTTCTATGAGTGAGTACAAGTCTTAATACGTTGCAATTCTAATAATAAATTGTCCACTAAAATACATAGCAAAGAATCCCTCATTTGTACCACATGGGCAATATCAAATAATACTGTAGGAATATTTTAAAAAAATTTCATATTAGAGTTTAAAAAGTTTTATAACATCAAGTATTGAATGTTGTTCAGTTTATTTGAAAAAATTAGAATTTTTTTTAAGGTCCCTATTATTAAGATTTTATAGGATAAATGATATATAATGTTTTCATAGTGGTTGGGGTCCCTCAACATTTTTTCAGAGAAATTTCGATTCAGAGAAATTTCAAAATACGAAGAGATTTGTCTAAAATTTCTCTATGGTTTGAAATTTCTCTGATAGTGTAGACACCCCATTTTTGACCGTCCTCAAGACCTGGACGTCACCGCTTGAACACTCGGTGATTATCCATGTTCGTGTTCGTTTGGAGTTTCCGGAGTTCTCGGCTACGCGCCTTGCCTCAGGACCTCCGAACTTGACCGTTTTGTGTCTGGTTTTGCACCAAACACTTGTGCTTTGCCTTGGAGGGGCAGGGAATGCCTTGTGAGGTATCCCCACACACCGGCGATGGCTAGAGGCCACCGGCTGGTTAGTGTTGCCATCGGCACTCTTTTGTGCCGGTCGGCAGTCAATTTTGTCAAAATGACAATTTTGCCCTGCCGATTACTGTGCAGTTGCTTTTTCAGATATTTTGAGGCAGCTGTATGGCATTGGCTTCTCCTCCATACACGTGTATAGAGGGATGCCTCTCTTGTTTTGCTTAGTGACTAAGCTTACAAGATTGCCTCCTCTATAAGAGGAGGCCTTGTCTCCCTTGCTTTAGGGTTAGAGAGTTGAAAAAGAGGTTGAAGAAGCTCTGGTTTTAGGGTTCCAAATTAGTGTATCTAACTTGTATCTATACTTCTCCCTCTCTTGCCATTCTAGGTGTTTTAGTCCATACTATTGCACACAAGCACCTAGTCTTTCACCTTTCCTTGGTTTCTGAGGTTCCAAGAGGTTGTTCTTGGTGTTCTTGACTGGATTTGAGCCTAAGGAAGCAACAACATCAACACTTGTGAAGGTGGTCAACAAGGGTAAGAAACTAGCATTTTATTCTCCATTTTTGCATCCTATTTTTACCTGTCTTAAAGCTGTTTTTAGCTTAGTGTTTAATACAAAAAAGTTCTGTTTTTTAGCCATCTTGATAGTTTATTAAGGGTGCTTTGTGCTTTGGGGAAGTTTGGCCCCTCTTAGGCCTTGAAAGGCCTCATTTTTGTGCTATTTTGTCGAGCTCCGGGATTTTGGTGTTCGGGTCTCTTCACCACTAAAATCTTGAGGGATTTCAGTGGTGTAGATGATGCCTTGAAGTCCCAAGAAGGAGAGGGCCACCCCCTCTCCTTGTTGTCCTTGAAAAGGACAAGTTTTGGCCTCTTGAGAAAGCCTTTGTTGGTGTGTATGTTGAGCATATCTAGGCTGCATTTTATGTTTATTATGCCATGATATATGTAATAACCCTCGTACCGATTACTGAATAACCACCGAATTATATACTGATCACTGATAAACTGAACTGCTAATGACTGATAAGTGAACTGGATGAACTACTGAACAAACTGAATGAAACCGGAACTGAAACTGAATAAGTTTGTCTATTGAATTGCATATTGCATCTGTTTGATTGTGTGATTATCTGTTTGCATTGTATGTTTAAATTGCTAATTGAAGGCCTTATCGGCGGCCGAATTAGAAACCGTTTGAAGTATTGGAATCAGCATAATATTTGTGATTTTATGGTATTTTTATCTGAAAATTGATTAGGAATGATTAAATTAGATTAAATTGAGTTAATTACGAACTTTGACTTAATTACCGAATTGCCACCTATAGTGGACATTAGTTTAATACCACTATTGAGCCTATACACTTCAAACAAACATTTGATCAGCCTTCTTTCCTCACTCTTAGCCTACCAAACATGGTGAGAGTGAGAGGGAGAGAGAATTGAATTCATTCTTGGTTGAATTGGCTAGAGCTACTTGGAAATTGCTTGAAGGTTGAAGTGTGTATTGCATATTTGAGCTTGTTCATCTTGAATTGGGACTTAGGTAAGAATTACAACCATTCAATTGTTGAGTTATGTTGTCTCTTGCATCTTTCATGCCAAATTGTGGAATTGAGTTTGGTTTTAGTTCATCCATGGTGAATTAAGTTAGAATTAGTGCATGCATGTGTGAATTAGTGAAATTGGAGTTGAATTCATGCTTGAATCATACATGCATGTCCATGTTTACATGATAGTCCATGATTTCATCTCATTTGTCAACTATTGAGCTCTTTAGAGCAAGATTTAAAGATTGAAATTGGTTTGAAACTCATGCATTGCATGTTTACAAAGTGTTCTTGAATTGTTCTTGAAAAATGGTTTGAATAGACTCACCTTTGGGGCTTAAATTCTCAAATTGGCTTTTGAAACTTGTTATTTATTGAGTTGGGATGTATTCCCCAGAATTTGGGCCCAAGAGGTCGAGTTTTGAGTGTTGGAACACTTGGTTTGAGCTTGGAAGGCAAATCTGGAAATTCCAGATTTGGCTTCTTGGCTCGAGCGAAGAATTCCTCGCTCGAGCGACCAAGGTTTCCTCCGAGCTACGCTCGAGCGAGATATTGGTGGCTCGGGCGGAAAAATCGAACATCCAAGATTTCTTTGTTTCATCGGACCGCTCGGCGAAGGAAGGCTCGGCGAACTTTGATTTTGGAAGCTTCGCTCGGCGAGCATCATCGGCAGCATCATCGCGTAAAAATTGAGCATCGATTTTTTCTTTGTTTCATCGAGGCGCTTCGGCGAAGGATTGTTCGCGGCGAAGCCTTTGATTTTGCAACCTCGCTCGAGCGAAGGAAGGCTCGCCGGCGAGACCCCTATTTTCGAATTTTGAAAAGTGCCTTCCAATATTTTTGCATCCTCATCTCATCCTAGGCATTTTTAGGCCTAGTTTAAAGTATCTTAATGAGGATTTAGACATAGAACCACACCGAGGGAATTTAGAGATTTAATTATCATCCTTTCCAAGCTGTAAACTTAGTGTGTGTTCTATTGATTATTTGTTAGGGTTGACTCTCTGGGGCAGCTCTAGCTCTTGATAGCCCAATCACGTGAGTAAGATGTGTAAAGATATGTTCAAAATGGTTATCTTTTGAATCATGTTTCAACTGTTCGAATCGATATTATTCTTGAATGAATGTATGTCCTATTTCTGAATCTGTATTGTGGCATCCTTAGCACCATCGTTATTGATCGTTACTGAGCTCTGCTTCCTTGTGGAACCATACCGTTTCGAATGATTGGCCATCATTCTTGTTGGGTCTATTAAGGCCGGTCCTTTTGGACCCATCTTGTTATAGGCTATTGGATGTACCACATATGGTGATTGATTGAAATCTTGAAGATCGAAACTCTTGTTTAATGAATTGATTTCATTCTTCTTTGGACATTCATTCATAACCTCTTTACGCTTTATGTTATTCATCGGGCTTTAGCTCATCGTTATATATATATATGTAGGTTCTCAGCCGCATCAAGCTAGGCGTGGGATTGGTCCCCGATTTTGTCACCCCTATGTGCCTCACCGTGAGGTTCGAGACGCCATGCCATGGCTTGGGGTGTTTTGTGTCCCTACTAGTCTCCTCTTGTTTTGTCTTTGTTGTATAGATTTGTTTTTGATCAATTATCAAGGGATTGAGTTCCGTCTTGAATGTCTGTAATGATTGTATATCTTGTACTAAATGCGAATGCATAAATGTATGAAAAATGTTTTTGACATCTGATTTCCACTCAATGGACACTAGTTATTTATTGTATTGGCTTCCGCCACGTACTCTGTTGATTGTATTCTTGTTGAGGGCCTTTGGTAATCTCGGATTACTGGCCGGTTACGGTACTAAACCCATAGGGCCGGGTTTGGGCCGTGACAATATAACATTGCTAAGAGTTGGTTTTGGTCCCTTATGCATGCTTAGCATAGTTGCCATGTAATGCCTTGTGATCCCTTAACATGTCTTAGGTTGTGTGCCTTTGTTTCTAGCATGCTTTGGGCTTAGATTCATGAAGATTTTGTGCCTATCTTGACATGTTTTAGGTCTGTCCATAAATGTTTGGGTTGATCTTAGCATGCATTGTATAGCCTCTTTGCATTTTAGGCTTGCTAGCCTTGAGCATGAATGTGTAGCATGCCTTGTTTGCATCATTTCAATGGCTTGAGACCATTTGCCATGTTATTTTAGTCCCTTAAACATGCTCATATGTTTGTATTGCATGCCTCTTTGATGTTTCAAAAGCTCATGTTGTATGTTCCTTGGGAGAGCATGTGTGCATGCCCTTTAATTTAAACCATATAGATGCCATCTAAGTGGTCCTTTGGGCTTGATTTTGTATGCTAGAAATCTATTTTTAGTTGCTTAAGTCTTGCCATGTTTAGTCTTGTCAAGTGTAGTTCAATGCCCTTTGACTAGCCTTGAGCACTTGGGCCATACTTGCATGCTAATGTTGTCTCATTTGGGTTGGTTTAGCACCATACTCTAACATGATTTTTAGAGCTTGTGTTGCATGCTAATTGCCCATGATATCTCTTTTCAAGTATGCTTGAATGTTGCTTGGTTAGTACTTGAAGTTTGAACCATAACATGTGCATGTGTGCATATGTGATTAGCTTTCATTTTTGGGCAATTTGGCTACTGATTTTGGGCTAATTTGGAATTGCCTAAGTCATGTTTAAGTTCACCCCATTGTTAGGTTTGTATGATTGCCTTGCATATGTGTTTGCATACTAGCATCCTCGCTTGAATTGCCATGTTACATGCCTAGTTAACATGCTTAGGGTTGCATTGCATTGGCATGCATGCTCCACCTCTTGACCAAGTCATGATGGAGGTAGAAGCCCCTTGGTTTGTTTGTTTGCATTGCATGCATTTGAAATGAAAATTGCACACTCGATTCTTTGGGCCATCATGCATGGAAATGCGTGATTGATGGCCCGAGAATCGAGGCACATCCTCCTTTGAGTCACAAACATGATAAGAAATGTGTTTGGTGCATACATTGCTTGAATAACATTGCCATGCAGGATTTTGCCCTCTCTCTTTGGAGTTGCGAGTTCTGTGACATTCGATCTTGGCCGGCGGATTTAGTGCCGACCGCGATCTATTGATGGCCGATGGATGAATTTTGTGCCGGTGACCTCATGCTGATGCCGGTGGAAGTCCTACTCAGCCGATGGTGTCCCTCAGTGTCCTGGGAGGCACTCTTGAGACTTTGGCAGTCTTCTGAGATGCAAAGTAGGGAAAACAGAGGCAATCTAAGCATGGCAGTGCAATTAGAAAGCAAGTCCGAGCATGCGTTGCATCCGCCCTCATCTCGAGGCGATTCTTGCTTTAATTAGATTAATTAATTTATTTGATTAATTTAGTTGGACTGTAATATTTTAATTAGTTTATGCGTAGCTAATTAATCAGATTATTATTTCGGTCCCTCGCGAGGGCATATTTGTAATAAGTGTGCGTGAGTGGGTGTATGTCTTCCGACCCCCATTTCTTTCTTCCCTTTTATTTACCCGCTTATGATGGTAGATTAGGGCACGTTTATTTTAACATACCTTATGCAATGCATGCGTGCATCCATGCATTTGTCTAAACATGCACCGGGCTCGGTACATCATACAAACTGCATTGTATTCTAAATTCCAACTTGAATACGTGCATCAAATGATTGCATTTCACATGCCATTTTTAGGGTTAGCCGAGCCTATCCTAATTACATGTTGTATGCGATGCATTAGTCACTTAACATGAACTAGGACACGCATGTTTGCTAACTGGTTTATTGTTTTGGCACGGAGTACGATGTGAGTATTTATGCTTTAGCATCTCGCATGCGTGTGAATGTTAACATGACAGTATGCTTACCATGCGGCTAAGTGCTTATATGAGATAAACTGTGTGAATGCCTGTGGGTGGAGGTTGGATTGCTTGAGTTGGAAAAACTCGTTGAAATCCGCGTTTTAGCCTATTTGCGAGTAGCAAATCCAAAGCATTTTAAAAATAAACGGATATGCAATGTTTATTTCCAAATTAGGTAATCTAGTCTATACTTGTTTGCTGTGCGCATAACATAGTAATTCTAGGCTAATAATTGGAATAAGAATATATAATGTTTTCAAAAACAGATATCACGGTTAGTAGAGACCGGTCTTCGGACCGGGCGAAAGGGGGTGCTTATAGCTGACCTTCCCTGATCGTACCCAAGCTCCCGAGCCAAGACACTTTGGTTATGACGGACACGTGGCCTTCGGCACCGAGTCAGGGTTTTCTAAATTTCCCATTTTAAAATATTTAGGTGACGACTCTGTAATCTGGTAAAGCAGTCCATGTTTGGCACTACTTTTCAAAAATCTGTTTTTTTCTCAAAACGATTTGCCAGAGTTGGACTCTTTGGTTCAAGATTAAAAACCGCGACAAACAATTGAGTCCTTCGAACTGTAATGACCCAATAGCGAACCAGAACGGGAGGGACTCGCACTCCTCGCCCGGGATGCGTTCGGGGACGTCTACAGATAGTTAGAGAAATTTGTAAAAATAAAATTTCTCTGGCATGTTAATTTTCTCTTTAATTTCTCTGGTATTAAGATATCTCCTTAAAATATGAAATTTCTCTAGAATTCCCCTTGTGCCTATTGATTTTCTTTAGGATAAATTTCTCTGTGTAATGGTCAGAGAAATTTGTTTTGTTTTGTTTTGTTTTTTTCTCCTTCTCATGTTGATTTTCTTTGGCCAAATCACACACTCCCCTTGTGATTTGTTCACAATTTTCTCAATGTTTTTTATCAAATCAGAGAAAATTGAACAACCACTATTTTGACCAATTTTCTCTAAGCTGTAAAACATTTGGACAACAAATGCACCAATATCGATCGAAGCGATCTTGCTTCCAGTGTACACATCAAATTTTGCATATACAAATATTCATTAACATTATATATCGCGATTTTATCAACGATAATGATGAGATAAAAGAAAGAATTTTTTCAAATTAAAGGTTTTAGCAATAACAACAAAATCAAAAATCCATGGAAGAGTTGAGGCTCCACCTCTAAACTGAAAACAACTTGTTGAATTTTCTTCCTAGATATCTCTATGTGCATTCTAGGAGAAAAGAAACAAAATAAAATCTCTACTCCTAAATTATATTTTTTAGGACAAAAATTTTGAATCAGTGCAAAGTAAAAAAAAATAAAATGAAAACCCATCAAACACAGCAAGAAAAAACCAAAATCCAAAATTTAAAACAACAAATAACCCTAGATTTTGGAATCACAACTACAAAATTGATCCAAATTCCAAGAAAACTCAAATTCAAAGATGAGTATATCTCATCGATACCTTCTCAACAACATTGACATCTGATCCACCAACACCATTATTATCATCGTTGACGACGATGCCTTCCGCGGTGTCTCCGCTGTCAATGTTGCTGCCACTAAAATAGATGGAGGAGACCGAATCGAAGACGTCTTGGGGGAGAGGGTGGTTGCGAGAGAGAAGATTGAGAGCACAAATCAAGGTCTTGGCCTTCTCTAAGTAGTTGCGATAGAGGTCACCAACTCCACCACTAGTGCCACTGAGAGAACCTGGTTTGTTCACCTGAACCACCATAGCACGAGAGAGCCTATTCGATGGGCATCTCCCTCTCTTAGTTGTTTCACTTTATTGTTGTTGTCTCTCTTTCTCTTTCCAATCTTCGGCACTGGTGACAGTGATAAGTGTGGTATTGCATGATGCGGAGGGACCTTAAGTTACAAAAAAAAAAAAATATTGTAGACTTTTTTTATTATTAAAAGTTGGATAGAGATGTTAAACTAATTTTTTCTGAAAAAAATTCATAATCATTAATTACAATGTAATTAATTTAGAACCATTTTTTTCAGATTTGTAATTTAGAACTTATTAAATACATTTTATATTACTATGTTTGCTAAGAAAGTGCTTGACCACTTGGTAGCCGAACTTTTTATTTATTTATTAAATAGCTGATGTGAATAGGAGAAAATTTATCACTACATATCTATCCGGTGTGGTTGAGAGTAAAATTATAAATTAAATGGCAGATTGATGAATTAGAAGATCGTGGTTTGGGCAGTTTTGGACTGATTGGCGGATTGAAGAATATTTTAACTAATTATCAAGTATTTGTATAATATATAAAACTTATTTGCATAATATTTTTCATATATATGATTACTAATTTGTAATAAATTTCACATCTTAAATCTCTCTCACTCATTTTTACTTTGATTTTTTATTAGAGGTTAAAAATATATATGTATTAACTATAGTAAAACAGAGTGGGTTCAAAGCAGATTATGAATTTTAAAATTCAATCCGCGGTTAGCGGATAAAACAGTACGGATTGACACAGATCAATATGATTTTAGCGAATTCCACGATATTTTACACAGTCCTATTTGTCACCATTCAATTGACAAATTTGTGTATGGATATGATTATAATAATTTGACATATTTTTTCATAAGTATTTAAATTATTCATTAAAAAAATATCAAATTGATCGTATAATCATTTTCAAATAATTTCATTATATTTGCATTAAAAAAATAAATGTCTTATTTTTAAAATTATATTTATTATTTATTTTCAATATAAAATTAATAAAATAATGTGATTACGTATCTTCAATCCATTTAATAAACTGGAGACTTTTCCTATTAATAAAGTTTTTTTAAAAAAATTTTATTTGCAGTCAACTGAATTGATATACAAACTTGGAACTTGGGTTTTTTTTTTTTTCCTTTCATTTTAGAGGTTCCAGGTCCACATAAGAGATGCGATTTTTAATTGGGCAGATTGCACAAATCAACCAATGGAACTAAATATTAAGATTTATTAATGTGAGGTGGTAGTTTTGGAATACCCTTTTAATTCAGACACTCTCCAGAGATTCTTGAGACGTCACCTTAAATAGAAACATTTTTGATTGGTAGTGTCGGAATTAGCACTTCAACGAGTAAGTCATCTTTTTTTATGAAGAATGCTTTATTTCTTTAAGTGCAAGTTTTGTGAAACATACCTCTCTCTCCAACTTTCTCCTTTTTTTATGGAGTCATTTTTCTTAATATATTTTTCTCGTAGCTTAGGCCTTTATTATCACTTTGTCAGGGTTCATTTTCCAATTATATTATTTAGAAATGGACATAGCCTAGGTCCACCCAACGTGATCTCGCTGACTTATTTGACGTACTCAGCTCAGATATGGAGTTCAGATACCCTTAACTCGCGCGCTCCTTATCTTGCTTTTTGTATCTATTCGGCAATAATCCCAAGTCCAGTGCGTTTTGACCTCATTTGGCCTATTAAAAATGTACTTATTTGCTATTTTAGATTTATTTTTATTCGACTCTCACAATTAATTAATTTATGAACCATATATTCTTTTTACTAATAAAATAATAACCAAACTGCACATCCTCTACCTCATTACTCACCCATTTCTTAGACATGATCATTCAAGAATGCCAGTATTTTTTATGCTGTCATAGCAAAAAGTTCTAGAAACTTGGCAAGTTCATTTTTTTAAGATTTTTTAACAAACTTAAATTATATTGAATTAAAACAAATTTCATTCAATGTACAATTCTACCATAAAGAGGCCCGCTAACATCGTTGTGCAAAAAAACATACAAAAATAAAAGAGGGTAAAATATGAAATAGTTGTTAAAAATACTAGTAGTAAAAAGTAAATAATAATCTTAAAGGTAAATTACGCTTTTCCCTTTTAAACTTTCACTTGAATTCACTTTATTTTCTTACCATTACATTTCAATTTTTCAATAGTCATCCTGTCACTCACTGTAAAAATTTTAATAATAAGAGTCATAGGTCCTGGAAACAACCCAACTGATTTATTAATAAACTGTGATAGAAATTTCAAATATTGTGAGTATTGTGTAGAATATTTAATAATTTATTTGGAATACCAAGTACTGCTCTTTCTTAATTCCAATATCAAATCAGGGACAACATAAAGGAAAATGCTATGGACCCCAAATAATGTACTAAATTTTTTACCAAACCTCTCACATGGGTATGGAACTCACAAAAACCCACATGTGTGTGGGTCTCACACCCATGTGAGAGGTTTGGTAGAAAATTTGGAGTCTCTAGCATTACTCCAACATAAATTACACAAAAATGAAATGTTTACAAAGTTGTTACACAAAATTTAAAATAAAAAATAATATGACAGTGTTATTTGTAAATTTATGAAAATAATGATAGATTTATTATAAATTAAAAAATCACATGACATCATATCATTCTATAAAATTTATGTCCATAAATTATATTTGTATATCACCGTTGTAATTTGTAACCTATATAATATTTGGGTATTATGTTTGTGATGTGGTGGGATATATTATGAATACAAATTGAGACTTGCAGAAACATTCATGGTGCCTAGGGTGTAATTTTGGCCGGACCGGACCGGATCGGACCGGACCGGACCACCTTCGGATCTCGCAGGCTCTTATCAAATTTCGGGATGGGTTGGACTAGGCCACAGGCTGAAAATTTAGGCCCAAGCTCACTCAAAATAATGCCGCAGGCCAGGTCGATGGGCCTTTTTTTTTTTGCAAAAAATAAATGATAGATATATTATATATATATATATAGATTATTTATGAGGGATAAAAGAAAAAAGAAAATTTATATTAGAGTATTTTTAGTTAAAATTAACGAGATATTTAGTTATATTTCATGTGGTGGTAAATTATGTATGACTTATATTTTCTTAGTTATGACTAAAAAAAGTATAAAGTTATTCTTCTTTTGAAATGAAGAATTTTATATATATTAAAATGAAAAGAAATATTACAATCATTAAATTAAATAGATAACATTTAATAAATAATTTTTATTTCAAAATAAAATAAAATATTATATCATTAAATAAAATAGATATATATTATTAATGATGGTAGAGAAATTACATCACTATAGGTTAAGTACATCTCGACTAAGTTGGCACCTACTAACCTACCAATTATTTGTATTATACTCCACTTCAATAATCTATTGAAAATATTACGAAATGAAATAGTGGAAAAAAAAAATTGTTGATCAATCATCAGATAAGGCAGACAATTCACTTGCGTTACCCGATGATATATCATCCAAATCGCTTTAAATTCTTTTATTTTCACTATAATTCTTCTTCTCATAAGCACATGTATATGATCTCTCGATTTCGTAAGTGCCTTAACCATTTAGGGTGAAAGTATGTTGCGGTAGTCGCTCAACACCTGTCCACTTACACTAAAAACTATTTCAGAAACAACTGTAGTACATCACGAGCCATCTATGAAAGTACAGGCTACATAGTTTCATTTTGTTTCTACTAATCCAAAAAGTCAAAATCATTGCAATCATCCACTGGTAGACTATCCAAATAACGTTGTAATTCATAACTATATATGGTTGTCTATTGAAATATTCTTCTACTTTTTATTACTAAAAAAATTCTTAATTTTCCACCTCGAGATAAGACTAGTGTAGGGTGTCTATGTGTATTTGTAGATACAGCTTCTTTATATTCTTCAAATAATTTTTTGCATGTTTTCATAATAGGGGAAAGTTATTCTTGATCAGCAAAAATATGATCTAAAATCTGTTGGGTATACCTCCTTATTGGAGTGTGGAACCCAATTGGTTTTGGAAAAAGAGTTTTAATTTGGCTTGGTTTAGTATAATATATTTTTATATATTATATTTGTGGAGGCCCAATCCAATTTGGATACAATTAGGGTTTGATTACAAAACCCTAGATTCATTATGTTATATTTTATATATTTGGAGGCATTGTTTTTTTGGTCCAATACACACAACAAAAAAAGCAAGGTGCAGCGGCTTACACACTTGGAAAACAGTGCCGAAGTTTCATACATTGGTTCAATTTGGTTTTTTGAAGCTTGTTTTTTGGAGCATCTTCGGTTGGTGTTTGGTTCGTTATTTGGGGTCTTCTTCAACTCTGATTCTGAAGATTTTGGTTCATCTATTTGGTGAGGTCTTTCCTCTTGTTTATTTGTGATTATTTGGAATTCACCTAAGGGTGGTTTTGTGAGACCATTAGTGTCTCGTTTGTAATCGTTTGGAATTTATTTGGTTGATAGTGGAATCGGATTTCGATCCCGTGGACGTACCTCACATTGAGGGATCTACGTAAAAATTCTTGTGTTGCCTTTGATTTAATTTTTCCGCATTAGTTTATATTCCCAATGATTGATTTACTTGTGGGGATTCATCGATTTTCCCTAACAACTGGTATCAGAGCCAAGTTTATTTGGATTTATTTATTTGTGTAAATCAATGGAGGGGAATGTGGGTCGTATGTCTAGCTTCAATGGAAGCAATTGGGTAACTTGGAAAACTAAAATGGAGGACCTATTATTTTGTAAAGACTTGTATGGACCCATTGAGGGTGATAGTGGCAAACCTACTGATATGAAAGATGATGAGTGGAAGGGGCTTAATCGAAAGCGTTGGTGTTATCCGTCAATGGATTGATGATAAGGTGTTTCATCATGTTGCTATTGAAACTTCACACATGATTTATGGAAAAATTAGAGAGTCTTTATGATAGAAAATCAGCCACAAATAAAGCCTTTCTGTTTCGTAAGTTGGTTAATTTAAAATATAAAGATGGCAGCCCTATTCCGGAACATCTGAATGAAATAAAGAGTATTGTTAACCAACTTGCTTCTATGAAAATTATTTTGGATGATGAGTGGCGGGCTTTGATGCTCCTTGGTCCCTTACCCGAAAGTAGGGAGACTTTGGTTGTGACAGTTAGTAATTCGGCGCCCGATGGAGTTGTCACTATGGGTCAAGTTACTAGTAGCTTGTTGAATGAAGAAACTAGAAGAAAATCAGCCGGTACCTCTCATTCGGAAACATTTGTTGTGAGAGGCCGAAGTAAAACAAGGGGGAGGAGTAAGATTCCTCATGGTCGTGATCAAAGCCGTGACAAGTCAAGAGATAGTTCTTTTTCAAAGAAAGACGTTGAGTGTTATTATTGCCATGAGAAAGGGCACATGAAGCGAGAATGCCGAAAGCTCAAGAATAAAGAGAAAAGGCGTGACAAAAGTATGGATAAGAAGCAAGACACACACAAGAAGCATTATCGATGATATCATGGTCGTTTGTGAAGATGATTGTATCAATTTTGTGGGCCAAGAGAGTCATTGGGTGATTGATTCTGGTGCTTCTTTTCATGTGACTTCTCGAGTTGATTTCTTCACTACCTACACTGCAGGAGATTATGGTTCTGTTCGAATGGGTAATGAAGGTTTGTCCAAGATTATTGGTATGGGTGATGTTTGCTTGGAAACAAATTTGGGCTGCAAATTGTTGCTTAACGATGTGAGGCATGTTCCCGACATTCGTCTTAATTTGATCTCTACTGGGAAGCTAGATGATGAAGGTTTCAACAACAAATTTGGTGATGGAATATGGAAGCTCACAAAAGGTTCTTTGGTGGTGGCTAAGTGCAAGAAGACTCATACACTTTATTCGATGCAAGGAAAAATTTGTAAAGGTGTTGTCAATGCACTTGAAGATGATATTTCTACTGAATTGTGGCACAAGCAGCTTGGCCACATGAGTGAAAAGGGGCTGCAAGTATTGTTCAAGAAAGAGCTTCTACCCGGTTTGAAAGGTACACATCTTAAAACTTGTGTTCATTGTTTGGCGGGTAAACAACATAGAGTTTCTTTTCATAAAAATGTTGCTTCTAGAAAAGAAAATGTGTTGGAGTTAATTCATTCGGATGTTTGTGGTCCTTTAAAAGTTAGAACACATGGTGGTGCACTTTATTTTGTTACTTTCATTGATGATTATTCAAGGAAAGTCTGGGCTTATCTACTAAAAACTAAAGATCAAGTTCTAGAAGTATTTAAGCATTTTCAGGCCATGGTTGAAAGAGAAACATGACAGAAATTGAAGTGCATCCGAACAGACAATGGTGGTGAATACATTGGGCCATTTGATGAGTATTGTCGCAGCCAAGGTATTCGGCATCAAAAGACAGTTAAGAAGACTCCTCAACAAAATGGCGTTGCCAAAAGGATGAACCGCACCATTGTGGAAAGAACAAGGTGTTTGCTTTCACAAGCTAAATTGCCAAGATCCTTTTGGGGTGAGGCAATGAGTACAGCGGTTGACTTGATCAATTTATCTCCTTGCTATTCTTTGAATGGTGATGTTCCTGAAAGAGTTTGGACTGGCAAAGATGTGTCTTATGAGCACTTGAGAGTGTTTGGTTGCCGAGCTTTTGTTCACATTCCAAAGGATGAAAGGTCCAAGCTTGATAGTAAGTCAAGACAATGTATTTTTCTTGGCTATCGGCGTGATGAGTTCGGGTATAGATTATGGGATCCGGTCGACAAGAAAGTCATTCGAAGCCGTGATGTTGTGTTTCTTGAAGACCAAACAATTGAAGACTTTGGTAAAGGTGATCAACCAGAGCCAAAAACTAATGATCTCATTGATATGGATCCATCTCCTTCATCTTCAGTTGATGATGAAAATGGGAGAGATGTGCAGCCACCTATTGAAGATGTGGAGGATGATGCTAATCCTAATGAAGTTGAGCCAGAAATTGAGGAAGAGCATCCAACTCAAGTACCGTCACCACAACTTGAGTTGAGGAAATCTACAAGGGACCGACAACCTTCAAGAAAGTATCCTCCCAATGAATTTGTGTTGATTTCTGATCAAGGGGAGCCTGAGAGCTACCAAGAAGCAATTGAGCATGCAAAGAAAGATGATTGGAAAAAGGCCATGGAAGAGGAGATGAATTCCTTACTTGAAAATCACACTTATGATTTAGTGAAGTTGCCTAAAGGGAGGAAAATTCTGAAAAATAAGTGGGTTTTCAAATTGAAGAATGATAGAAAGAATCTGAGGTACAAAGCGCGCCTTGTTGTGAAAGGCTTTGGGCAAAAGAAAGGCATTGACTTTGACGAGATTTTCTCGCTGGTTGTGAAGATGTCTTCTATTCGGGTTGTACTTGGCATGGCTGCAAGTATGAACCTTGAAGTTGAGCAACTTGATGTAAAGACCGCATTTCTTCACGGTGATCTTGAAGAAAAAATTTACATGGAACAACCATAAGGTTTTGTGGAGAAAAGGAAAGAGAAATTTGTTTGCAAATTGAAGAAAAGTTTGTATGGCCTCAAGCAAGCTCCACGGCAATGGTACAAAAAATTTGACTATTTCATGATGAATAATGGTTTTTCTAAAACCACTGCGGACCATTGTGTGTTTGTGAAAAATTTCTCGGATGGCAAATTTATTATTCTTTTGCTTTATATTGATGACATGTTAATTGTGGGTCAAGATTCTACCATGATTAACAGGTTGAAATTGGAGTTGAGTAAATCTTTTGCTATAAAAGATTTGGGACCGGCAAAGCAAATACTTGGTATGAAAATTGTTCGTGATCGCAAAGAGGGACTGATTTGGTTGTCTCAAGAGAGCTACATTGAGAAAGTTCTTGAGAGGTTCAACCTGGATAAAGCAAAGCCGGTTGGTTGTCCACTTGCATGTCACTTCAAACTTAGTTCGAATCAATGTCCTACAAGTGAGAAAGACAAAGAAGAGATGTTGAAAGTTCCTTATGCTTCAGCAGTTGGTTCTTTGATGTACGCCATGGTTTGTACAAGGCCGGATATTGCTCACGCCGCTGGTGTAGTGAGTCGTTTTCTCTCTAATCCGGGTAAAGAACATTGGGCAGCGGTAAAATGGATTCTAAGATATCTTCGAGGGACTTCGAAGGTGTGTTTGTGTTTTGGGGATGGTAAACCGATGCTTGATGGGTTCATGATTCTCGACATGGTGGTGATGTTGATTCTAGGAAATCTACTTGGGTATTTGATGACTTTTGTAGGGGGAGCTGTGGCATGGCAATCTAAATTACAAAAATGTGTTGCTCTCTCAACTACCGAAGCTGAATTTATTGCTATTACAGAAGCTTGCAAAGAAGAGTTATGGTTGAAGAAATTTTTGCAAGAGTTGGGTTTGAAGCAAGAAAGGTATGTGCTTTATTGTGATAGTCAAAGTGCTATTCACTTGAGTAAAAATTCTACCTTTCATTCGAGATCGAAACACATTGATGTGAGATACCATTGGAATCGTGATGTGTTAGATTCGAAATTGTTACAACTCGAAAAGGTTCACATAGATGATAATATCTCAGATATGTTGACAAAGACTTTGTCGAGGGACAAACATTTAAAGTGTCGAACTTTGGCGGGTATGGTTGATGTCTCCACCTAAGTCGGTAGGGGGAGAATTGTTGGGTATACCTCCTTATTGGAGTGTGGGACCCAATTGGTTTTGGAAAAAGAGTTTTAATTTGGCTTGGTTTAGTATAATATATTTTTATATATTATATTTGTGGAGGCCCAATCCAATTTGGATACAATTAGGGTTTGATTACAAAACCCTAGATTCATTATGTTATATTTTATATATTTGGAGGCATTATTTTTTTGGTCCAATACACACAACAAAAAAAGCAAGGTGCGGCGGCTTACACACTTGAGAAACAGTGCCGAAGTTTCATACATTGGTTCAATTTGGTTTTTTGAAGCTTGTTTTTTGGAGCATCTTCGGTTGGTGTTTGGTTCGTTATTTGGGGTCTTCTTCAACTCTGATTCTGAAGATTTTGGTTCATCTATTTGGTGAGGTCTTTCCTCTTGTTTATTTGTGATTATTTGGAATTCACCTAAGGGTGATTTTGTGAGACCATTAGTGTCTCGTTTGTAATCGTTTGGAATTTATTTGGTTGATAGTGGAATCGGATTTCGATCCCGTGGACGTACCTCACATTGAGGGAACCACGTAAAAATTCTTGTGTTGCCTTTGATTTAATTTTTCCGCATTAGTTTATATTCCCATTGATTGATTTACTTGTGGGGATTCATCGATTTTCCCTAACAAAATCTCTTGTAAATCAATTTCTTTGCACCTAGGATCAATTACAATGGTTAAACCAAAAAGAAGAGGCAATTGATCAAAATATTTATCAAATTTTTCTTTCATTGCAGTAATAATGGTTTTATAATATTCATTACCCATGTATTTTATGAAAATTTTTATTATTTTTGCTAACATATGTAAAACAAATAGTGAATAAAAAAAAATATATATATATATATATAAGAAAATAATTTTGTTGCAATATCAAACAAATTTAGTAATTTTTATATAAGACTACTTAGCGCCAATTAAGTTCTGTGAGAGTCAGTACTCCTCCTATTGATATTGTTGTAAAAAATAAATTTATTACTTTTCTTTATTTACAAGCTCTCTTTAATATATTTTACGTTGAATTCCATCTGCTGTTTATATCTAAAATTAATTTGTTAAATGACATACTTTCTTATTGACAAATTTTCTTATATTCTGAAATTTAATTAGCAAAAGATATAATAATAATAACCGTATTTTTTATTATCAGTACAAAAATCTTACATACATATATAACTTCTTTAATAATCAAATTTAAAATATGAGCACAACAACGAATATGAAATAAATCATCTTCAACAAGTAATTATAAAGTTGATTTCAAATGCACTACAGTCTAATTGTAATATGTTGCATTATCACAACTAATGGTAAATATTTTATTTTGTAAAACCCACTCATATAATACATTTCTTATTCATATCCCAAGTGAATCACCAATGTATGGAAGTTCAACTAATCTAAATGAAGTGATTCTTTTATTTAATTTTCAATCATTATCAATAAAATGTGCAGTGATACATTGATATTATAAACTATTATTTGATCACAGGTCAGATATTAAACAAACTCTTTCATTCAAAGTTTTAAAATTGTCAAATAATTCACTTTTAATATTCTCAAATTTCATTAAAATCCTATTTCTTGTAGTATTTTTTGAAACCTTGATATTGCGGTGCAAAACCTCCATGAATCATTTCTAAAAAATGGGGACATGCATTAGTAGTAAAAAGTTGTTCTCTTTTAATAATATAATCAATTATATAATTTTGTGTATGTATATGATCATGAAAATATTTACAAATTACTAGTTCATAAACCCCCTGATTGCATTTGAGTTATAATATTAGATTGTTGACTTTGTAAATGTTTATTAGCATGTCTTTTTTGATGACTAGTATCCTTTACAGATACAATATTAAGTAAATGTGCACAATATTTATATTTTACTTTAATTATAGTTGTACCATTAGGATTGTTTACAGATACTCTTTCAAATTGCTCCCAAATAATACTAGTTGTGCTCTTAGATGATGATGATGTTGTTGAAAGAAGGATATTAGGTACAGTAAAAGGAAAATCAACAGATTCATGTTATGTATATGCATTAACATCGAGATAAATATTAAGAATATTAGGATCCATAGTAATGTAAGTAAAATAATATATATATCAACTGACAATTAATTAAAATAATGAGTAAATAATAACAAGTAATATATGTTAAGAAATAATTAACGTAAAAAATGAGTAACTAATAAATATTAATTCAAATAATTAATGTTATTAACGGACGAATGCAATAGAAAAATTAACTTTTTATGATAAAATTTTTTTTTTGCACAATTACAATTATCACTTAAAGATGAGACTTCAAAATTAATTGAAAAATAATGAGAGTTTAATAGAGAGATTTGTTTGTGAAAAATAAAGAGAGAGAGAGGTGATATTTATAGGACTTTGGAGAGGAGAGGTTAATTTATAATAATAATAATAAAAAAATAGGGCATTGTGTTTGACCATTTCGAAATTTTCAATTTTTGACTGTTGAGAAGGGAGTCATGGGAGGGAAGGTGGGTCGGGCCGGGTACGAGGAAAAAAAATTTCATGACCGAATTATGGGCCGGGTCAGACTCCAGAACATATGATCCAGGCTTAGTCTCAAGGTCTCAGATTAGGTTCGAGTCTGGGTTTGAGTGTCCACCCAAACAGCAGGCAAGGTTCGGGTGGGCTGCAGACTCACGGGCAAATTTACACCCTTGGTGCCATGAGAGATCACCAAAGTTGACCAAGCAAGCTCTCTATATTTGCTTCACCCTCTTCAATTTGTTTACTCTATTTTGATACACGGTCAATTTTTCATTTAAAATGCCCACTTATTTAACAACTTAATCACTTTTTATTATTATTAATTTTTTTGGATGATTTTTTTTTATATATAAAATAAGATAATACGCTAAAATGAATACATTTCTTTCTTTAATTAATAATAATTAGAAAGCTCATCGAGGAAGTTTTCTTTTATTTGGCCAAATGTAATGATTATTGAATAGTCATGCTATAGTTATCCGTTGACTGCGGACTATTATGTTGAAGAATAATACTGCATATATTAATTAATATATTAACAGATAATGTGGTATAATTTTAGAGATTTTAAGTATTTGTAATTTGTATAATACGTGGGGTCAGTAATAATGACATAATATTAATTGGTATACTTGTGTGTATATTAATTGGTGTATATAATACTACCGTATGTTGAATACTGATTAGTCCACATTAATTAATATTTATTTATTTTTTGAGTCTTGCTAACAAGTGTTCTAAGGGTACAAGTAAAAGATAAAAAAAAAATATAAAACATAATACATTTTTTACTAAATTCAATACATTTTTATTGAAATCAATACTTTTTAACATTTTTACATATTTTTAAGATATTTTTTTTATACACTTGCTAATATTAAACAATGCAAAGAGGGCACTTGTTACCGTTTGTCTTTTTTTTGTTTTGTTTTTTTTGGTTGTGGAAATGACACAAGTAGGCGAAATTATTCAATGCTCCAAGAGTTGGATGAGATTATGAGTATGGTAAGATTGAGTGAGGAGATTAGTAATGTGGGTATATTAAGTTAAAGATATGGAATAAATAGTGTTTATTTATACGTCACTGGATTAATAATACTATGAATAATATTAATATATAAAATTAATATTTTTTAATTTTTAATATATTTTTAATATTATTATAATTAATTTTATGTACTTTTTAAGCTCAATAATCTGAAAACACTTAAAAATAAATTTTTTTATTTTTTATTTTACTACTTAAGCATCAATCCCATAGGATTGTTTTTCCAATTCCACGCTCCCAATAGGTGAGTTAGGCCGGCCACTGTAATGGATTGTTGATCAGCCTGGAGTACTAATCCTCCCATGAATTTTCAAACCAAACACTCCATAGATGGACCCCACCTCATTCACAAGCCACACCTACCACTCACGCGGCCAAACACACAGGGCCTAAATACTTTGTCTTAATACTTTGTCTATCCAGTGGTGAGGTTCAAGTTTTATCATTATCTTTGTGAAAAAAAAAAAAAAAAAAGAGTAAATGACAAAATGAGTATAGTGCAAATTATAGCTAGAGTTATTGGGTTATGGGTTACATCGCATATCTAAATAAAAACTGATGTGATATTTAGATCTTGGATTTATTAGAAATTTGGGAAAATCTTATAAATTACGCCTAAATAAATTTTATACCTTATAACTTTCAAATAGTGATTTCCAGCTTATTCTTAAAGCATCTCCTGCCCCACTCAAAGAATAAGCTGATTTCTGACTTTCAAGAAGCTGTAAGCTATAAGCTATAAGCTAAACCAAACATATCAAAATAGCTTAAATTAAGCTGAAAGCTGAAATAAGCTGTAATTAAGTTCTGCCAAACAGGCACATTATAGGGAATGGAATTACTTATGAATGTTAATTTTTGATTGGAAATCTGATGAAAAACTAATTTTTTTTTTATTACATATATTTACACATTTTCTTAATCCAACCAAAAAAAAAAAAAGAAGAAATTTAGCTTCATTTACTTCATTTTATTTTTCTATTTTTCTCTTTCCTTTTGCTCTTTAAATATAAATATAATAAACATAATGTAATGAAAATATGAGGAGAGCAAAAAAAAAAAAAAAAGAAGAAGAATTTTTTTTTGTTGTTGTTGTTGTTGTTGGGCAAAAGCATTACAAAGTATGCAATTAAAATGAAGTTGTTATTTTATTTCAGTGATTAAAATCATGTTTATTCAAAGTACTTGAAATAAAAAAAGAATTTCAGATGAAATTAGACCAGATCACCCAAGCAAAAGCTATAAGTAGAGGACCAAACAATTTTGGCAGATTTAAGTTATTTCTATATCATCAAATATTATAAGCAGCACTAAACAATACCTATAATTATTTGGATATTATTATCACGTTTATATATAATGTCCAATTAATTGTAAATAAAAAAAAGAGAAATGTTTTTTCTCCCTAATTTCTCCCCTCCCGAATCCCCCTAATTTCAGAAGAGAGAGAGAGAGAGAGAGAGAGAGAGGAGAGAGGAGAGGAGGAGCCTCTAGTCCTCAGTCCGCAGCCAGCGTCCTTGGCCCGGCGCCTCTGCCTTTGCCCGATCGTTGTCGCAGGCCGATCGTCGTCTCCGCCTCTGCCTCCTCCGCCCACATCTCCGCCTCCGCCCCCGCCTCCGCCTCTAGCCCAATTTATTAGCCTCCTTCAGTCCCTCCTTCTTCCTCCTCCTCCTCCTCCTCCACCTCCTTCCCTCTCTTCTTCTTCTTCTTTCTTCGTCTTCTTCCTTCTGCTTCTGATTGAAAAAATAAAAATAAAATTAAAACGACGAAACGACGTTGTTTCGTCGATTAGGGGGATTCAGGGGCTCAATTCGAGCTCTCTAGCACTACTCTAAAAAAAATTACAAAAAAGTGTACATATTGGGATACGCTCCCAAATTGTTGTCACCTTGATCTTAGATAGAGATCGGATCGACAACTTCTCATGGAGAATGCCAAACTATTTGCTTGATTTTGAGATTTCAAATATAATTTTTGAGTTTTTTTATTTTTATTTTTATTTTTTTGTATTTTTAATTTTTCTTATTACATTCCTAGAGAGAGGTCAACTAATTTGCAGATAGAAAGATGGTTTGGTGAAGAAAGGAGTGGAGCCCATCTCCCCAATCTGGATTTGTAACAAACCCGGTACTGGACATTGGTTGGGGTTTAGCTCTTGAAACGGGAACTTACCCCTTTCTGTGGGTTGCTTTGTTCTGTAACTTTATCTTCATCTACTACGTACTGCTATTTCCATTTGCACCGCCCAAAATAAATAAATAAAAGTCCTCATTTATTTGAAAAGGGTGGGAGACTGGGAGTCTTTTCAGTCTATGTGAATGAATTGGACGATAGACTTATTAAATTCATTTTATGCATGGATCTTACTCTACATCAATTAAGGGATCTTTTGAGAAGTGTTTTGGTACACTACTACAAGAAAAGTAGGCTTAAAAAATGGAAGCATTTGCGACGACACACTTGCCGTGCTGTCGCGAAAAATGTGAGTTGTTGCAGCGGCACAATTATTGCTGTAGCGAAAAATGTAAGTTTTTGCGACGACACAGTTTGCTGTCGTAGAAAAATAGAGTATTTGCAACGGTAGAAAATGCTGTCGCGAAAAATGAGAGTATTTGCAACGGCAGAAATTACTGTCGCAAAAAAAGAAAAATATTTGCGACAGCAGAAATTGCTATCGCGAAAAAATAGAGTTTTTGTGACGGCACCGGCTGCAGTTGCAAAAAAAAGTGAGTTTTTTACGACTGTAATAGGTACCGTTGCAAAAAAAAAGTTTAAAAAAAAAAGTGATTTTGAGACGACTTCATATGTATATACAGTCACAAAATGGTTTAAATAAATGCAACGACATTAAGGCCATGTTTGTTTGGGCGGACTGGATTAGCATTCCCATGACTAATAGTCCTAGGATTATAAATTCGTTGGATTATGTATCCTATCTTAACTAATAGTCAAGCTTAAAATAATTAGTCCGTATTTTAATTGTTTAATCAAACATCGGATTGATAATTTTATTGGACTATTAGTCCAATCCCAAGCTCATGTCCACCCAAACAAACATGACCTAAGAGTATTAGTGACGGCATTTTGTTGTCGCAAAAAATTGAAATTTTTGTAGTGGTAATGATTTTTTAAACTAAAACATTAAGCAAAAAAAATTGAAATATTTGGAAATAACTTTTTGATTTATTCAAAAATATTATTGTGTGATTTAAATTCATTTTGATCTTGTTTGGAAAGTTTGGCTTAGTTAGCTTGACTAAAAAAAGTTTTGTTTGAAAGTTGGTTGTCTTTTTTTTCATAGTCGATTTGATAGTTGTAAAATAAAAAATAAAGTAATTTATTTTATCTTTTAGTGGGCTATTTTAACCCAACTATCTATCCAAATAGAGCCTTTATATATGAACCCCACTATACATTAACTAGCGGATCGTTTGTGAAGTGCTTTTGTAGTGATTAAAATATTTTGAAATAATTTTTTCATTTTTTTTCAAAATTATTTCAAAATAATTTCGAAATAACTGGAGGAACCACTTCAAAATTAGTTTGGATTGGTGATCCTTGAGATGTATTATCATTTTCATGAATATGAGTTTGTGTTGAATAAACTGGCTTCTTAATTTGAGATGAAGAAGAAGTGTTTATACTTTTTAATTCACTATGAGTAGTTAGGAGGTTAGAAATCTTTTATAGTAAACAAAAGTATACTAAAAATTGCATCATCTTCATTAACTACATATACTATGTCCTGAAGATTGACTACAACTTAAACGATCAAAACTTATTTGGACTAATCCATCATCATATTGTTGGATATGATATAAATCATTACTATTATATTGATTTTTATGAGAATATTTTTCATTCATTGTAAGCCATTTTTCTGGAAGAGTTATATCTGTCCAAAGTATGGTTTCTAGTACTTCAATATTAGCATCAGTAATAATACTTTGAATAAGTAATATTTTATTCTTGGAGTTTTTGACTAAAGCATATACATTTATATTGATTTTTATACATTTATAATATATACGATATATTAAAACAATAGATTGGGTACCATCTAACATATCAATAAATTTATCAAAAGTTTAAATATTGAAAGTCAAAACTTTTAATAATGATGTTATTATTATTATTACTTATTGAAGTTGTTTGTGCCCCCTAAAGTGTAGTGAAAAGTTGTATCAAGCACTCTTGCACAAATTTTTAAAATAAAAAGAGGATTTATAAATTTGATATTTTTTTTTCTTCAAAGAGTAATGCTATTTGGCCCCATTTTCTTCTTTAGAGGGACATACCAAAATTGCTTCCTTTTTTTTTATTTTTTATTTTTTTTCCTCTTTTTTTGAACATTCACGATAATTCCAATTCTATCCTTTTGACCACCACCCTTAACCTTCCTCCAATATCTTCCCCCTCAACCTCCAGCGAGCCTTTTACTTTTCTGGGCAAATCTCTTCCAACCTTCTTCCCAAATGCTCCTTTTTCAGTTAGTTTTACTTGAAAAAAGTAGACAAATAGTTTAAATTAAAAATAATCAAAATATTAGAGTTTAAATTAAAAAAATAAAAGCTCAAAATTTGTTTTATTACAGGGTCAAATTCTGAATTTTTTTCCTAATATTTTTATAATAATTACATTACTATAAATTTTAAAATTTTTCCTAAATATTTTTAATTTAAAATACAATTTTATTGATGTAAATTTTTTACAATCATTAGTTTAAAAATAAATTTATTTATTCCATGTTTGAATAGTTTTTTATATTCCAAAAAGTAAAAAACGTGCAGTATATATTGACGTGGAAGCAGTCAAGCCGTCAATTTACTTTTCAATTCTACCATCAATGCTGAAATTTATTCATTTAACAAAATCTATGGCGCAATTGAAGGTTTTTTTGAGGGAAAATTACAAGTCAGTAGAATGTCAGAAAAATATTTACAAAAATATTCAAAAACTTATGATTTAAATTATTTATATTGATAAAATTTTTCACCAATGTATAATTATCTTATAAAAGTAACCTGTTATTTAATTTTTCCTTTTTTTTAATAAGAAAAATATTCAGAAAAGAAGGTTTTTTTAACTCTTTTTTGTGACATGAGATGTGGGACTCACTATTTTTAAATAAATCTTAAGCACTTTTAATATTAAAGGAGTATTTCTAACATTACACTCAACAAAAAAAGAAAAAGACAAAAGAAAAAAGACAACACTTTTTCAGCATCCTGTATGTACTTTTCCATCTTCATAATCCAATATAAACTCCAATACAACTGCATTTTGCTTACTAATGGTACATAAAAATATAAAAGAATGAAACTCAAATTTAACAACTGTTACTACTTTGAGTTTTACTTTACAGTAAGGCAAAATATCTAAAACTTTTTTAATGTCTAGTTAAAACTTGTTTTTTTGTTAAAATTTAGGCTATGTTTGTTTGCATGTAAAATGTTTTCCTAAATTTTTGGTGTTTGGTTACATATAATGGGGTAAAATATTTTTGTATGTAAAATGTTTTATTGAAATTTACAAAAAATGACTTACCATTTCGGCTTCCATAAATCATTTATGTAATGTGATTGAAAAGTGGAAATTATAATGTCTCTGTTCAAATAACAAAGAAATGAAGGAAAGAAAAAACATGAAAAAAAAACTTATCTATATTGATTATTGAGTTTTTTTTTTTTTTTATTTTTAAATTTTTATCCAAATGGGCTATTGAATTTTACTCATATTGAGCACTGATGTAGACATAGCGTTGGAATTGCAATATTTTTAAGTTGCAGCCAAACATCACAAAAATAAAAGGAAATAAAATTATTTACAGATAAACATTTTATATGTAAAATATTTTATTTCGAATCAAAAGAACCTCACTCAAGCTTGACTTTTATAGTTGAAACTCTTTTTCATACTGAATACAAGATTTAACAATAGTTAAATTTAGACAATTTTTTTTTGGGGAAGTGGTTTGAAAGGATCTAATGGCGTGAAAGTAATATTTTTTATAATTGAAGAAGTTAAAATATAGGGTGAATTACACTTTGTCCCCTTTTTTGTTTGGTCATTATTATTATTATTATTATTATTATTATTATTATTATTATTATTTTTATTTTTTGTCTTTCACTTTGGCCTTTTATGTTTCAAATTGTTTCCATTTTATTCTTAAAGCTAATTTATGTTCAAAATTAGACAAAAAATGACACATTGACAATCACGTAATATAAAAAATATATTATTATATTAAAGCATAAGTTTATGTCAGATGTGTGAGTAATATATAATAAAATATTTCTGTTATGTGAATATCAATGTATCATTTTCTATCTAATTTTGAACAGAAATTAGTTTCAAGAATAAAGTGAAAAAAAACTTGAAAGATAAAGGATTAAAGTGAGAAAGTGACCAAACATAAAGGGGCAAAATGTAATTTACCCAAAAATATATGATTTTATAGATGAACAAATAAAATAATAATTTTTAATAATTGAGAGAATGTTGATGTAATTAACCCTAATTATGAATCTATAACGCAACCGCGGTTTATTTTATGTTAAAAGCTAATAATTTAAAAATAAAAGTCAAAAACACTTTTTAGTTATCTTTTGAAAATCATTTTTTATAAAATTTATTTAAATTATTTCTATCTCATAAATTATAAATTTTTTTTTTACAACAAACGGTCTCAATTTAACATAAATTTTCAAAATAAAAAAATTATAAACCACTCAAATAAACAGCATCCAACAAACCCTTTACACTGAATAATTTAGGAGAAATAACACATAAGTGGAGTAGCAAAAACTAAAATATATATATAAAAAAATATAATTATAATTATTAATATTTATAATATTTTTTACTTATTTATAAATATTTTTTACGGACAACATGTAGTGTAATTTCCCCAATAATTTATTGTGGTAGTTGGAGATGGTATCCATTGCATGCATGAATATTTATGACCGATGACAATGACACAAAAACCATGAACTTTTTTAACAAAACCACCATTATTATGTGAACTCAGTAATTAAAAATAAGATTTACCCTTTTTTTTTTTTTTTGGTTGAACTTTTAATTCAATTAGTTAAAATTTTTTATCGATAATAATTATTAAATTGAGAGGGAAGATTTGCACTTGACGCAAATTTGGGATAACGTCGACGCGACGGATCAATTTGCCGAGCTAATTCCTCCGTCGGCAATGACGACTTGCAGTCGGAGATATTGACCGGTCAAACATCAACCTGCGTTAGCCGCGACTTGAGCGTAGTAGACGGAGCTCAGAGTAACGGATGATGATGCCGAGCTAAAAGGTAGTCCGGGATGGATCAGGGCGCGATCGGCGCGTGCTGTGATCCGACCGGCCGATCTGACGAGCTTCGTGACCGAGATTGAAGGTAGAACGGTTGGAGGTCGGCATGCCTCACAACCGATTGGTCATGATGAGCCGATCAAGAATAGTTTGGCCGAGGTGGTCAGGCTTTCGCCTGATCCCAAGTTACAGGACGGTGACACGTA
Organism: Camellia lanceoleosa; assembly: GCA_025200525.1. Classification (NCBI taxonomy): domain Eukaryota; kingdom Viridiplantae; phylum Streptophyta; class Magnoliopsida; order Ericales; family Theaceae; genus Camellia; species Camellia lanceoleosa. The sequence goes on along the minus strand of CM045758.1, from coordinate 168,021,285 downwards.
GCACGGTCATGTGCACGTGATGGCAATTCTCCATCAGTGATAGGCTGGTTATGGTACTCCGGTTAAGGGTGCCACCTGGGCCAATAGCGTGAGAGAGAGGACATCTGTTTCACGCACATCTCAATACCGTTGGACAGTTCTGTGTGTACTGGTAGAAGGACAAAACCTTTACACGTGGAAGGTGGTGAGGTAGTCTTGGCGCTGTCTGGAGAAATTGCATGACCAGCCTAGAAATAGGGAGGAAGACGAACGTTGGAGGTATGGAATTCACTCTCACAAACACTCTCTTCTCATTGTCTTCTTCCTTAGAGAACTGACTTGATCGTCGGAGGGTCTTTCCGGCACACCACCGCCGGGCAGCTCACCATTTTTGTGTTGCAGAAATAGACGCCGTCACCAGAAACTTGACGTTCAAGACGTACGGAGAGCAAAGAATATTTCATCCCATACATAAATATATATATTTTTTATCAATTAGATTGTTAAACAGAAAACTTTTATTAGTAAGAGTTTATGAAAATATGAATTAATTAAAATTTTAATTTTTTTACTAATAAAAATATTTTATTTAATAATTATTACCGATCAAACTTCATTAATAAAAAATCTCAATTAGTTAGTCCAATTAAAGTTTCATCAGGAAGACAAGTCATTCCCTTAAAAATAAGGGAAAAGTGGGGGAGCTCGAGGAGGGGGACCCGAATCTCCTGAAACTGTCATTTTGGGTAAAAAAACAAAAATACAAGGCAAGTGAAAAAAAAAAAAAAAAAATAGTTTACTTAAAATGAAAATTAGGAAGATTCGGGGGAGGAAAATTCAAGTTACCAATCAAAATTGTAAAAATAATTGATCAAAATCCTCTGTTTTTTGGAACTGTACTAAAATACTTGTTCAAAGGTCTTCACCAACTATCCGACCATTTTACATTCATTTTTGCTTTGTTCAGTTTTTAAATGTTGAATTCTTCGCTAAGTAAAACAAACGTTGATCTCCGTCTCATGGTCAACCGTCCTTCCATTCTTGCATTCATACACTCTCCGCTTTTCTTACATCAAACCAAACCAAACCAAACCAAACCGAAAACCCTTTTCATTTTCGCTCTCTTTCCCTCTTCTCTTCAACTCCAAACCTCAAATCTCCTCCTAATTGTCTCTCTCTCTAGATATATACGTATACATAGAGAGATACATATATATATATATATATATCTGTATCTGGGTTTTCTGTAAAACTTGAAGAGGGGAGAGAGAGAGAGAGAGAGAGAGAGAGAGCTAAGGGTATGGCGGCAGACAGCAGCAGTAGTATTGCGACAAGGGAGCTTACTCAGACCCCGACATGGGCTGTTGCGGGTGTGTGTGCTGTCATCATCATCATTTCCATTACCATGGAGAAGGGTCTCCACAAATTTGGAACGGTATCTCCTAAATTCTCTCTTCTCCCCAAAAAATGGGTCTCTAATCTCTACCTGGGGGAAATCATAATTGTTGTTGCTTTGTTGTTTGTTCTGATTTCCTGGTTTTGACCCCAGTTTTTGCAGGATTTTGTTTTCATTTTTTGTTTATTTATTTATTTATTTATTGCTTATTAGATGTTCTTTCTTGCCTGATTTGTTTCTGAGTTGATGTTTTTCTGTTTGTAGACTGAAAATTTTGGGTATTTGTATGTGGGTTGTTGTGTTGTGGAAAGGACTAGCTGAGACTTGATTCTTTTTGGTTGAGTTAATTTGACTTTTGCATTTTTGATTGGGAAAACAAATTCACTCATGTTATATATTAATCTTTGAAGGAAGGGTATGGACACTATATTCAAACATTGAGTTTACTATCATTATTTTTTGTTTGTTTGTTCTGTATTTTTTACATCGGAAGCTGTCGCCTGAGATATCCCTGCAACTCCTAATGAGGTGTAGGGTTCTGGCCAAACAGTGGTGGCCGGTGGCTGGTGGCGGTGGAGGGAGGAGAGGGAAAATTGAAAACTTAGGCTAGGTTTGGCATAACCTATATAATTCATCTTTTTAACTTTTTATCTTTTTTTCATCACATCACCTCTCTACTTTTCTGCACATCTTTTTGTAAAAAGACAAAAAGTACACTTTTTTAGGACACCCCAAACCAACTTCAAAACAAGTGAAAATACCTATTTTTTTCATTTCAAAAAATTTTGAAAAATTTTAGAATCAATTCTACTTTTTCGAAAACAAGTTTTCTTATCCAATCTCTAATAAAATGAAAACTAAAACAAAAAAAACAAAAATGGTAACAAACTATGCCTTGGTTCATGTGCTGTGCATCTTGGACTGTTTTGTTTGTTTTTTGGGTTGTTTCCCTGTTAATTTCCTTGTTTTATCTTAATCTTCATTTTATGTTTGGTTCTAATATTACTGGTTCATGTTATTTAATTCATTCAATTGATGAATTCATTGTTTGACTTTCTTGCTTTCTTCTGTTTAACATTGCGGTAATTTCTATAATTTTATTTTTATTTTTATTTCAGTACCTTTCGGAAAGGCACAAGAAAGCTCTGTATGAAGCTCTCGAGAAAGTTAAAGCCGGTAAGAAAACATAGCTAATGATTAGTGATGATAATGCTTTTTCCATACGGAACTAATTTAGAACCCTTTTTTTCCCCTTAACTTCAGATGCCATTTTTATTATCTTTTTTTTGGTGGTGGTTTTTGGGTCTATGTGGAACTAAAAGTTGGGAATCCTTGTTGGACTTTTGTTCTGTTACTGCAGAGTTGATGATTCTTGGTTTCATTTCGCTACTTCTGACATTTGGGCAGAAATACATTGTCAAAATCTGTATTCCCACTAATGTTGCTGATACTTTGTTGCCATGTCCTCTCGCTGAAACCAGTAAAACAGAGGCACATAAACGGAGGCTTTTATGGTTCGAACAAAGAATTTTAGCTGAGGATAATAGCTCCACTTCCTCTTGCAAGTTGGTAAGTGCTTCTGTTGCCGGCATGCATATTCATAATTATGCTGCGTAATTGATAATAGAGTTGTACTAGTACAAATACAAAAGAATGATCAGTACTAATAATTGATGTGCATCTCTTGTATTTCTTCTTCTTTTTCTCTAATTTCTTTTGCCATATAAATCTATTGATTTTTAAGGTTATATGGTTTGAATTGTTTCTGTCCAACTAAACTAACATAGTCTAGGCATTATAGCATGGTAGAATTTATAAATAAATATAGGCATCACAACAGCACAGATTTATGCATACAAAGTGTTAAAGTAAAACCATGATAACAATGCATTTGACTCTATTTTTTATGGAGCAATGCTACATACCACTAATTTATCATCACTAACTCCACCACTAGTGAGGTGGCAATTGAAAAAAAAAAAAAAAAAAAAAAAAAAAAAAAAAACAAAAACCAAGGCACAAAACACATGTGGCAGTGGGTGCCACATCATTAGAGCCACCACTAATTAGTGATCTAAAGCATTATTGTTTTTTATGCTTCGAATTATAAATTCAACCGCTTTGTAAATTTCTGTCAAATATGAAACGGGTAGAGATTTGGACAATGACTTTCGTCATGATACAAAGAGTGTAACCTGACCGAATTAATCTGTGTTTGGTTGTGTTTTCATCTTCTTCGTTTTCATTTTTCATGTTTTCAGAAACAAAAACAGTGAAAATTTTGAACACACTCATCACTTTCATATCGTTTTCATTTTTGTACAATATTAATTTTTGACAATTAAAAAATTCTGGTGTTTCCTAAAGAGTTTCTTTTTTTTTTTAATAAAAAAATCCAAAAATAGTTAACAAAAACAGTTAATGAAACAAGCTTTTTGTATTTCTGGAAAATGAAAACGAAAATACAATCAAACATGCCCTAAGTTTTCTGTCAATCCACAAGAAGTCAACAACAGAAAAACAGGATAAAGTTCAATTTTATTGATAGATAACTGTGCAACACAATTATTCTGATTTATTGGTACAATTTGCTAGCTAGAAGAGTAATAGTTCTTATTCCTTCAATCAACCTGATTATTGCCAACAGGGGAAGGTGCCGCTGATATCCAAAGAAGGAGTGCATCAATTACACATCCTCATATTCTTTTTAGCAGTCTTACATGTGTTATACAGTGCTGTCACGATGGCACTTGGGCGACTCAAGGTAATTTAAAAATATAATAATATAATTTTTGTGTTTTGGTTGATACACATGATGTAAGGTATTTTCTTTTGAACAAAGCCAAACAAGCTTTTGATCAAGATGATCTCAGTTTGATCTTGAACAGTACTTGCCATTTAAGATATTGGATTGACTCTATGGTGATTACGTTTTAGTTGTCTGATGGAAGTTAGTGTATGCAGATTCGCGGGTGGAAGCAGTGGGAGCTGGAGACTGCATCCCACGACTACGAGTTCTCCAATGGTATTATTGCACAATGGAAATTCTCTATGTTCTAGTTCGGAACTTTATGTTTTTGGTCTGAACATGGGTTTCTCATTATTATTATTATTAATTTTTTTTTTCCACAATTGGAATATGCAGATCCCTCAAGATTCAGGCTTACTCACGAGACATCTTTTGTGAGAGCACACACTAGTTTCTGGACTAGGATTCCATTATTCTTTTATATTGTAAGATATAATTCTCTAGCTTGCCCATGTTCATATCATCATCTTATGCAAAATTGTATAATTTATTTGGCATATTCTGGAAGTACAAATATTTTTTACTCTGGATTAAGTACTCAAAATCACAGATTTTTTATTTTTCTTTTTTTTGTCTCTTGCAGGGATGCTTCTTTCGACAATTCTTTAGGTCTGTTAGTAAGTCTGACTACTTGACCTTGCGCAACGGATTCATCAGTGTGAGTTTTCTTAGGGACAAAAATCTGTAAGCAGTTTTAAATTATTTTTTTTTCTTTTTTCTAAAGATGCTGTTTCTATAGGTTCATTTGGCTCCTGGAAGTAAATTTAACTTCCAAAAATATATCAAAAGGTCATTAGAGGATGACTTTAAGACAATTGTGGGAGTCAGGTAGTATTCTATTTTATAACTGTTCTTTTTCTGAATTATATCGAGGTTTTGACAATCTATTGTTGCCTACATTCAATGGGAGTAATTATCCAGACTCACTGATATAGTTTCTTCATGATGTTGGCAGTCCCGTCTTATGGGCTTCATTTGTGATTTTCTTGCTCCTGAATGTTAGTGGTGAGCCACTTTTTCAGTTACCGCTTGAATCATAAATTTGGTGTTATTTATTTATTTATTTGTTGAATCACCGTATCTCCTTCAGGGTGGCAGTTATTGTATTGGGCATCCGTAATTCCTATCCTTGTAAGGAATCTCTTCTCAGTCATACAATTTTTTGGATTAATATGGAAGACGAGTATTGATTGTATAATTGTTTTCAGATAATCTTACTTGTTGGAACAAAGCTCCAAGCCATTTTGACTATGATGGCTCTTGAAATCACAGAAAGACATGCAGTTGTCCAAGGGATTCCTCTTGTGCAAGGCTCGAACAAATATTTTTGGTTTGGTCGGCCGCAGTTAGTTCTTCATCTGATCCACTTTGCTTTGTTTCAGGTATGAAATCAAAATGTCCTATTTGGGTAGAGATCATTTTTCTTGTTTTGCCATAAATTTGGGTATGCATGAGGGGATGGGGTTCACATATTCTTTGTAATGGCTAAGATCATCTGCAAGAGTTACGATCAATTTAGCCAAGGTAATCTCATTAATGTCTTTTTGTAAACGATTCAAAAGATATCTTTGTCTGTAGCCAAGCAAGGGTGGATCTATAAAGGGACAAGTGGGGACATTTGCCCAATTTTTTAGATGGGTCTTGCTAACAAGTGGGGACATTTGCCACTAAAACCCTAAATCAATACACTTTTTAGTAGTTTTAGATATTTTCAATACATTTTATACTCACTTTCCAACATTAAACAATGCATATGAGGCACTTATTAGCATTTGCCTTTTTAGATTTACCACCACTAGACAAAAATCGTGGCTCCATCTGCAAGGGATACATGAATTTGAGATCTTGTATATGGAAGAACATATTTATATTGCTTGACACATGAAATGAAAGGTTCTTGTGAATCTCTTGTGCAATCAAGCGGTTTAGGATGTCTTTGGCGAAGAGATGGTTATCCTGATTTGGAAATCCTAATTTTACTGCTCCTTGATCTAAACATTCTCCTTACAATTACCAATTTGTATTCTTTGTTTTTGTTTACTAATGGAGAACTAATTTGCTTGTATGCTTGAATGCAGAATGCATTCCAGATAACGTATTTATTGTGGATTTGGGTAATGAATATTTTCTGTCTATCTTGAAAATCTGATATTTCTGTTTATTATTTTTATTGTCTAATGACCTTCACACAGAAAATGACACATATTTCCTTTTTATGCAGTATTTGTTTGGGCTACAATCTTGCTTCCATGATGACAATTACAAGCTTGTAATTGTTAAAATTGCTTTAGGGTGAGCTTTTTCTTCCATAATTTCTCTTTTTACAATTTAAATAGCCACCACCTTGTGCACAGACATAATTACTCTAAAGCTCGGGATTTGGCCTTGAATTTGCCGGAGTGAACTTTGTTGTTGGGTTTGCAGGTTTGGAGTCTTGTTCTTATGTAGCTACATCACGCTTCCTCTGTATGCCCTTATAGCTCAGGTACTAGCTGTGTTAAATGTTCATTCCTCTAGTTTGTGGCATTTAACAAGCTCTTTTTCTGGTGAAACTTTGTCAACACGAGTTTTGGAGAAGGCCAATGTCTACATTCAATTGCTTTATCAGATTTCACATTTCTCACTGTCAAACCAAAATATCTGAATCAGTCATATATATGATAAATAATAAATGAAATAGTCATATATATGATAAATACTAAATATATATAAAACTGTGTCCTCCATGTCAGCATCTCTATGTCGTGCCACGTGTCCGTGTAGTTTGATGTTAGAGTTGATTTTTGTGTACTGATCGGTTGGCTGAAGACTCTCCTGTGGAACTGCAGATGGGCACGCATATGAAGAAATCAATCTTTGATGAACAAACATCCAAGGCTCTTAAGAAGTGGCACATGGCAGTAAAAAAGAAGCACAGGAAGGCAGGAAAGTCTCCTACCCTAACCCTTGGCGGAGAAAGCCCAAGCCTATCAGCTTCAGTGGGTTCAACCTTGCAGTCTGCTGGAGCTGCGCTCCATCGCTTCAAGACTACTGGTCACTCAACCCGTTTGTACGAGGACCGTGACTTATATGATTTTGAAGCGGAGCCATTGTCACCCACATCATCGACAACAACTGACTTGATTTTAAGAATTGATGATCATAATTCGGAGACTGAAACAAGTGCACCCCAACCTCAAGAGGAAAGTAGAAATGAGGATGATTTCTCATTCGCGAAGCTTGCTCCGGTGAAGTGAAGATGATGATACCAGTAATTCTCCAACTTGTATGATTTTTTGTTCAGTATAATTTCGAGGAAATATTATAATTGTTGGAACTTGGAATGTAGTTAAATATAGTGGTATTTGTTGTACATTTTGACATGCTTGTTCATAAAAACAGTTTTAGATATACAATTTTGCTTGTTCATTTTTTATGATTGGATTGTGAGATTTTATTCCGCATTTTTACTTTGTTCCATTGTTAGGATAATATTGGATGGGGAGATTGTATTCCCTGATCCATATAATATCCATTTTAATTGCAAAATTTTTTGGTTGAATTTCATAATGCTATATATTTATTTGGGTCTTAGATTTGTCGATGAAAGAGAAAATGATGGAGAAAAGAAGTTATTTATTCAAATTCATTTTCTGCGAGTATTTTTTTTTAAAGTTTTTTTATTATTATTATCGACAAATACCTATTTGTCATTTTCCTAACCCAACAACCCCCCCCCCCCCCCCCCAAAAAAAAATCTATAAATTTACTCTTTTGTTCTATTTTCCTATCCATAAATTCAAGATATAAACCTAATTTATATATTGAAATGCATTAATTGAATATGCTAAAATACCTAATTTACAAAATCTTTACAATTTTTTTTTTTTTTTTTTTTTTTTTTTTTTTTTTGGGGTGGAAATTTCAGATTAGCGTAAAACTTGAAAGGTAATTATAAATTAATAGATAATTTTATCAATATTAATAATTAAAATTATAAATTTTTTTCCATACATATGTAATAACTTTCTCAAATTATCACTTGAGAGTAATTTTCCCTTTTTTTTTTTTTGGAAAAATGGTAGGCTTGATGGAAAATGCTTCATGAGGATGGTCATGAAAGATTCTCCATCCTTGATTCCTTATATTACACATTGTAACTTGTTGCATATATAATCTAAGGATAAAAACTATTTCATGATTATTTTCATGAAATATTTTTCATGATACCTAACATTACTATTTTTTTCCTTCACAAACTGATCGAGTCAATCGTTTTAGGAAAATTCTATGTATTTTTGTAGTGTATATTACTTATTTTTGTAATAATGTTAGAGTTACGATAATTTGTTATTCATAATTCTACTAGAAAAAATAATCATAATTCTTCTAGAAAAAATATATAATATTTATCACAAAAATACATAACCTATACTACAAAAATGTATAAGAAGAATGCATATTATAAATACTTTTTAAGATGTACCATAATATTACTCATTATTGTTTTATTGTGAATGCAATCTTATAAGTTTTTATTTTTTTTACCTTTAATTAATTACTCCATTTCTAATATATATACATATATATAACAAAGTCACAAATTGTTTGTACAATCAATTATAACGTGAGTGGTGGGCCAGCCGCAAGGCCTCATCCATTCAATGAAAAACACAACAAATTTTGTCGAGAACACCAAGGAAAAAATAAAAAGTTTTGCCTAGTCATGGATCTAAGATCACTCTAACTTGTTTTGGCAACACTGTTAAAAATTATTTTTTTAATTTTTTAAAATTATATCAATTATTATTTTTTTTATACATTTTTTTAAAAAGGTCAAAAAAAATTTAAGACTAAATTTTTAACCTATTTCCTAAAACAAAGCTTAATAATGTCATATTCTCATGAAAGAACATTTTTTAGAAGGCACAACTGAATGACCCACTTGTTATCCCTTTCAATTTGTGCGTTTCAAGAGATGCTCCTTCTTGAAAATATGACATTGTGTTGAGTGATATTAGGAGGATGTTTGGCATAGGTTTTTTTTAGCTTTCCGAGTTAAAATTTACAAAATGATAAAATAGGCTAAAATAACCAATCAGACACGTTAGTTGTTATCTATTCCTATTATACTTAGGACTCTTATATTCTTGTATACTTAGGTTTCCTATATACTTAGATTTCTTGGCCTATATATATGGTCTTCTCCTATTGTAATTGACACATTGAATATATACAATACATAATATTTTCCTCTCTCTACTATTCTAACATGGTATCAGAGCCTAGGGTTTTCTCCTAGCCTCCTCTTCGTCTTCATCACTTTTTTTTTTTTTCCCTCTTTCTTTCTTCTCTAGCTGATTGATTCTTTCTCATGTTGGTTTTTGCGTATCTTGTCCTTTTCTGTTTCAACGATTGGACTATACGATCATCTTCGTCTCTTCAAGACGAAGCCAACACCATCAAAATTATCTCCATGCGCCTTCACGCGACGCCATGCTTACCTGAATACAGGATTGCGTGAAACTGTTTTGTTTGAATAGTGAATCCTAGTTCCTGACGAAACTAGGACAGGGTAACTTTACCCCCTCATAGGGGTGTTTTGGCTCTCGCTTAACTGGTGTGTGCTTTACAGTGAAATTGTATAGGAATGTGTGTATCAGTTGCAAGTTGGGTATCTATTTTTGGGGATAAAATTCAGTGTTGAGTGTAGTCCTACAGCTTTGATTACATCTGTGTGTTGTTAACATCATTAGTTGAGGTGCTATGCGGTTTTTGATTACTGCTTTTTTTTGCTTTATTTCTTTATGCTAAGTAACCATAGCTTCGGAAAGTTTGGATATCCCCAAGTGCTCTGGACCTAAGTTAGAAGGCTTTGCAAAGCCGAAGATCTTGTTAAGGGGCAACCTGTGTTTACTTTGCTTCCATCGGTTACTAGACGAAGGAGAGTCAGGCAGAGTTCATCGGTCCAATTTCTACAGGAATCACCCTTCACTTCACCTGCATCTAGTCAGGTTCAGGGACAGTCTTCTACATCTAGTCCAGCACGAGATCACTCACTTATCCTGATGGCAAAGTATCCCCCAATCAGTATGGAGGAATTGATCCATCACCTTCAGCAAACAGTTAAAACTCTGAAGCAAGACGCTGCTCATCAGGCCGAGGTCACAACTCATCAAGCTGAGGTAATAAACAGGCTGTAACAACAACAACCACAACCAGCAACAGCTTCTGCATCTCATGCACCTTCTACGGGTATCCCAACACCTGGAGCCACTACCCATATTGCTAATGCCCATGCTGAGAATCAGGGCAACCCGACAAAGCTGATCCCACCACAAGCCTCCAAAGCACCTGTGTATCAAACTGAGGCTCTATTTGAATTTGAGGTTGACCCAACTGTGCTTAAGGTCAACAAGATGGAGAAGCTATTCAAAAGAGCACAAGGTGTTAATTATGTTCTTGACATAGAAGATGGGTATACCAACTTGCAGTGACATTGCCAGATCGGTTCAAAATGCCACATATCGATAGATTTGATGGCTCGGGAGATCCCATGGTTCATCTAGGGTTGTTTTCAGACATCTTGCAGCCGATGGGCCTGACCAGATTGCAGAAATTGTCTCTCTTCGGCCGGACCATGTTAGGAATAGCAGCCATATGGTATGTAAAGTTGGAGGATTCTGTGAAACAGAGCTGAGAGGAAATGGTCGAGGCCTTTGTTGCTCAGTATTCGTACACGCAAATCAAGGTCACAACTCGTGATCTTGAGGCAACGCCCCAAGAGCCAAATGAGGGCTTTTCAAAATTTGTGACAAGGTAGAAGGCTAAGGCTTCAATGATGACCATAAGGCCTATCCCAAGCCATGAAGGTGTTGGTCAAAAAGGGGCATCTCAAACTATTAGAGCCTCACCCACTACCTGATCCTCTTCCACTGAAACACAACCCAACGAAGTACTATGCCTTTCACCAGCAGCATGATCACGACACGAACCAATGCTTCAGACTATTTCATGAGATTCAAGACCTCATTGACAATAAGGTGATTGCACCGCCCTAGAAACCAAATGTGATTACAAACTGTAGCTTGTCTTTTTCACGTCCCTTTTCGGAAGCTCGAAAAGAAGTCCTACAGTTCGGACTCTTATGGTTCTGAATCTAATCTCACAAGTGCAATGTGAAACTGATAAACACCAAAGAGTCCAAATCTGGCAAATCGTTTTTGAAAATTGATTTTGAATCAAAAAGTGCCAAAATTGGATTGCTTTTCCAGATACAGAGTTTCCACCTAAATATTTTATTTTTGGGGAAATTTAGAAAACCCATAACTCGTGCCAAAGGCTACGTGTTTGTCATCACCAAAGTTGCCTTGGCTTGAGAACTTAGGTACGAGAAGGGAAGGTCATGAATTGAGCACCCCCGCTCGCCCGATCAAAGATCGGCCTCTACTAATCATGATATGATTTTTTACTTGCATTATGTGCTCTTGTTCTGATTATTAAGCTAGTTTTACTATGTGATTTGCGCAAGCAAGTATAGACTTAGTTTGCTCATTTTGGAATAATTCAACTCATGTTTGTTTGCGAAAAATGGTTTGAATTTACCACCTTAGGTGGGCTTAAAAGTTTGCGAATTTGCCACCAAACATAGTGAGCTTAAAACATGATTTGCCACTCAACAAAGTGGGCTTAAAACTTACATTCGTTGAATTGTTCCAATTCAAACAATAAGCTTTCATCCACAGGCATTCATGTAGTTAATCAAATAAGCATTTAGCCTCATGGTAAGCATGCTAGACATGGAAACACTCACATTCATGCAAGTATGCTAAAGCGTAAAAAACTCACCTAGTATTCTGAGCTAAGAAAACATAAGTTAGAAAAATATGCATGATTCCTAACTATACAAGATGCCTAATGCAACGCATGCAATGAATGCAATTAATAGGCTCGGTGTAGACGCGCTCCCAGGAACTCTCTGATATCTGCGTGCGCGAAGGGCGTGAATCTCGTTTTGTTTTGAGCTACTACAGTTCGGACTCAATGTCACGGTTCTGAATCTAATCTCGCAAAGTGCAATGCAAAATTGATAAATCACCAAAGAGTCCAAATCCGGCAAATCGTTTTAGGAAAATTGATTTTAATAAAGAAGTGCCAAACATGGACTGCTTTGCTAGATATAGAGTCGCCATCTAAATATTTTCTTTTTAGTAGAATTTAGGAAACCCTGACTCGTGCCGAAGGCCACGTGTCCGTCATCACCAAAGTTGCCTCGGCTTGGGAACTTGGGTACGAGAGGGGAAGGTCATGCAATGAGCACCCCCGCTCGCCCGATCAAAGATCGGCTTGTACTAAGCATGATATTTTGTTTTTGAAAACACATGTGCTCTTATTCTGGTTAATTAGCTAATCTTACTACGTGATGTGCACATCATACAAGTATAGACTAGATCGTCTAATTTGGAACAAAACATTGCATGTTCGTTGGTGAAAATGGTTTGAAGTTTGCTACTCGCAAGTAGGCTAAATTTGGGATTCAATGAATTGTTCCAATTCAAGTAATCCAACTTTCACCCATAGGCATTTAGGCAGTTATATCAAATAAGCAGTTAGCCTTATGACAAGCATGCTTAACATGGCAGTCAATAACACATATGCAGTATGCTAAAGCGTAAACACTCACAGTATACTCCGAGCCAAAATAAAGAACTAGTTAGAAATCATGCATGATCCTAATTCATGTTAAGATGGCTAATGCAACACATGCGAAAATGTACCTAAGATAGGCTCAGCTACCTAGAATGTCATGTGAAATGCAACTTGATAACATGCTGTTGAACACATATTCAAGTAAATGTATTGAAAATACAATGCAATTAGTATGATGCGCCGAGCCCGGTGCATACAAAATAGATGAATGGATGCACACATGCAAAGCATAAGGTATGCTAATCAAAATATGCCTTAAAACTAACTATCGAAAGTAGTTAAGTAAAAGGGAGAAAGAAATGGGGGTTGGAAGGCATGTATCACACACACGCACGCTTATTACAACAGTTGGCCCTCTCGACGGAGAGTCCGAATAAGAAGCTAACTAGCTAATCTAAGCTAATTAAACTACTTACTACAAAACAAACTAATTAACTAATCCTAGTTAACTAATTATTACAAAACAAATTGAAATAGCTAAACGCATTAACTATTAAAGTATAAAACGAAGTATAAGCTAGCTATCTAAGCATGGCAGCTAAGGAAAACAATAAAGTAGGAGCTGTAACACCCTCAAAATAAACCCATAATTCATACAGTATTGACATGCTTAGACATAAGAGAAATAAGCATAAATACATTTCATCAGAGTAGTTGTAACGCCCTCAAAATAAAACCATAATTCATACAGTATTGACATGCTCAGACATAAGAGACATAAGCATAAATACATTTCATCAGAGTATCCATTACAAAATGTATTACATGTTGACAACAAAAGTAAACGCCCTATAGGCTTACAACTTTCCAAGTCAACACTTGGTTACAAAAAAGGGAGAGTACTAACTCTATACAAAGAAAGCCCTTGGCTTGATATACATGTAATACAACTAAAAATACAAGATAGTTCAACAGTCTCAAGCCTCCCAAGCTATGTCCTTGGAGGTGGCATGCTACCTGTACCTGAAAATGATGTCCCATATAGGGTGAGCCACAGCCTAGTAGGAATATACCAAACCAACTATAAACAATGACTAAGATAATAGCATTCGGTAGATGGTCCACACTTATATTCCAACTTATATCACATTATAGTTTCATGACGATCACGTCCATGTTACATTTCACTTTCCATTTCTTATTCAACTTTGAATTTGAAAACAAGGCTCAGAACTTGGCCAAATAATTTAATGAGATTATAACTCATTACCAAAAGCACTTTCGAAATTCATGATGGATACACATTTTGGTGTTGTATCAATAACACATAAACCACTTCCTTACTTCACAAGTGATACACATTTTGGGACTGTATCAATATAACATAGAAACACTTTTATACTTCACAATTGATAATGATATACGTTTTAGTGCTATATCAAATCAAACAAACACTTCCATACTTCACCATGATACACATTGTAGTGCTGTATCAATGTCACACAATTTCCGGTTTAGAGGTCCATCCCATATCTTCCCCTAAACCGTGGAGTACATCCCCTATCTCCTCCCACACAACACAATGTATATAAACAATTATCATATACATGTTCAATCATTCAATACACAATTTCGATGTATTAAACCAATCGCTATACTCGATAGCCTACTCAATTGATTAGTTTTAGTTTGTCTAATCATCATGCATTGTCTACAATAATTAAGATTATCCTCCACCGATAGCTCAAAACAGTTATTTCTAAACAGAAAATAAATGCACCAAATGGATAAATTATCAACATTTGCCTAGGTGAGCAATAAATTAATCCGACTACACCCTTTAATCCCATACCTTTCCAATTTGAATATTTCCTATTCAATTTCTCATTTCTCAAAATTAATTATACAAATTAATTTATCATGCAATTAGGGCTTTTTCCCATAATTACAACACCAACCCTAAGATTCCATTTTCCATAAATAATCCAATACCAAGTCCATTTTCCAATGTATTACATCCATAAAAGTTTATATGTTTGAAAACCTATCTTTTGAAAATTACTCAAAGTCCCCAAACTCTCTCAAAATTACCCAACAACCCCCAACATATCGAAATACTAAAACCCAAAGACAAAGCTCATAAGATAGAGTAGGATATCCCTACCTCAAAGTTAGAGCTCAAACGGAGAAGATGAAGAAATTCAAAGTGCTCCAAATCAACAATTTCTCGGATCAAAATATAGCCCTCGACGATCAACACAGTTTTTACAAAGGCACCAAGGGAGTGGAACACTCTAACTAGATCAAACCCTAGAGAGAAGGGAGATCCTAGAGAGAGAAGCTCTCAAAAAGTGTTTTTATAAAGCAAGAGAGAGAGAGATAATGTAAAAAGTGATTTAAAAATGCCCAGCTGCCAATTGATATACGACACTCCTGTTCGAGCGGAGAATATAACGCTCGAGCGTCAAGAACAAAAATCTGGACATGCTCGAGTGCAAGAAGGCCCGCTCGAGCGCCAAGACACAAGAATAAAGTACATCCGCTCGAGCGCGAAAACCAGTCCGCTCGAGCGTAGATTTTCCCCTCCCAGAACTTTCACAAACAAAGCACTACCCGCTTGAGCGCGACTCGCTTGAGCGTAAAGAAACCCGCTCGAGCGTGAAAAACACACCCGTAGAAGTTTTGCAGAGGCACGAAATACTGGGGGTGTGTAATCCCGCTCAAGTGCAAGAAGACTCGCTCGAGCGCAAGAAGACCCGCTCGAGCGGACAACCAAAAAGCAAACTCCGCTCGAGCGCAGAATGACCCACTTGAACGTAACACCAAAACTCTAGGCAACAACACTTGAGACCAAAACTCAACCTACCTGTTCGAAACACGCCCAACACATCCTAAAACTCAAACATATGGAATTAAAGGATGACAACAAGGTATACAACCACCATTTCCACGGAACCAAAGTCCGGAATACAACAAATACGGAAAGAGAAAACTGGAATCGCTATAACAGGAGCCTCGAGGGGAGGAGTTCAGGCATGCTCGGTCGCTTCGTTCGGAAATCCAACGGGATGCCCTGACTTGCCTCTGTTTTCAATTATTCTCAGAAACTTGCACCAAGCTCCAGAAAGCTTAAATTCCACCATGGGAACTTGTGGGAGGGTGGCTGACCAATTCTTGCTCTCTCTAGCCACCTGCCGACCACTTTTTGCTTCTGCAAACTAGAAAAAGTGATCGGCCAGCTAGTTTTTCTGGCTGGCCGACCAGTTGTTGCTGCATTTGTCCACTTTGCTGCAACAGAGAGCAAGAAAGGGCATGGCAATGTATTTGCAAGGTATGTGTGCACAACCACCCTCTCTATCATTTTATGAGCTCAAGGAAGTGTGGTTCTCGACCCTCGGGCCACCAATCGCGCATTTCAATGCATGATGGCTGAGAGGCGAAGTTGCACAATTCAATATGAAAATGAATGCACAAGTAAACCATAAGGCCTAAAACTCTATCATGTATGATCAAGAGCGTCGGAGACCGAGAATTAAGGCACGTTTCATCACTTCAAGTATAAAACATCCCTCATTTCCCGTGTTTGGACTAACACCTATTCCAAACACAATGCAATACATAACATGGCATACCCAATGCTATGTAACATGGAGTATGCAAAAATGCAATGCAACACAAGCATGCAAATATGCAATATGACTTAAACATGCAAACATGGAATGCAACATGAACAACCTAACAAGGCTAATGGCATGCACGATGCACAATGCTAATGCATGCATGCACAATGCAATGCTACAAGGGCAACTTAGCAATGTTAGGGACATGCATATTCAATGTAAAGGAACAACTTGGCATACACAATGCAAATAACCATATGGCATGCACAATGCAATGTAAGATGGCATACTTAATGCAATGAACAATAAGCATGCAAACAACATGTAAATAAACATGCTAAATGGACTTAAACCAAAAGGGGGTAGACCTCAGTCATGCCCAAAATCAGTGGCCAATGGTGATAAAATTAAGGCATATGAAGCATATACAAGCATGCACATGCAATGGCCTATCAAAGAGGCTTAAGAGCATAACTCTCAAGAGTGCTCAAAGAGTGACAAACATGGAAGTGTAAAAACACCAAGTGCACTGAAATAAGGTAAGAAATGATGCCAAATCATTCAAACAACACAAGTAAGGCATGCAAAAGTCCTTAAGGCATGAAGCTAGTAAAGAGGACTACAAAGGAGACATGCAATACATGGCACAAATACATGAACTAAGCATGGACAGAGCTTAAATAGGTCTTAACGAAAACCAAAACATGTTGAGATGAGGGCTCAAGGACCTAGGCAAGATGGCATACATGCTAGGCTACAAACTAGGCAACCATGCTCAACACTCAAAGGCACTTAAAGAGTGAATGAAGTGGGAACATGGCAATGCTATAAGCTCTGAAATGAAGTATTAAATGATGCCAAATCATCTAAATAGCTCAAAGATAGCATGCATGAGTCAACAAAACACAGAGCTAGCAAGGCCAATTACACTACAGTTATACGAAGCATGAAGGATATGGCAAAGAAAACCTAAAACAGTCCTAGAACATTTCAAAATGATACTAAAACATGCATGGAAGGAAGCCAAAACAAGCTATCATGAAGGGCATAAGGCATGATGCATACAAGGCAAATAAGGTGGATTACACTACACCTATTAAGACCAAGCATGGAATGACTTAAGCAACAAAAATCAGAGTTATATCATGGCAAGATAACCCCAAAAACACATTGAAATGATGGCACGCAAGCTAAGGCATGAAGCCATACGCAATGATTCATGTTAAGGCATAAAGGGGGAAACCCTCCAACGCATTGAATGAGTGATAAATGCAATTGCATGAGCATGAAACATGGACTAAAATCACATAACAAATGATGCCAAATCATTCAAATAGTCCAAGTAAGGCATGCTAGTGGATTTGATGCACAAAGCTAACAAGCTATAATGCATTATGGCTATACAAAGCAAGTCATGTATGACCAAGACAACACAAATCAGACCTTAAATATGGTAAAACATGAACAAAATATTCTTTAAGTTAAGCCAAAAGCATGCTAGAATGACATGTTAAAGCATGGTGCATGTTAGGCTATTTCAAGGAATTGCACTATGAGTGCATGAGGCATGCGAGAGGTGACCAAACCAAACCCTAACAGAGGTATGACATGGCAAAAAATCACCAAAAACATACTGAAATGGACACAAAACAAGCTAGAATGACTTGCTACTTCATGAAGCATACAAGACTAGTTTGTGAAATTTATACTACAAGTGTATTAGGCATGCATGGAGTGACTAAACCAAGTAAAAATAGTGGCATGCCATGCTAAAATAAGCCCAAATACAAGTTAAGATATGGCCAACATAAGCTTAACAAACATGCTCAAACATGAGGCTAATGAAGCAAGTATTGAAGACACAAGGAGAGGGGATGACCCTCTCCTTTTTGGGACCTCAAAACACCATTTCCACCACTGAAATTCCTCTAGATTTTAGTGGTGAGAAGGTCAAAACAAGGTGGTCCCAAAGGCTCACAAAGAAGGCACAAAAGCAAGGCCAAACTAGGCCTAAGAGGGGGTAAACAACCCCAAATACAAAAGTGACCTTAAACAAAGATTTTACGAACCAAAAATCAAAACTTTTTTTCAGTAGGAAGTTAGTCTTAAAACAGCATGCAAAAGGGTCCAAAAGCTTGAGCAAGAATGGGGGTTTAAAAGGTTAAAGGCTCACCCTTGAAGACCACCTTCAAAGCTGCAACTCCAGCAACTTTTCCAAGCTCAAACCAAACCAAAAACTTCAAAACCAGATCCTAAGCACCTCAGCAACTAAGGAATGGTGTTTGAGTGTGTGTTTGTGTGTTAAAGTAAGACAAAACTACACTTTAAGGCACAAAATAAGAACAAACAAGGAGATATAGATACAAGAGTGTATGTATGTCTCAAACCTCCAAATTTTGAACCTAGAGGAGGGAGGGGTGGTTCTCTCTTATAGAGAATCAAAAGCAAAGCTTCTTGAGGAAGCTAAGGTTCAAGGCCATCCCTCTATGCACGTGTATGGAGGATGGCTCTAGTGCTCTCCAGCTGTGACAGTTGGCCTAAAATATCTCCAAAAAGGTGACAAAAAGTAGCTGAGCACTTAAAGTGGTCGGCCAACTACTTAAAGTGGTCGGCCAACCACTTTAAGTGGTCTTCCAGAACAAAAACTGGTCGGCCATGGTGGGAGAGGGTCCAGAGCATGAAAACAAGCAAATGGTGTGGTGGCCGACCACTTTTGATGGTCCAAAGATCAGGGAGACCAATTGTCAGACCAGAAAACTGGCTGGCAAGAAGAAAAGTGGTTTGCGGAGAGAGAAACTGGTCTCCCACCCTTGTACCACCTTCCAAACAAGGAAAACAAGGTTTGTACAAAAAGCAAACCAAAACAGATGCAAGACGAAAGTTCGGGAGGCAAAGCACGCAGCGGGGAGCCTCGAAAACTAGCTGACAAGCACCAAAAGTGGTTCATGACCACAAAAGTGGTCTCCCAGACCACAGTGGCCCTCTAGGTCAAGGAAAAAAGGTGTGGTTCAAAAACCATGCCAAACGGAGAACGTTAAGCGGTCCCGAGACAAGGCGCGCGGCCGAAGGCTCCAAAAATCGGAAACTAGTCTCCAAACGGGAAAAGTGGCCTACGACCACAAAAAGTGGTCTACGACCACAAAGAGATGGTCTACAAGACCTCTCCCTTCCTCTGGGAAGAGAAAACAAGATTCGGTCCACAAACCGAGCCAAAGCACAAAGAGTTCAGAGGCCCGGAGGCAAGGCTCTCAGCCAAAACTTCAAAACCTTGAAATGAGCACAACATGTGCAATCACCGAGCGCTCAATTGATGACGTCTGAGTCTTAAGGTTGGTCAAAAATGGGGTGTCTACACTCGGCTACTAATATGACATATGAATCAATTCAAGACATGCGGTTAAACAAGTATTCAAATAAGATATTGAAATGACAATGCAGTTTGAATGATGCACCGAGCCTCGGTGCATGCAAGACAAGATGAATGTATGCAAGCATAAGGCATGTTAATTGAAACATGTCCCTAATTTAACTATCAAAAGTGGGTAAATAAAAGAGAGAAAGACGTGGGGTTGGAAGACATACGTGCACACACGCACACTTATTACAACATTACGCCCTCGCAAAGGAGGGTCTGAATGAATAAAAGCTAACTAGCTAGCTAAACTAAGCTAATTAAGCTAATTATTACAAAACTTGAATTAATGAACTAAACTAGTTTAACTAATTATTACAACACAAATTAGTTAGCTACAACTAACTAATTAAATAATTACAATGCAAACTAATTGTAACATGCTTAGGGGGTACCCGCGCGCGTTAAACAGTTCGGACTCCCGAGATCTCTTTGATCTAGTCTCACGAGTGCAATGTGAAACGTAGATGAGATTCTAAATTTGGAAACTTTTAGTGAAAATCCATTTTATTGCAATTTTGTCAAAAATGGGCTGCATCATCAGATCTCAGAGTCGCCACCTAATATTTTGGGAAATTAGGAAACCCATGACTCAGTGCCAAGGCCACTGTTCATTGTAACCAAGGATGCTTGGCTCGGAACCTTAGGTATGAGAGGAGAAGGTCAATAATGAGCACCCCCGCTCACCCGATTAAAAGATCGGCCTCTACTAAACCATGATATGAATTTTATTTTCTTTATATGTTTATGTTCTGATTATTTTAGTAAATCCTAAAATTTACTATGTGAAGCATACAAGTATAGACTAGTTTGCTCAAATTGGAATAATTCAACTTCATGTTTGTTTTTCGAAAAGGGTTTGAATTTGCCACTTGACAAAGTGGGCTTAAAACATACAATCTTTGAATTATTCCAATTTAAGTAACAAGCCTTTATCCATAGGCATTCAAACAGTTTATCACTTAAGCAAATAGCCAAATGGTAGGATGCTAAACATAATAGGAAAATCACACACAAATGGGATGCTAAAGCATAAAAACTCATAGATTGACCGACGTCCCTCGAACAACTACAAAACAAAGTTAGTAAAATATGCATGATCTTATATACAGAATCCTAATGCAATTCACTCATGAGATGCACTAAAGATTCGGCTTCTAAAATATGGCATGTGAATTATCTCAAGAACATGAGGTAGCGCATAGAATCACAGAAGAATTGATTAAATACACACATGTAAATTTAGCCGAATCTTAATGCATGAAACATGAATGTAAAGCATGGATATGCATGGCATGTCAGATATATACATATGTACAGTTAGGGAAAGCGATAAAAGAATGGGATAGAAAGAAGCGGGGTGGGGGAATTATTACAACACTTTAAATATTACAGATCCGAGAAAGATAAATAAAATAAAATCCTCACAAACACTCAAAATAGAAAATAAAATAAAGAAAAAATAAAAACTTCATCTACTTTGGGGACTACGACCATGAACTCTATTGCCTTTACTATTGCATGAGTATAGACTATTCTTTGGAATTGAAAGTTGCATCCAAGACCACAAGCTTGGTTCTGCCATAGGCATTGACGTCGAGACCAGTTGTGAGAAGATCTGCAACGTCTTTCCTCAGAAACTTCTCTATTGCGTTTCTCTTCCTCTTTATCATATCGATTCGTGTCTTCGATTCGAGTCCATGTGAGCTTGATTATAGACTTGCATTTTGAGTAGAATTTGCCCTTCAATAACTCATCAAACATGTTGATCTTTTGCACTCAATCTCTCTAAAAATCTTCTTGGTCACCTTTTCTCTCTCATCCTCCTCTCACTTTCTCTAAAATAATTCACTCATCCCCCATGAACCACACCTCCCTCACCACCTTTTCTCTTTTTTTGTTTGTTTGAAACACTCCAAAATCTCAGCCCGTGTGTGTGTGTCCAGAGTGTATCCGTGTGTGTGTGACTGTGTGTGTGTGTCTTGTGTGTTTGCTGTGGTGATGGTGTATGAGTGGGTCTCTAGAGAGAGAGATGGGTGGGTTTCTTTGTAGAGAGAGAGAGAGAGAGAGCCCGTGTGTGTGGTCTCCTCCCTCTCTGTAAACCGTGTATGGTGTTGGGTGTGTTTGTTGTCAAAACCGTGTGTGTGTGTGTGTGTTTGGAGAGTGAGTGAGGTGCCCAGCGAGAGAGAGAGATGTCGAGAGGGAGAGTGAGGCTGGATTTGGTTTGTGTATCAGTGTGTATCTCCTCGAGCTGTTGCTGCTATGATGTGGTGCGTCCCGTGGCTGCTGCTACTGCGGTGTGGTGATGGCAGGGGTGGTGTCTGTGGCAGTATGCATGTGTATGCATGTGTCGTGTGTCTTGCCATGAGTGAGAGAGAGGTGTGTATGTGGGTGAGTGGCGTATGTGAGAGCCGTGGGTGAGAGAGAGGTGTGTATGTGGGTGAGTGGCGTGTGTGAGAACCGTTCACCAGTGAGGACTGTCGCCTCTTTCCATGCCTTCGATCCACACCATCAGTGTGGTGTGGTTAAGATCAAGATAAGTTGCAAGGATCATGCCAAAGCGATGATGTTGTCACTGTGTTTGAAACACAATCCAGAGTCCGAGAGAGAGAGATCGTGTATGTCTGTCTTCACCTCCTGAGAGAGAGCCGTGTGTCTCTGGATGTCCGAGAGAGAGAGAGACTGTGTGTTAAGAGAGCTGGGTTGTGTAGTGGTCTGCCGAGAGAGGGAGAGAGAGAGATCAGTGCATCTCTGAATGTCCGAGAGAGCTCATCAATTGAGAGTGAGTGTGAGAGATAATGGAGATGCCTCTGTGCCTCGTGGGTCGCGTGTGTTGAGTGGTGTCCCTCTGTAATCATACACTCACATTTTTTTTTTCCTCACATCTTCTCACCTCTTTTGATCATTTTTGCTCCAATTGTATCACATGCAAAACAATAATAAAATGCCACTTGTCCCCACCGACCGCCTTGAATCTCTATTTTATCAAAATTATTGCAGTGCTTCTTTTTTTTATTTTATTTTTTATTCTCTCCACTGAATTGAACCCACCGAGAGGTATATTTTACAACTCATCTTCCACCTCCACCCATCAGCATAATCATATATTCAACCTATCTTCTTTATCTCCCACCCAAAAATACCCCATCATTCTGACCATACTATTTTTTTGTCTTTGTTGTTTTTCTTTTTTTTCTTTCTTTTGTTTTTTGGTTTTGATATAAATACCTAAATATATGTACACACACGTAAAATTATAAAATGTATAAAATACTACAAATTACAAATTTGGCGAAAATGGGTGAGGTTTGGGATTAAAGCTTCAATTTGATTTTTCTGGTGAGGGTGGTTAAAATAAAGTGCCCAAGTCTTAAGGCCGGTCAAAAATGGGGTGTCTACACTAATTGAATTACAACATAGGCTAATCATAGGCTAATTAAATTAAACTAATTAATAAGATAACTCATCTCGGGATGCGAGGGAGGCCCATGCATGCATGGTTTCCACCTGAAGAATATCCTCTGTCTGCCTCCGAATGCCTTAGTTTGCACAACCCTTGCACTGTTTCTTTCTCCAGATCAACTTTACCATGCTTCACAAGCACACTGCTCAAAATTCATTAGTGGCTGGTAGGCTAGAAGTGGTGGCCGGCCGGCCACCACAGAAGTGGTGCCGGGGCAAGGTGGCGATGCTTGACCAACCACTGGTGATGTGCTTTTCTTGCTGCAACAGAGAGCAAACAGGGCAAAGAAGAGGCATTCTTACAGGTTGTTTGTACTATGTATCACCCCTTATCATCAACACAAGCTCAAAGGAGTGATACATTTGGCCCTCAAACCATTAATCAAGCAATTTCCATGCATGATGGCTAGGGTCCAATTTATACAAGTTCAATGAATGCTAAACAAGACTCAAATGCCATCACGCTATCATGCATGATCAAGGGCAACGGAGGCCTAGGAAAGTGGCACATTTTATCACTTTTAAGTATGAAATGTCCCATTTTCTTTGTGTTCAAATTAACGTCCGATTTGAACACATGCAATGTAACACAAAGAAATGCTTATCTTGCCTCTTTTACTTGTCAATTTTGTTTACACATTTTAGTTATCGAATCATCCTTTAATCAATTTGTCCTTTGGTGAGTGTCCTCTAAGATGAAAGAAGTGTCAACTAAGGGATAATTAAGGCAAGTGTCGTTGATAATGAACCCTTAAAGAGGATTAAACCATTAGGCATGACCTTAATCTAAAGCTTAAAGGATCCCAAGCTTGAAACAACCCTCAAAAGAAAATAAAAGAGTGAAGAAAAGAGGGAGGTTGCAGAGTTTATGGTGCTGAAATGGAGTGGAAAACAACACCAAAAGATGCTATCAACTCAAATAAGAGGTGTCTAAGACCCTAAAACACTAACTTGTGAGGATTATTGCACTACAACCATCCAAAGCAAGACTCAAATGAACTAACCAGCCCAAAATAGAGCTAAAGTAGGCTATTTTAGAGGCTAAAACATTCTGGACTTGAGCTAAGTTAAGCTAGAAAAACATGCTAACATGTGAAGCTAACTAGGCATGCAAACAAGACACAAGGAGGGGAGGTTAACCCCTCCAAATTTGGACTTCAAAATGAGTTTTTTGCACTGAAAAACCTCTAAAATTCAATGGTTAAAAGGTCCAAAAAAATTTGGTTTGAAAGTGATGAACAAAGACACAAAAACTTTACAAGCAAAGAAGTAAGAAGGGTGGAACACCCCTTAACTGAAAATGGCCTCAAACCACCACCTTTAGGACATAAAAATAGAGTTTTTTACAGTTCAAAATCAGCCCCAAAAAATCCCAAAAACAATAAAAGAAGATGGGAAAGCAAGTATGTAAAACAAGCTTAAAAGGCAAGTATTATACCTCTTGAAGGGATGACACAAATGAAGCAATAAATCAAGCCAAGCCCACCTTCTAGAGCTCAAAGAGGGTTCCAAGTAACCTCAGCCCAAAGATAAGCAACTTTGGTTAAGAGTTGATAGGCAAACTTGAAGTGTATCTACACTTGTATGCACAAAAGTTCAAGAGAGAGAGAGAATTGTAGAGAGAGACTCCCAAAATTTTTCTAACCTTAAAATGTTTCTAACCTTGAAAACAAGAGGAAAGGTCCTTGTAGACACCCCATTTTTGACCATCCTTAAGACTTGGACATCATCACTTGTGCATCTGATGATTGTGTTTGCATGTGTTCGTTTCGAGTGCCCGAAGTCCTCGGTGGAGCGCCCTGCCTTTTAGCCTTTAAACCTTGTTTTTTCTATGCCTTATTTTGGACCAAAACTTGGTGTCTAGACCTTTTAGTGACCTGTCGGCCACCACCATAGGCTGTCGGCCATGGATCTTGGTTGTCGGCCAGTGGTGTGGCCGGTCGGCCACCAGTGTCTTTTTCCAGATATTTGTTGACAGCTGTGACAACTGTTGGCACATTGAGCTGCATCTGCCTACACGTGTATGGTAGGATGTTTCTAAGCTCAAGGCATGTTTTTCTATATATATGGGGGTTTCTCCCCCATTTTGGAGGGTTAGAAATTTTGGAACAAAAAATCTCTCTCTCTCTCTAGATTTCTCTTTCTCTCTTGCAATTTTGAGCTTAGTTGCTTGTTTTCTCTACACTTTTATATATACTACCTTAATCAAAGTTGCTTCTCTTTGGGCTGAGGTTATTTGAGACTCTCTTTGAGCTATAGCAAGTGGTTTTAGCTTAGTTTGGTGCCTAAACTTGAGCTTTGCTTCAAATGTATAACACTTGCCTTGTTTACTTTGTTTTAATATACTTGTTTTTCCATCTTTTCTTACTATTTTTGGTCTGGTTTTGAACTGTAAAAAGTTCTGTTTTTGTGGCTTAAAAGTGGTGGTTTGAGCCCCTTTTTTAGTTAAGGGGTGGTTCACCCTTCTTGCTTCTTTGTGTGTGTAAAGTTTTTGTGCCTTTATTCATTACTTTCAAACCGAAATTTTTGGGCCTTTTAACCACTGAATTTTAGAGGTTTTTCAATGGTAAAAAACTCATTTTGAAGTCCAAAATTGCAGGGGTTAGCCTCCCCTCCTTGTGTCTTGTTTGCATGCCTAGTTAGTCCTATGTATTAGCTTAATGTTTTAGCTTTTTGTGGCTCAAGTCCAGCATGTTTAGAGCTCTGTTTTGACCTGTTTTGCCACTATTTTGGCTGTTTGGTCCCTTTTGAGTCTTGTTTTGCATAGTTGTAGTGTAAGTTCCTTCACTAGCTTAATGTTTTAAGGCTTTAACCACCATTGGTTTAAGTTGGTTGCATGTTCTAGTGCTTTTATCACTCATTTCTAGATCATCTCTGTAACCTCCCTCCTTTCTTGATTTTATTTTTGCTTTGAAAGTGGTTCAAACCATTTGTTTGTTTAAAGCATGAAATTGAGGTGTTTGTGCTTAATGGTTTAATCCCTTTTGGGGTTCATTACCAATGGCATGAGGTCTCTTTCATGCCTAAAACAACCTTTGGTTTAAGCCCTCTTTCCATTAGAGGATACTCACCAATGGACTTAATGGATTAATGAATGATTTGGTAATTAAAATGAGTAAACAAAATTGATAAGTAAAAGAGGTAAGATAAGCATTTCTTTGTGTTGCATTGCATGTGTTCAAATCGGATGTTAATTTGAACACAGGGTAAATGGGACATTTCATACTCAAAAGTAATGAAATGTGCCATTTTCCTTGGTCACCATTACCCTTGATCATGCATGACAGGGTGATAGTCATTTTGGTCTCATTTTGCATTTATTAAGCTTGCACAATTGGTTTCACAAGCCATCATGCAATGAAATTGCTTAGTTGATGGTTTGTGAACCAAATTTTGTTCTTCCTTTGATTTCCCCATGAAAAGGAGAGGCAAAGTGTGCAAACAACTTTTGAGAAATACATTGTTTTGCTCTCTGTTGTAGCAAGGAAGTTCAGGACATCAGTGGCCAACAGCCACCACTAGTGGCCGATCGACCACCACCAGTAGCCGACCGGCCACCATTGGTAGCCGACCTGCCCCCTGTCAGCCACTAATGCAATTTGTACAGTGTGTTGGTAAGATGGAGCAGAGGTGTTCTGGAAGTGGGCATAATTTTCAGTGATCAAATGTGCAGATAGAGGCTTATAGCAGCAAAACAACGGCTTTTCGAGTGGAAACCAAGCACGTGCATGAGCTTCCCTTGCATTTCAAGCTTATTTAACATTTAAATATCTAGCTTATATACGTGTTGTAATTAATTAGTTGTAGCTAATTAAGAGTTGTAAATAATTAGTTAGTTTAACTAGTTATTCAATTTCGTTTTGTAATTAGTTAACTAGAATAGTTAATTAATTCGGTTTGTAATAATTAGTTAGTTTAATTAGCGTAGCTAGTTGGTTAGCTTATTCATAAGGACCCTCCTTCGCGAGGGCGTAATCTTGTAATAAGTGTGCGTATGTGTGTGTGTATGTCTTCTAACCCCACATCTTTCTCCTTTTTATTTATCCGCTTTTGATGGTTAGATTAGGGACATGTTTTAATTATCATATCGCATGCTAACATCCATTCATTCGTATTGCATAAACCGAGACTCGGCACATTATTCTAACTGCATTGTTATTTCAATATATTCTTCGAATACATGTTTAATCGCATGTTGTTCAAACCGATTCATATAGCATGCTTAGTAGCCGAGCCTATTAATTGCATTATTGCATGTCTTGCATTAGACATCTCGTATAGTTAGG
This sequence comes from Camellia lanceoleosa, assembly GCA_025200525.1. Lineage (NCBI taxonomy): Eukaryota > Viridiplantae > Streptophyta > Magnoliopsida > Ericales > Theaceae > Camellia > Camellia lanceoleosa. Next base: position 167,993,693 of record CM045758.1, on the reverse strand, counting down.
ATCATGCATCTTTCTAACTAGTTTCTATTTTGAAAGAGTTTTCAAAGAGTTCACCTCTCTTTCATTTATTTCCACTTTGTCCTTGCTCGATTTACCGAAAAATGCAACATTTAATGAAATGCAAGCCTCGGAACATTGTAGAAACATTTTCCAAAATATTTTGAAAGAAAGGGTTTTAAGGTCTAAAATAATTTTGGTCAAAATAGTTTTGGTCCAAAAATGGGGTGTAAGGTTGGGATTTGAAGCTCCTTTTGCTGAAGAAATCGAACCTTTGCATAACATAGCCTTCATCCTCGAGTAATCAACCTGAGGCGCCCAAGTTTTAAGGGCGGTAAAAAATGGGGTGTCTACATAAACCCTCTCTCAGCCCACAATTAAGTTCCCCCACCTCAAAATCTAAACCTAACCCATACACTGGCCATCCCCTACGACCCCAGCATATATATTACCCTTTCCCACCTACCCAGACCGACGCCTTTCATTCCTAAAAGCACAGATTTGTGCACGATGGACACGTCCCCACTTCAACCTAAACCTATGGTGGTGACAATTGCAGTAGAAGGGAGGCTGACCTTAGAGGAGAGTATGAGTCCGTTGCCTGAATGCTTTGAGGATTTGTTTGAGGAGGTGTACGATCCAAGCTATTATATTGTGCCGATCGATCAAGTTAAGCTGGAACTGGTATTGCCAACTATAGTGGAGGTCAATGTGGTTAGAGAGGATAGCCCAAGCCAAGGTTTGGATGATTTGGCAAAACTTGAGAAGGACTTAGACAACCTGCAGTTCTTTGACGAATAAGATCAAGGGGATATGCAAATTGACTGGTTCGATTTGAATGGATCAATCGACAACTCTGGGTGGTTGAGTGAGGAACTGGACAGGGAAAAATGAACTGAAATAAAACCGGAGGAAAAGAAAGCAGGAATTGTTGTAGAGGCTGGAATGGCCGATGAAAAGGGAAAACTACCAGAGAACATCAGCGTGAAAAATTTAGCTCAGGAATTGGGCGCTGTGAGCACTATGGACACATAACAGGAGTCTGCGTTAAAGTAGTTTGAACAAGAGAGGGTTGAAGACAACCAGGAAGCTGTAATGGCCCAACACCCTATGGGGGACACTTGTGCTGTGAAAGTGATCCAAATGGAGCCGGACAACTACTTGTCGGCTGTCGAAGGGGTATGGTGGGATGATGCCAATTTGCATCTGGCTCACATCGATGAAGACTGGGAAGAGTGCCTTCCAGACAACATTTGGTATGCAGAAGAGATAGATCACATGACAAGAAGTGGGCGGTATTTTAAGCTACCGCACTTAGATCAAGCTGAAGCGTATGGGAAAGACAGAGAGGTTGAGAAACAGAAAGAGAAGCAGTTGGAAGAAGAGGCAGTGTTGAAGTACCTGAAGAAAATCCAAGCTGACATCTCAATCTGGGGTCTTCTCACGGCCTCCCGAGTACATCGCCAGGCATTACTGTCAGCAATAGACAAAGCTAAATTGTCCATTGGAACTACCCCTGAACAGCTTGTGGGATTAGTTTTCCCAGGTGGTGTCGGGCCAACCCTCAGCCCTAACTTTTTCTGATAAAGAACTGCCACCGGAAGGCTCCTAACAAACCCTTGTACATATCTGTTGAGTGCAAGGAAAAATGGGTACCAGTGGTGTTGATAGATACCGGTTCAGCTATAAATGTTTGTCTTTCCCGCATAGCTTATGCCATTGGCCTTAAACCAGTAGACTTCGTGCCCACAACCCAAGTGATTTAGGCATATGATAATACAAGCAGGGAGGTTATGGGCACGGTACAAATCAAAGTCCAGGTAGGCCCAGCTCAGCAAGATGTCGAGTTCCATGTTCTGGATGTGCCGGCCACCCGCAACTTATTGCTAGGGAGGCCCTGGTTGCATCATGTGAAAGTTGTCTCCTCTACCCTCCACTAGATGTTGAAATATCCTCATGGGAAGGGAGTGGCAATTGTTTTCGGGAATTCATCCATCCATCCCCTGCCAGAGGTAACTACACCAGTACTGGAAATCACTCATGGCGAAGAGGACATATTCCTTTCAGGGTTTACTCTGGCTGAGCCGGGTAGTGCAAACCATTTTGGCTACTGATGAGGGCATGTATGTCAGTGCCCAATCATCTATGTCATGAACAAACTGCAGTATGTGCCAGGAATGGGACTTAGAAAAAGTGGCTAGAAAGGTGTCACAACATTGGCCAATGTGCTGTACAATCTGCATACCTTTGGTTTGGGATATGTACCCACCAAAGAGGATTGGAGCAGGAAGGGAGAAGAAATTAGAGGCAGAGCCAGAGCCAGAGCCAAGTAGGCTGGGAAACACTATAAGCTCATTCACAGACTAATCAGGGAAACGTTGAATGACCGTTTTGTTCGGGAAGAAGAATATTTCCCCTTTTGTGGTTTTCTGGAGCCCTGGATGAATTCTACGAAGCAGTGTGTTCCTGGGATCGAAGTCTTCTTTGACCTACAATTGTAAGATAGTGATGCCAAGGAAAAGGCTGAACCAAGTGCTGAAGCTGAACAGAGCATGAAAAATGACTCAGACAACAGTGAGCTTGGAGTAAGGACAGCACTGGCATATCTCCTTGCAGATCTTGTGGCTGACTCAGAGAACTTGGGGGATAACCTTACTATCTCCATGATTGGGGACCAACCGGGTGTGAACCCATCCAACAACATTTTGGATGTATCAGAAGCACCATCTCTTATTTGGCAGCTAGAGGAGGGCTACCTATCTAGTTCTGAGTCGAGTGATGAGCTAGAATCTGATTCTACTAAGTCTATGGAGTCGGAATCAGATTCCAGTTCTTCTGAGTCCGAGTCTGGTATTCTTAGGGGTGATAACCCGAATGCCAAGGTCTTGTCCAGGTTCTTTTTTACTTTTGCTTTTGAGTCGGTTGTAACCAGAGATCTGGATCTTATGAATGAGAATGCTGCCAATTTTGAGTATTTCTCTATGTCGCTTATTTATTGTATTGACCAAGATTTTCAAAATTTCAATGAAAATGAAGAGGAAGGAATTCCTCTGGTTCTAAAAAACTTGATTAATTGAGAGGAGGAGAGGTTTGCAAAACCCTATGCTGATGAAATCATTGTTATTAATGTGTGTATTGTGAAGGATCTGTGTCTGGTCCAGATCGGGTCCACGTTGTCTTCGGAGGAGCGCGAATGCTTAGTCGCTTTATTAAAAGATTTTAAAGATGTTTTTATGTGGTCCTATGAAAACATGCCTGGAATCGATCCTGAGATTATACAGCATCAGATCCCTCTTGATCCCGAGGCCCGACCCGTCAAGCAGAAGTTGCGTAGAATCCTCCCGGATTGGGGGTTGAAGATCAAAGAAGAGGTCACCAAGCAAATCGAGGTAGGTTTCTTGTTAGTATCTGGATATCGAACTTGGTTGGCCAACATCATCCCAGTGCCAAAAAAGGATGGTAGAATCTGGATGTGTGTGGCATTCTAGGATTTAAACAAAGCCAGTCCGAAGGACGACTTTATTCTGCCGCATATTGATGAGTCAGTGGACTTCACTGCAGGTCATGCATTGCTATCCTTTATGGACGGATTTTCCAGGTATAACCAGGTTTTGATGGTGCCCAAGGACAGAGAAAAAACTGCATTTACTACGCTGTGGGGTACCTACTGCTATCGGGTTATGCCATTTGGGTTGAAGAATGACGGGGCTACCTATTAAAGGGCTGCAACCACTATTCTGCATGATATGATCCACAAAGAGGTCGAGGTGTACGTGGACGACATGATTGTTAAGTCCAAAGAAAGAAAGGGCCACTATATCACCTTGGAGAAATTCTTTCAACGGATCTGAGAATACAGGTTCAGGTTGAATTCGTAGAAATGCACTTTCGGCGTAACATCAAGGAAAATACTGGTCTATTTGATCACACAGAGGGGCATCAAAGTAGATCCTTCCAAAATCAAGGCCATCCTAGAAATGCCACCACCAAGGACTGAAAAAGAGGTGCAAGGCTTTCTAGGTAAAGTGCAATTCATAAGACGGGTTAATTTCCAAATTAACCTTAATTTGTGAACCATTTTTTGGTCTCTTGAAGAAAGGGAAGAAATTCCAATGGGATCATCGATGTCAATTTGCTTTTGAGCAGATCAAGCAGTACCTCCAGAATCCACCTGTGTTATCGTCGCCAGAGTCAGGGAAGCCTTTGATTCTATACCTGTTAGTGGCAAACACGACTATGGGATGCATGCTTGCTTAGAAATCTGAAGATAGAGTGGAGAAAGCCATCTACTACTTGAGCAAGAAAATGTTGGATTATGAGACCCGTTATACTTCGTTAGAGAAAGCTTGCCTAGCCTTGGTATGGGCCACTAGGAAGTTGAGGCACTACTTGTTAGCTCACTCCGTAATTTTGGTTTCGAGATTAGATCCTATCAAATATCTTTTTGAGAAACCAGCGCTTACGGGTAGGCTAGCCTGTTGGTTGCTTCTTCTCTCCAAATTTGACTTCAAATATGTCACCTGCAAGTCAGTTAATGGAAGAGCTGTAGCGGAGTTCCTGGCAGATCACCCAGTAAAAGAGGATGAAGTGGTGGAATACCTGTTTCCAGATGAAGCCATTTTGCAAGTTGAGGAGGAGACTTGGATAATGTACTTTGACGAAGCATCCAATCAGTATAGTTATGGGATAGATGTGTTGCTGATAGCACCTGACGACTCCCATGTACCTTTAGCCTTCAAACTCCGGTTCAAGGTGTTCAATAATGAAGCAGAATATAAAGCGTGTATCACTGGTTTAGAAGCCGCCCTGGAACTAGGGGCAAAAAGGTTAGATGTTATCGAGGACTCGAACCTAATTGTTTCTCAAGCAAATGGAGACTGGAAAGTCAAAGAAGAAAAGATGAAGGTTTATCACCAAACCGTGGATGTTTTGATTCTAGGTTTGAAAAGCTGACTTTTACGCATCTACTGAGAGAGAACAACAGGTTCACTGATGCTTTAGCAACTCTATCATCCATGGTAGACATCCCACTTGGAGTCCAGATGTGTTCGATTATCATTGAGCAGAGATACACACCGGCTTATGAAATTATCGCCACAATAGATGAAGTGCAAGACAAAAACCCTTGGTACTACGATATTTGGAACTTCTTGGAAAAAGAGATTTATCCACCAGGGACAAATGCCAAGGACAAAAGGGAAATATGGTGAATGGCCGTTCAATTTATCATTTGTGGAGGTAAACTGTACAAAAGAGGTCATCTGGGAATGCACAAGTTGTGTGTCAAAGAAGAGGAATCAAAGCGCCTGATAGAGGCCATCCATGGAGGAGAGTGCGGAACGTATATGAATGGAGTGATGTTAGCCTGGAAGATTCTCAGGTAAGGTTACTACTTGTTTTTGTCGCTCGTAGGGACCGCCATACCGGGACTTATTATAGTAGCTCTCAATCTGAACCAAAGAGTCTTAATTCCGCAAAAAGCTTTTGAAGGAAAACAGTATTTTTGGTGGAAAAGCCAAAGCGGACTGCTTGCGCCATAACGTAGTCGCCACCCAAATATTTTTTAAATGGGAAATTTAGGTTGCCAATCCCAAGGACTCGATTTTTTGCGTGCGGTTCTCAATCTTGAATACAAGAGTGACGATCCGGCAAATGGTTTTGAGCACTTCTCTCCTTTTGAAAAGAAGTGCCTACTAACCACTTGCCCGATTTTTGTTAACGCCACCTGCTTCTATTTAAAGTTATTAGCCTAGGTTATTATGTGATGCAAAGGCCCGCGTGTAATCATCACCAAAAGTTTGCGAACAAAACATTTCATGCTTGTTTTAAGGAAGATCTAGGTTACCCCTCTCGCTTGGGTCAAGACCGGCCTCTATATTTCATGATATCTGTTCGTTGAGCTTTTATTTGTTCTTGGCTTGGTTATTAGCCCTATAGATAAACATAACGTCTCTTCAACATACACTCAACTCAATCTATCACTCCACATTGGAACAAAAAACATTTCATATAGTTTTGTTTGAGCATGGTGTGATGGTGCTACGCATCAAAGAGAACCTGCGGTTGCCACCCCTCGGGAAAAATTACCAATGATTTTGCTACTAATGCATAGAAATCAACATAGATTTGTTGGATGTCCCAGTGAGATAAACAATGCACACACCCACGGATGTTCAAAGATACAAACATCATATATTTTAACCCAGCGCTATGGTAAGCACAAATGATGCAGGCAACAACTTGAAAAATGAAAAAGATGCATTCAAAGTAATGATGCAATGATGCCAAGCCAAAAAAAGGAAAAAAACAGAAATCATGCATGCTCATATAGAATATAAACTATATCGAAACATTGAGGATAACAAACCTTATGAACAAAAATAAAAACAAACATAACATAACACAAATGCTTGACACATCAAGTATTGACACCCTTATACAAATGCAATTACGATATGCGCCCGAAAAATAAATAATATAATAAAAAAATGTGATGCAAACATAAAGAATATTCAGATGTATACTAACAAATCAGGCCTATATCTAACCAAGTCATTACATAGCCATAAAGGGAGAAAAAGAATGTATGTGGAAGACATATTTTCACTCACGAAATATTACAATTGGAAATCCTTTAGGATGAATTCATTTAAATAATATCTGAGACCGAATAAAAGAATATTCTATGAATTTTGTCATAACAGATTAAACTAAGAAAACAGCAAAGGCATCCTCTGGCTTATGATAACTTCTGATGAATGATACATCAATCAAATTGATCATGGCCCATGGAAAGAGCCGTGGTCTGATAGCCTCTTGTATGCACTACCGAAATGCGTGCAGAACAACAAATCTGTGATCATTCATTTCTCCGGAGTACAGCGCGAGCTTGGGAATGAGCGCGTCTACACGGAGCAGGAATATATCCATTTCCTTCGCCTCAATATGTACGAGCGCAACCGTTGGATGATGGATGGCAGTGCACATGCCGGCGTAGATCTGAGATGCATACTACGCGAAAAGGCGAAATGCATGGGTACGCCAGCAAATCGGTGACTTGGTGGGGAATGTTCCGTTCCCTGGATGCAGCATACTGTTCCGATGCAATATGCAAAATACAGGCGGCGATGAAATGCGAAGGCAATAAATGCTGTCTTACGATATGAGCGAAAATGAGGCGCCTCGGCGCGACCGCAGCAGGCAACGCAAAAATGAAATGCCATGTGAAAAATCGGGCCGTTACTCAAGCCTCATGAAATGCGTGGATAAAAGCGCCGTAAAACAAGATGTGAAATACCGTCGGATAAAACTGTGCCTCGAAATCGTGCCTGACACGTGGGCGCGCGACCAAAAATAATCGAATTACGCGTTAAACTCAAATCGAACCGGCCAAAGCGATGACGTGAACAACACGCCGGAAAAGCGGGCGGCCTCGAACAACGATCGGATTACCACAAGTGCCTCGAAATCGTGCACGGCATGACCGGCGACGGTGTAATGTCGTCGGATAAGCAAAATGCCTCCGGTCGTGCTGCGAACGCATAAGCGGCGATGACAAAATAGATGAAATGATCTCACCGGAATCTGTAATACTTCGCCAACATGAGAGGACCTGGCTTTTCCATTTATAAAAACATAAAAAAGTGCCTGTCCGTGCACACGGGCGCGATGTACGGTGGTCTTTAAAAACATGCTGGAAAAAAATACCAGTCGGGCTTGATGGCTCATGAGAGGACGCATCGGACACTATAGATATGAAAAGTCGGATAAAAAAAGAGAATGGCCTCCCGAAATAAATTACTGCAGACAAAAAAGCTGAAAATGTGGACAAATGACATCGAAAATGCAAAACAATGAGCCAATACCAAAATGAGAGGGCCAGCTCCGATGATCACATGGGAAAAATGATGAATGAAAGCGGAGGTTCAAATGTGTCGTGATTATATTTATTCCTAAGAAAGGAGCAATGACAAAAAAAATTGACAGACAGAAAAAACAGCATGCAAAAAAACAAAGTAGCAAAGGCAACTAAACCAAGGAAAAACAGCCTCAAAATGATGATAAAAAATAGCACCCGATGCCAGAATGAAAAACAAATGACGATACGCTTTAGAAGATAAATGCAATCTGACTATGCTATACTCAGTTCTAAAACATGACAGAAAAAAAAAACATGCATACAGGCAGCCCCAAAATAGCATCTTTCAGTACAAACATGCACAATACATAGCGATAAACGTAAATAAAAAATACGAGGAAAAAGAGGATTTACAAAACTTAAAATGATTAAACATATGAGCAAAAAATCAGTAACTTGAAATTAATAAGGATTTAAAATACAGGCCACAGAAGATGAAGGCCCCAAACATGAGCTGTAGATATACAATACATAGCATGCAAAATAAAAAGTTAAAGTTTATAAAGTCAATTATCATAAATTGAAAAAACAACTTAAAACCCTTAATAAAACACAAAAATAGACTTGGATAAGACACTGATTGAAGCAAGATGAAAGCCAGAAAAACAATACTAGAATAGCCTAAACAAACATGCAATTGCAAAGATGAAATTTCAAAGCAAGTATGATAGAGGAGGTAACATAAGACCAATTATCTTCATCGTTGAAGAGGGCTCAAAGCATGATGTATGGACCAGGTTAAATACTCATGAGGCCTGATGAGGTTTCATATAAAGCACTCCATGCAGTCTAACAATAAATTAAAGATAGCAATAGAGCGCAGATTCAAGAAGAGTGTCATGATGAGGAGCTAAACATGGTTGAGCCTTCTCTCCCTTTGAAGGGCTCAAAACTAAACCTAATAAACCGAAATCAGATCACCAAAAGCCAAACTACAAAATAAAAAAATTAACTCACAAAATTTTGCGGTAAACAGTAAATCATAAAGAAGTGCATGCTAGAGCCAGCCTTAATCAAACAACAATATAAATTCAATGTGAAGGGGCTCAAAATAAACACCTACTAACGGTTTATAAGAAAAAAAGGCTCAGATCACTCAAAAAGAAAATGCTAGCAAAAAAAATAATGGCATAAAATGTTCAAACAAGACCTTTCTTTTTCTTTGGCTTGCTTGCAATGTTTTGCTTCAATGAATATAAGCCTCTCTGTCGGAAATGGATCTCCATGGAAGGGATGGGTGATGCATGAGAAATGAAGAAACAGAAAAAAAGCAAAGAAAAATACTACAAAAGAAATGAAGCTGACCCTTGGTGTATCTATCTTAAAAAAAATTTATAATGTTTCTTCTACCTCTCAAAATGATGCAGCTTGCTGCTGGAAGCTAAGATTGGTTAAAAATATGTGAAAAAAAAAAAAAAAAAAAACCAAAAAGCAACAAAATATCTAAAACAAACAAAAAGAACATAAAGCAAAATATCCATCCTCCTAAAATGATTGAAATACCTCTGCCGCCTCCAAGAAGTACCATCTCAAAAACAATATCAAAAGTGCAAAATAAAAGCAACTCTACAAAAAAAAGTACACTTAAGGACAATTGCTCAAAACAGCCCTCAAAGGAAAATCTGGTGCTAAAAAAGCTTTGCCATGCCACGACAAAAAACTAATAAGCAGCTGGGGACCATGTATGGTCGAGGTAAGAGGTACCGCCAAAAACAACGTGTCCTCGTTAATGTAAAGCAGTGCCAAAGTGAGCCGATGAACGATCGAAATGAAAATGGAGGGCACGAAGTTGGGGTCCCGAAAACAAGCTAATCGAGCGCAAAGTGGCGTTCGACCACCAGTAAAAATCTGAAACCCCGGTGTCAAGAGGTAAAACCTGAAAAAAAATAAAAGTCGGCCGAACCAGAAAAGCTGGCTAAAAAAAGGGCTATGAGCACCAAAGAATGGCGTTCATAAACGCAAAAGTAGCGGCCCCAAGAATTCGTGAACAGATAAAATTTGAGCATGCCAAAACCGAGAAATAGGAGATGTAAAACGAATCGGAGAGAGTTGCACTAATAAAGGCATTTGGAGCGATCCCGGCGAAGGCCGGTAAATGGGTTTAGGGCAAAAATGACCTGACCTAACGGCCGTAGCCTCTGACCCTTTGAGGAGACTCCTCTCAGGGGAAGACTCAGAAAACAGAGGAAGCGAAAGCAATTCGTTTGCGCCAGCAGAAAGAGCAGAGAAAAAGAGAAGCGAAAGGGCGAAGCGAGACCCGGCGCTAAACGAAGATGCAACATCACCGAAGGCCATCTCCAGGACGTCCGGAAGTCTTAAGGTCGGTCAAAAATGGGGTGTCTACACTGGTCCACTATGGAGGAGGATTGTATTGGTTTTGTTCGGCGATGCCACAAATTCTAAATTCATGCTAATCGCATGAACATCCTGTCGTCAAAGCTGTACAACATGACTTCGCCACAGCCTTTCTCAGTATGGGGAATCGACGTCAACGGTGTAGTCACACCAAAAGGATCGAATGGGCATGAATATATTTTGGTAGCAATTGATTATTTACAAAGTGGATGGAAGCTCAGTCCTATGTAGTGTTAAAAGCATCGCATGTGGCCAAGTTCATCAGAAACAATATCATTTGTCGATACAGAGTCCTAAAGAAGATCATATCAGATAATGGCTCTCACTTCAAGAAAGAGGTGATAGACTTGTTGGAGAAATACAATATGGCTTTTCATAAGTCATCTATATATAGGCCGCAAACCAATGGAGCTGTTGAAGCCGCCAACAAGAACATCAAGAATATCTTGCAGAAGATGGTAGAGACCTATAGGGACTGGCCAGATAAATTGCCATTTGCACTCTGGGCCTATAGAACTTCAATCCGGATGTCTACAGGGGCAACTCCTTATTCTCTTGTCTACGAGATGGAGGCTATTTTGCCAATTGAAATAGAAGTCTCGCCACTGCGAGTTATAGTTGAGTGTTAGATAACAGAGGCAGATTGACAACAGAGCAGATTCGAGAAATTAATGTTGTTTGATGAGAGAAGGCTGAAAGCATTGTATCACGTTCAGGGCTACCAACGGAGGATTGCCAAGGATTTTAACAAGAAAGTTAAGTCCCGAAATCTCAAAGAGGGGCATATGGTGCTGAAAGACAACCAAGCTCCCATTCATGACCCTAGGGGCAAGTTCAGACCCAATTGGACTGGTTTTTATATCATCAAAGCTATCTGGTTGGATAGAGCTGTCATTCTCATGGACCTGGATGGCTTGGAATTTTCACAACTGATCAACATGGACAAGTTGAAGAAATACTATTCCTGAGAGGCTCGCTAGGTCGAAAACCCGAAAGGGCGACCTAGGCAAAAGTTAGAGCATGGAAAATTTGAAATAAAGAAAAACTAAGCTTGCAAGGTTGAAAACTAGGAAGGACGACTTTGGCAAAAGTTAGAGCACAAAAGAAGAGAATAAATACTCGAGTGAACCGGAACCGAATTACGTAAGGCCTAATTCCCATATTTGGGATACGTAGGCAACTTCATCCTGAAATTTGGCCATAATCGCTTCCAACTCAATTGCCCTATCCATGGGTCTGATTAGGTCATCTTTGTCTATCCTTTATCTAAGAGTTCGGTTGTGATCTTTATTCTGAGAAAAAGAGCTGGTTACAATGTTGAGCAGTGGTGTTCAATTAAGGGACAATTATGATCTTTTGATTCAGCATTGTACATCTTGAGTATTGATTTTGTACGTTTCAAGTGGTGATCCTTTTCGAAAATGTTTTGAAAAGTTTAGATAAAAGTTAATTTTGTTCAAAATTTTACCTTTTACAACTTAGATCATTTTTGGACCAAAAGGAAAATTTTTAGTGCTTATAACTTTAATTTCATGGATTTCAACATAAAAGTTCTTCAACTCTCTGATACAAATCAAAGTTGCTTTTATTACATCGAAAAAACTTGAAAAGAAAGATCAAAGCAATAAACTAGGGGCATAGATGAGTCAAGTGCTCATGCGTCCTCCGCTCGTGCTTGTGAAAGCCTCTGAAGCCAAAGTGGGCCCAGTTTGTGTCTTATCCTTGAGTCGAGCCAAGCATTCCCTAGAAAGGACATAACTGAAACTAGGGGTAGGAGCCAGAAACTCTCTCGTCCTCCAAGCAGTGAGGTATCTAGCCAAGTGTGAACCACAGATAGGGAATGAAACTGGGTACTCTACCTCTTTCTTTGGACAGGTCTGATCATGCCCGAACTGATGTATGAACCGGAAAGGGAAATAGAACACGCAATGCGTAAGGCCAATTAACTGTATGCCAGGCTGCTTGTAACAACCCCGACCTCTGATTAACGTTAATCCATGATTAATTATGCCCAATTAGTAATTAAGGCGAAATTCTGAATTAAAATGCATGTGTGTGTTGCATTGTTGTGTTTATATCTGTTAGGAGTAAAAAGATCTGTTCATATTTTAGTTTCAAATTGCGAATTGAAAGCCTTATTGGCGTCCGAATCAGAAATTGACTTGATTTATGTGGTAATTAGGATTTATAGAATTTTATGGTAGGTTTAATTAAAATTCAGTTCGGAACGATTAAATTTGATTAAAATAATGCCATTTGTTTATTTTTGATCAATTACTGCCTAAGGCCATTTTGACCCCACTAAGTTGCCTTTTTCAATTCATTTCTTCCTTAACTTGGTGCTCAATGTGAGAATGAGAGAGATTTGAGGGATTTGGGTCCTAGGTTCAAGAATTGATTTCACAAGGGGAAATTGGCTAGAAAATTGAAGATAATTTAAAGCTTTGGGTCAGGATCACACTTGAAATCAACCTTAGGTAAGAACTATACTCTTAAACTTTGTATTTAAGGCATTAAGTAAATGAACTCAAGAAAGTTAGGTGGTCAATTAAGCTAAGATTGGAGAATTGAAGCTCAATACATACATGCATGTATAATTCATAGCATTTGAGGATGTCTTTCTAAGGAATCCTTGCATGCATGTCATAATCCAAGCTTTGTTTTAGAAATTCTTCATGTTCCATGTCATATTGTCATAGTTGATCATGTTTTTGGGTTGAACATTGCATTTGGTCATGTTTTGGAAGACTTGAGTTCAAAGAATTGCATACGAGTAATGTACATGAATTAATTCCAAGTTTCAAGTTGAATGTTGCACAATTGGCATACTTTTAGGCCATGATTTCTTGTTATGATGCTTTAAACATGTTGTTTTATGAGTCTCTAAGTGTTTTCCAAAGTTTTGGGCCTAGAAAGTTGAGTTTGATGCATTTGGGGTTGAATTTGAGCTTGGTGATCAAATCTAGAATTTCCAGAAATTTGATCCGCGCTCGAGCTGGGAATTTTACGCTCGAGCATGCACTCTGAGTACATGCACCTCCGCTCGAGCATTGAGGTTTACACTCGAGCGTGAAATGCATATACCCAGAAGTTCTTGTGTTTTGTAGTCCGCTCGAGTGAGGGAATCTACGCTCGAGCGAGGATCTGAGTCTCACGCTCGAGCGTGGGTCGAGCGTCCGTCGAGCGTGAAAAACATGTAACCAGTACTTTTTTCTAGTTTGAAGTCCGCTCGAGCGGGAAAAGTCATGCTCGAGCGGAGATTCATTGTCTGCATGTCCGCTCGAGCGGGGGAATCCACGCTCGAGTGTGGACCTTATTTTTAGCAAGTTTTATGAAATGTTTTCCAATGCATTCTTGCATCCTCATGCCATCCTAGGCATTTCTAGGCCATGTTTAAGATTCTATAATGAGGATTAAAGGTTAGAAACACACTAGAGCCAACGAAGTAAGTTATGTACAATTAGAACGTATGTTTCAAGTGTGTGTTTGTTATGTGGTATGTAGGTCACGTGCCGTGCACCGTTTGACCAATTTGCTCCGTCTATCTGTCTCAAGGCCAACTGTGAGTAATAACATAGTAAAGCTATATTCAACTTTATTTATTTTCTGTGTGATGAATTAAGATCTGTTTTCTGAAATGATATGTTCTGTACAATGAATGATTGTCCAATTTCTGATATGTAATCGTGACATCCTTAGCATAATGTGATATTTGTTGGCTGTTACCCGGTATCAGAGGTTCCATCACGGAATCTAATATGTCTGCACTCTGTTACCCGTACTGGAGGCTCCATCATGGGACTCAGAGTGTTTATTCTCTGTTATCCAGATCTGGAGGTTCCTTTATAGAATTGGTTATTTGTAACCCTCACATGTCTGTATCTGTTCTGTATCTGCTCTGTTAATGCTAATGGATGTATCATGCATACTTAAGTGTACCTCATGATTTCTATATATGATCTGGACAAATTATGAATTTGATACAAAACTGAATTATGATTTCTGAATTTGTACGGACTCATTCATTGAAACCCCTTTACTCTGTTATTGTTGACTGAGCTTTCGCTCACAATTTATATTATGTATGTAGGTGAGCCAGTGCGTGATCAGGGCCAGAGTTGACGGCCTTCATTTCTGTTTTTGTCAGCCAACCGTTGTGCCTCCCGATGAGGTTCTGATCGAAGTCTAGTTGCTTGGCTGTTTTTGTACTTATGCTAGTCTCTGTCTGTTTTGTAAAGTCGGGTCCTGGGAATTACACTCTTGTAAATGTTTTGTAATTATGATATCCTTCGACCGACACGCTTATGTATATGCAAGTTTTGAAATCTTCTGTCCCATGTATGTTACCACAGCTCATTGGACCTTGTCTGTTTTGTATAATTGCTTCCGCAGCCCCTCACTATGTGCTTATCTGTTAAGAGGCCTTTGCTAATCCACGGATTACTGGCCGGTTACGATGCTAAACCTATAGGGGCGGGTTTGGGTCGTGACACTGCTGAGCCATATTGTAACTCATCTCGGTTAGATTAAGCTAGGGGCAACGCCAAGCTATGTCAACAGTAGACCTATTGCACATCCAGTCGCACCACCACCCCTCGTTGGGAAAATCCACTAGTTGGTGGCAGAAGAAATAACCTCGGGCTGAGTACTCAAGGCAAGAGTCCACTACCTTCATCTTATCCATAAGCCACACCTGGGGAGGGATGAAAGAAAAGAAAGATTAAAGAATAGAGAGATGTATGTTGAGAGAAAACTAAGAAAAGGGCTTTGAGTGAAAAATAGAGCATGAGTGTCAAGTGATATAAGAAACACATATGAGAAAGAGAGGGAAACAATACCTGAAGAAGTAGTGGGCTCCCAGTGAATCTGGTAGTCTCTTGCTGATAAAAGGCATCTAAGCCCACCAAAGTCTCGGCCAGTGCCAAATCAATGCAATTTTTGCTTTCTTTCAAACCTTGGGCCACTTCGATCAACCGAATGTTGGACCCGCCAAAGCTAGGGGCAAGAAGGAAATGAGCAAGCATACACAAGCAGAGGGTATGTTGCCGAAAACCTCGCCAGAGAAGGTCGCCTCTGTCACCAACGTCGAAAAATCGATGAATCAAGATGGGAATATCTAGTTCTCCGTTGTGGGCCAAAGATCAAGCCTCGTGCAAAGTGAGCCCACACATCTATCCCAAAGCTTGGGCTTGGCCAAAACGGGGCTGAGGCATGATTTTCTCATCGCATCGGGATTCCATTAGTATTTGGAATTCTTCAATTGTTGGGCATATTTCTTGTCCCCCAGAGTGAAAGACCTGTGTAATTGGGTCCTAGCATCGGGCCGTGGCATGGAAAAACGAAAAACAAAGTGGAGTACGGCTCAACGGAAAAAGTGCATTTATGCCGAAATTCCAGAAATTTACCTTTTCCGTGCCATCTAAATCCGTAATCCAATCTGAGAGCTTTTAAGCAAAAATTGGCTCCATTTGGGGAAGAAATTGCAGCTAAAATGAGGTTATGGAGAGAAATCACAGAGCTAAACCTTATGTAGAAGATAAGGCTATGAGTAGAAGCCAACTGTCAACAATCCGGCGATTCTTACATTTGTGGCTGGCAAGTGGCCGGCAGGGTCTATGGCCGACAAGCTCTATCTCTGGCCAGCGACCTTCTTTTTAGGCCTGTCGTCCACTTTGTGCGGAGCAGTGCTGGAAGCATGTGTTTTGTTTTGATCTTTGTGTGTTTTAAAGTCTTGTTTTGAGTCTTTTTGGTTTTAGCAAGTTTGTTTATTTGTATTTGAGTTGTTTTTGCTTTGTTTATCTAGTTGTATTTTGTATTATGGTTGTTGGTTATTGGTTGTCTCATTAACCGATTAAGAACATCGTTTTAATCAAGTGCTCTATTGGCCAATTCGATCTCATGTCCATTTCATGCAAATATGGTGCTCATGATGCTAAAATGACAACACTTTTTTATAAAAAGTGCGAGGTTTTTATTCCGATCATGGTTTTTACAAAAGAGGAGTACAAGTTTCAAAAGAAAATAAACCTATCTAAAGCTATACAATGTGTTAATGCTACCAAACAAAAAGAAACTAAACAAAAAGTACAAAAATCGGCCACGCTTCCGTTCGAGAGGCCCTCTTCGTCCTCTTTCTTGGAGGGAAGGACTCGGGGGCACTATCTCAATTGGCACTGCTGTCAAAATCAGTCTCTGAACCGGAGCCCGAGCCGATATCATCTCCGCTCTCTGTTTCAGAGCCTGTTGCATTGTCACCTCCGCTCTTGGCCCCTGAGCCAGGATCATCGTCTCCACTCTCAGATGACTCAGAATGCCGACTCACTGCCTCCTTAGAGTCACTGGTCTCAACATCGTCATCACTCAAGATGGGCTCTAAAGGACTGCTATGGCCTCGGGCACTCCTGTCTTTGCCCCGACTGTGACTCGCATCTCACCATGAAATGGGGCTGTCTCTCTCACCTTCGCTATTGCTATTGGTATTCAAGATAGATGGGAACTGGAAAAAAAATTGTCAATATATCAGCTATAGTGTGTATATCAGATACAATATGAGTACAGTGTATGGATGCAATGTGTGAGTGCAATGTATCAGGTGTAGTGTATCAGTGCTGTTTGGGAAAGACTATAGTTGAAATGCCAGTGTATCATTGGAAAGATGATAGCATAAACTGCAAACTGAAAGAAATTACTGGGATACCGTGGAGATCGAGCAACGTCCCCCTCCTCTGCACCATGCCCATCAAGGAGGCCACCAGCTTAAGACAGCTCCCCATGTACATTATGGATGCTTGCAGATACATTTGAATGATCAATGTTCTCAATAAACATATCTGAAATGAAATGTAGGATGCAAATTGTAAAGCATGGTCCATACCTAGAATAAGCCTCGCACTCCGACAAGCTCGTGTCCAGCCTCTGCTAGCTCAATCGAGATATGATAAAGAGTCCCGGTAGCCCTCTAGCATGTGACTGTAGTGGGAAGCTCTAGCCAACAGGTGCTCTGCTCCGCAGGAGAAGATCCTCTAGCACAGGCCCTAGTTGCCCTGCTCGCCACAGGAGCCCTCGCTCCCTCGCCGCTATAAGTGCCTATCACAGATGTCATGAGGTGGGTCTAAATAAAGGTTGCATAGTCGCCCTCGTTTCCGAAGTAATCAATATCCAAGCCCACCATAAACTGTGCGACTGCATCAACAGATAGGTTATCCGCTGCTCTCATAGACTTTGGAGGTTGCATTGGAACAACCGTATCCGACAAGCCTATGGTTTGGCGAATAAATCTCTCGCTTAAGAACCAGGCCCAATAGACTGGGCCCTCAAACAGGATCTGGAAACATGATGTGGCCCACGCTCCCATGTACTGGTCCCGTACCCCAGCTGGTATCATGTCCCAAGGCTACCACATGATCTGCAAACAGAGTGAACAGATTATTAGTTGTTGTCAATTGCTAAAAGTGTGAATCAGAACAGTTTTAAAGCAAAAATGACTGTGTTTTGGGTTACCTCGTGGGCGGCCATAGTGTTAAAGCAGTGGTAGAAGAAGGTGAAGGACTCATAACTCCTCCGCTGACATCGGTCATCATATCGCCTCGAGTAATGGACCATCGGGGAAAGCTCCTCCATGGGCTCTGGAGCCAGGGCTAGGAAATATGCATAAACCTACAGTTGTAAGGAAAGTACATGATATGTGATCAATAGAGCATGAACAGATATATAAAGTGCAAAGCAGAAAGCATGCAACCTGAACAGATGTAGAAAGTGCAAAGCAGAAAGCACTGGTGTTGAACAGATATAAAGCAGAAAATGTAAAGTGCAAAGAGAGAACTAAAGTGCATACCTTCTAGGCTCACCAGTAGCCTCTGATCAGCTCTCCCTTTAAGCCAGAGGTAGAGCTCATATAGCCGTATAGGGTGGCGAGGCCAGCTCCACCCTAGTCGTAGAAGCATGCCCAGGAAAGATTCACCAGGGCACTCAACAGATATAAACCCACGGTATTCCACTTGTTCGAAAACAAGGTGGCACCAAGGACAAACATCAAGAAGCCTTTGGCATATTGCTGCATCTCCTCTAGTGTCTTGGGCTTGCTCCCTCTGAACTGCTCAGCAAAGCAACTATACCTCACCATGGCTAGCCGGTACAGAAGTGGGTGTGCTTTAAATAGCTCGATTTAGGCAGCCTCCCACTCCCCCATGTCGGTATCAAAGGGGATTGGATCACTCCATACTTCTAAGCCTGTGATCATAGCAAAGTCGTAGGGAGTCATCGTCATCTCCCTGACAGTAGAGAAGTGAAAGGAGTTAGTGGTGTCCCACTACCTTTCCACAATCACTCCTAGAAGAGGACGGCTCACAATGACCAGTGTCACGCCGAAGCAAAAAAGGCCGAAGCTGGTCTTATCAACAATGTCACAGACTCCAGCAGGGAGTTCGTCATATCAATCTCTCGCTGTCATGGCTCCATACGCCCTATAGGCACGAGACTCTCCCTGTGGCAAAGAACAGATGAATTAGATAAGGCAGTGATGCAAAAGTACAGTCAAATGAAAGGCAATGCAAGAAATGTAATTAAAAGACAAGCATGAGTGCATGAAAATAGAGTTCATACCTCAGTGGCGCTCGATGAAAGGTGGAAAGCCAGTTCCCACAACAAGAGGTCCTCTGGTACACCGCGAGCAAAGTCGCTGAATCGCCTAATGCCTCTGGGTGGCAATATGTGCGTGCGGGGATGATATCTCACTAGATCAAAAGGCTGTACTCTCAATGGTAGCGGCTCTGGCTCAAACTCAGGTTCAAACTCCGCCTCGAGGACGACCTCAATGCCCTCAGCCGCCTCTCCAGCCTCAACAACTATCGACCCCTCTACCTCGGGAACAGATAAGAATGCAGATAGAACCTCTGGAGGAGTCCTGTTGTGTGGAATCTCATCTGCCATTTGGAAAGTGGGTGGATAATGGTTGAAAATTAGGTGAAAACTGAAGAAAAATAGAGAAAAGAGGGTAAACTTTGAAAAAGTCAACCCTAAAAGAGAGAAAATGGAAGAAAAAGTCAAGGCTTGGAAAAGTTCATAAAACCCAAGAGAAACTTGAGGAGAACAAGTCTAAAGTGGTGAAAATCCAAGAAAAAACATCAAAAACAAATTTTGATTGGTTCAAAATGTTAAGAATCAAAAGGGTTTAACGAATAACGTGTGCATGGGGTGTTGAAAAATGCGTGTAAAGCTCGGATCTAGAGAGAGAGAGAAGATTTTCGGACCCAAGGTTGTGAGGAAATGAAGCCTTTAAAGACTAGTGAGCAAAAGGACTGAAATGCCCCGAACTGCTATTGGTGGTTGGCAGGTAGCCAGTAAGGCTTTTTGATGGCTGGCAGGTGGCTAGTAGCCTCTCCTTGTGGCCGGTGGCCCTCTTTTATGTTCTAATACTATTTTGTGTCTTTGTTTCCCAAGAAGTATAGGGAAGATTCATTGTTGGGTTAAGATTGTTTCTAAAGGAGCTCAAAACTGTGTTTTGGTGCACGATGTTCCTCACTTGCCAACATGAACGAAGTGCATCCTTGGTGAACATGTAGCAACATCTCTGAGAGGTAAATTGGAGGTTGCCACCGAATATCATTTTATTTGTTTTGTCGAGTTACGCTTTTGTTTTTTTTCGTTGCATAGAATATACATTTTCCGTATATGCATGCTGCACGTACATCATACATCATTTATCATTTGTGCGTAGAACATGTTATCAATTTTTCATGGAATATGCTCTTATTTCATACATAGAATATGCTTTTGTTTCTTGCATAGAACATGCCTTCAATTAACATCATACGTCAGTTGTCTAGCTTGCATGGAACATGCATTGTCACTGTATTAATTTGTAATCCTTATTCACTTTGTACATCTATCGTACTTGTTCATTTTGTGCATCTATCGTACTTGTTCATTTTGTGCATCTATCGCACACGTTCACTTTGTGCATCTATCGCACTTGTTCATTTTGTTCATCTATAGCATACCTCTCTGTTTCATCTCGGGATGCGTGAAGTGCGAGCCTGAGCGGTTTTCTTCTATCTCAGGACACGTGACGCGTGGCTCTGGGCGTGTTTTTATCTCGGGACGTGTGAAGCGTGAGCTCGAGCAGTTTTCTTCTTTCTCAGGACGCGTGACGCGTGGCTTTGGGCTTGTTTTATCTCAAGACGTGTGAAGCGCGAGCCCGAGCGGTTCTTCTTCTATCTCAGGACGCGCGACGCGCGACTCTAGGCATGTTTTATCTCGGAACATGTGGCCCAAGCAGTTTTCTTCTATCTCAGGATGCGTGAAATGCGAGCATGAGTAGTTTTTCTTTTATCTCAAGACACGTGAAATGCTAGCATGAGTAGTTTTTCGTGAAATGCGAGCATGGTCTGAACTGTTACCTGACTTGATAGAACCATGGGTTGAAGAAACCCTTTGTGAAACTGATGGAACTTGTGTCTGATGCTTGTACTTCGAACTTTTACTTAGTATGATTGGGCAGAACTTGTATCTAATATGACCTGGTCGAATTTTCATCAAATTGACCTGAGGGAACCCTTATTGAGAAAGCTATTATTAGATTGCTTACAATGTGGAAAAAACTGGGCATGTCATGTGATTAATTACCCGGTATTACCGTATGACGATGAACTTGTTTGACTAGGAAATGATTGTTTTGGTGACTACTGCACTTTAATCGATGTGGATCTGTTGACAACAGATGGTTTTGATCATAGACTCGTATGCGGAAGTATATATCATATTTGTTTTTCGTCTTGACATGTGCTATGGTGAATCTGTGAAAATCGATGAATAGTAAATGAATACTTACTTCAGAATTCTGCCTACTGCTAAGGGAGTAATGTACGATTCACTTTATCTTCCCGATAACTCCCGAAGGAACTGAACTGACTGTGATGGATTACTGAACCGAGAACTGAATTGAACAAAGACTGAATGAAAGACTCGAAATTGAATGAATCGAAACTCTGTAACTTAACGGGAAAATTACTTATGAAACTGAGACCAGTGCAAATCTATAACCCCGATAAGTACTTGATATAAGTAGTGTGAATACTACTACTGTGCAACTATATTCATGTTCTGTGTCATGAAATAAATTTTGTTTCTGAAATGTTATATGTTGTATATTGCATGACTGTTCAATCTTTGATAAGTAAATCGTGACTCTTGGTATTATGTAATAAATATATTAGCTGCCCGGTATTGGAAGTTCCTTTATGGAACATATATCCGCTCGTTATCCGTGGCCTCTTCGTCATGGGGGCTCATCTCGCTTCAGATCACATCTTGTTTCAGATCACCGTCGTCTGCAGCAGTATCTATTCAGATGCACTGCTCAGATCAGACCGCCATATCTCAGATATCTCGCCTGTGGTTCGCTCTAGTGGTGTTAATGAATACACCGCATATGCTTAATGCAAGAATATGGAAATGAACATGTATCCGAATCTGTCGTAGACTGAAAACTGAATGTGCATAAGATTCTGTTATTGTGCATTGTTAAGATTGGAAATGGGTCATGAATCCGTTTATGAATACGATTATACTCCTGTTATAGAGTGAAAGTTACCTTTGTGATAGGCATCATCTCTGTTGTCATATGTTAATTCGAGTTTGGAGGACCAAACTCTTTATAAGGAGGAATCGTAACAACTCTCGTTACTTAATTCTTGATTAAGTATTGATTACTGTCAAACTGAGACTGAACCTGATTGATAATTGAATTGATTGAAATCTTGAACTAATCGACCGAAATCGAATCGATTGATCAGAATCGCTAAATGCATATTTCCATCATAGTCGTTTATCGATCTGTTCATGCTCGGTAATTTAAATCGCTAATTGAAGGCCTTATCGGCGAATCAAATTGATCGATGTTTTATGATCATTAAAATTAATGTGAATTTATGGTGTATTTAATTGGAAATTGATTTGGCATGATTAAATTAGATTAAAATAAGTTAAATCAAAGAGTTGCCTTATTTACTTAATTGCCATCAAAGTGGGGCCTTTGTTTATTATATGTTGAGCCTTATTACATGCAACCAAAACATTTCTATCACCATTTTGTGAAGAGAGAAACTAGAGAGAGAGAGAAATGAGAGAATTGTGAAATCAACTAGGAAATTGGCTTGTATACTTGAAGAAATTGAAGGGTAATTGCTTAATTGAGCTTCTAATCTTGTGAATGAAGACCTAAGGTAGTGTAATTACCCCTTTGTTTGTGAATTAAACTTGTTCTTGCATGGTTTATGTCAAGTTTGGTGGATTAAGCCATGAAATAGCTTCACATGTTGAAAACATAACATAATTCATGCATGCATGGCCATTTTGGTGCATTTTGAAGTTGAATTCATGGTAAATTGTACATGCATGCTCATATTGTTATTAAAGTACATGTTTTCATTTTGTTTCCCAACTATTGAGCTCATTAGAGCAAGATTTGAACCTTGAATTTGGTTAAAAACTCATGCATTGCATGTTTTGAAAATGTTCTTGAAATGGGTTTGAAAAATGGTTTTAATTGACCCACTCTTGGGCTTTGAATTCATAAATTGAGCTTTCAAACTTGTTATACATTGTTTTGGGAAGCATTTTCCAGAATTTGGGCCCAAGAGGTCGAGAATTGAGTTGAGAATGCTTGGTTTGAGCTTGAAAGGCAAATCTGGAAATTCCAGATTTGGCTTCTTCGCTCGAGCAAAGGATTCCTCGCTCGAGCGACCAACGTTTCCTCTGAGCCACGCTCGAGCGAAGGATTGGTGGCTCGAGCATAAAAATCGAGCATCGAAGCTTTTCTTGTTTCATCAAACCACTCGGCGAAGGATTGTTCGCTCGAAGCGATTGTTCGGCGAAGCCTTTGATTTTTCAACCTCGCCGGCGAAGGAAGGCTCGCCGGCGAGACCCCTTTTCAAGAACTTTTGAAAAATGCTTTCCAAGTGCATCTTTGCATCCTCATCTCATTCTAGGCATTCTTAGGCCTATTTTAAGACATCTTAATGAGGATATAGATGTAGAACACCGAGGCAAATTAGGGTAAGTTATTGATCTTCCCCAATTGTAGCTTAGTGTGTGTTCATCTCATATCTTGTGTAGGGTTGGCTTCCGAGGAGACGCTCTAGCATCAGTAGCCTGTAACTCGTGAGTAACAAATGTGTAAAGATATGTCCAAAATGATTATCTTCAATTGTTTACTTTATTGATGCTTACCTTATTGAGTGTCTATTTTATCGACTGCTTCTTATCGAATCGAATCGAAGGGAAGTTCTGAAATCTTTTTATTTCTTGAATTGACATCGCCATCAATTGAACTGCCCATCGAATCATCGTCAGATACTAAATGAACGTATGAGTTATATTACAATCTGCATAGCATCCTTGGCACCTATCAGCATCGATTTGGAGCAAAGTGCTACATCGAGCCACCTCTAGAATCTACAGAGCTAAGTGCTAATTGGGAGCCACCTCTTGAATCATATCGTGTGTGAGAGATCTGTCGGTTCCCAAGTTTGGAACCACTCATCACTTGTTGTGATGGCCACTCAGATACTGGATATGGAGCAAAGTGCTAATCGAGCCACCTCTAGAATCTACTAGCTAAGTGCTACAAAGGGGAGCCACCTCTTGAATCCGGTATCCAGATATGATAAGGAGCAAAGTGCTAAGTGGGAGCCACCTCTTGAATCACAACACAAGTTGCATTGTCTCGTATAATTGAATCTTTCTCTACTCTGATAGCCATCATTCTTTTTTGGTTTGTTAAGAGGTCTCTTTTTTAACCTCTAGTTTCCATATCATTATACGCCAAGGGATGTACCACATATCACTATTTTAATCAATGATCATGGGCTCAAATATGAGCCACAAACCTAATGACCGATAAACCGATCAAATGACTGGTTTTATCTTGAAAGGACATTTATTCTTAACCCTTTACGCATTACATTATTCATCGGGCTTTAGCTCACCGCTCATATATATATGTACAGCACACGAGCACTTGACAAGAAGAAAAGGTTATTTAGTCTTGTCAAGCTTGACCTATGTGCCTCATTGTGAGGAGGTCGAGCCTACCTTGCCAAGGCTTAGGTGTTTTAGTATTGCCCCCTTGCATTTCTTTACTGCTTTTGTAATAATGAATCAAATGTATACTAAAATGTTCATTTGACCGCTGAGTAGGGATTAAGTCCCTATATTGAGTGTCTGTAAATGATTGTTTAGACTGCTCAATCGTATGAATGCATGAAAAATGTTTTTGGCATTTTTTCACTCAATGGACACTAGTTATTTATTGTATTGGCTTCCGCCAGTACTACTTTTAATTGTATTCTTGTTTAGCAGCCTTGGTAATTTAATTTCTTCGGCACGATTTGCTAAACCCATAGGGCCGGGTTTGGATTGTGACAAGGGCAAACCAACCAACTGGTCACTGTGAGTAATATCAATATTTTGAAACTTGTTGTAACAACCCTCACCACTGTTTACTGATTAACCACTGATTACTGCTAAACTGAGATTGATTATGATAAGTAATTGAGTCGACTGAAATACGGAACTGACTGATTGACTGTACTAGTTTAAATGCATTTCTATCTATTTGACTATTAAACTATCTGTTCATGTTTTATGTTTTAAACTGTAAATTGAAGGCCTTAACGGTAGCCGAATTTGAAATTGATTAGTGATAGGTGTCAATCATAATTTATGTGATTTTTTGGTATATTTAATTGAAATGTGATTTGGTGTGATTAAATTAGATTAAATATTGATAAATTACAAGAGTTGGCCTTATTTACAACTTTGTCACTTAGTGGACTTTCATGAGCCTTTTAGTTGATCTCTAATGCTAGCATTACAACACTTCATCAGCCAATTCTTCTTAGACTTAGCTGACTAGAGAGAGTGAGAGGGAGGAAAGAACTTGATTTCAACTAAATTGCTTGGAAACTTGGTAGAATTGAAGAGAGAATGGGCAAATTGAGCTTCTAGACTTGTAATTGAGAACCCAAGGTAGGATATTCAACCTCTTAATTGTGTCTTTAAGTTGGTTCTTGCATGGTTGATGTCATATTGGAGAGTTAAGTCATGAATTGGTTATAGCATGTTGAATTGTAGCTCAAATCATGCATGCATGTTGCCATTCTTGAGTTTTGAAGTTATTGTTCATGAGATTGTACATGCATGTTCATCTTTTGATCATAGTACATGATTTTACCATGTTTTGGAAGAATTTGGCTCATTAGAGCATGTAATTGCAGCTTTAAATTGGTTTAAACTCATGCATATCATGTTTGAGTTATGTTCATGGAAATTGGTTTGAAATTGGATTTAATTGAACTACATTTGGGCTTTGATTTCTCAAATTGATCTTTGAAACATGTTATATTATGAGTTTTGAAGTGTTTTTCAGAAAATTAGCCCAAAAGGATCGATTTTGGTACATTGAAACTTGGTTTTGAGCTTGAGGTTCAAATATGGAATTTCCAAAATTTGGACTCACGCTCGAGCGGGGAAAGTGGCGCTCAAGCGTGAAATTCGTGCTCCCAGCACTTTGCATTGTTTTGCAGTCCGCTCGAGTGGGGACTTGTGTCACACGCTCGAGCGGGTGTCGAGCGCCCATCGAGCGTGATTTTCACACATCCAGTACTTTTGCTATGTTTTGCAGTACGCTCGAGCGTGGAAAGTGACGCTCGAGCGGGAACCTTTGTCTGCATGTCCGCTCGAGCGGGACCCTGTTTTTCTGAAAATTCTAAAAATGTTTTAAAAGTGCATCTTTGCATCCTCATTCCATTCTAGGCATTCTTAGGCCTAGTTTAAGGCATCTCAATGAGGATATGGATATAGAGCCACACCGAGTCAAGTTAGGGTTTAAGTCTTTGATTTCCGAATGTGAACTTAGTGTGTGTTTATCCTGTAAACTGTGTAGGGTTGGCATCCGGAGACGCTCTAGCTTATCTGTAGCCCAGAACTCTGTGAGTAACAACTATGTAAAGATATGTTCAAATATGAATATCTTCTGAATGGTTAAACTGTATTGTTTCTGAATTGATACTGTTAATTGAATGAATGTATGTCCTCTATTCTGAACTATATTGTGGCATCCATAGCAACTACTGTTACTGTTACTGTTATAGAGATCTCTGTTAGTTCTTATCTTGGAACTTCTGTTTACTATTATGATGGCCATCATTGACTGCTCGGTCTTTCAAGACCCATCATTTCTTATCTTGCTCGCTAATGGATGTACCACATATGACTGTTATGACTGAATGACTGATATACTGAATCAATTGACTATTTTCAATACTGAAAAGGACATTCATTCTTAATCTCTTTACGCATTATGTTATTCACTAGGCTTTAGCTTACTGCTCATATATATATGTAGGTGTTCAGGCACCAGACCGGAGCTAGGAGCGTGGGTTAGACTCCCTTTTGTCAAAGCCAACTACTGTGCCTCATTGCGAGGTTCCGAGCCCGTTCAAGCTACGGCTTTGGGGTGTTTTAGTTTCCCCCCCTTCTATTCTATTTTGTATAGACTGTATAGACTGTTACTGTACTGTTTTAACAGAGATTAAGTCCCTGTCCTGAATGATTGTAAATGTTGTACATACTGTTT
The DNA here is from genome assembly GCA_025200525.1 of Camellia lanceoleosa. Classification (NCBI taxonomy): domain Eukaryota; kingdom Viridiplantae; phylum Streptophyta; class Magnoliopsida; order Ericales; family Theaceae; genus Camellia; species Camellia lanceoleosa. The sequence continues at coordinate 167,966,787 of CM045758.1, read as the reverse complement.
TGCACTGATTGTATATATGTATGAAAAGTCTTTTTGCATACAGACTGTCACAGCTCATTGGACATTGTTTTAATTACTGTTTTGGCTTCCGCCATGCCCCTATACTCTGTAATACCGTCTTCTTGTTAAGGAGGCCTTCGGTAATCACGGATTACTGACCGGTTACGGTGTTAAACCTATAGGGGTGGGTTTGGGTCGTGACACTTGTCATTTGTCCAATTGCTTATTTCTTTATAAGCCATATAAGTGCCAGTTTGAATTATGGACAAATGTTTGTTATGAATAACTCCGGCCAGTTTGACATAAATGAATAGGTCAGAGGCCAATTTGACATGAAAGTTTGAATGGGCCAAAGGCTAGTTTGACATAAATGAATGGGCCAGAGGCCATTTTGACATGAATGAATGGACCAGAGGCCAGTTTGACATAAATGGATGGGCTAGAGGCCAGTTTGACATGAATGAATAGGCCAGAGGCCAGTTTGACATGAAAGTTTGAATGGGCCAAAGGCCAGTCTGACAAATGAAAGATAAATGGGCCAAAGGCCATATGTTTGGAACCACAGTCACTTGACCTAAATTATGTATATATATGTTAAATAGAAATATGAATTGGGCCCAAGGCCGTTTGAAGCATGTTGTTCTACACATCGTTTGTATAACTTCTGTATTTGATATTATTCACTAGGCTATCGCTTACGCTCATTCATGTGTTTGTAGGTGAGCCTGGAGAAGTCCAAACCCAGCCCAAGTGAAGTCTGTGTGGAACAACAAAGGTTTTGAAGAGTCAGCCCTTGTGTCTCATGCACGAGACCCGTCTTCTCCTTTTTGCTATTCTGTTTTATTTTGTCATGTGGGTGAAGTCTTTGAATATGTTGTATATAGTTTTCTTGGGTTGACTTAGACTTATATGATCCTGTATGTATAGAACCTTGTATAGTACATATTTTGTTGTGAGTTATTAATATGCATATGTATGGTTTGTTATAATGTGCTATGTAAGCACAGCTCTATGGACAAAGTTTTAAATTGCTTCCGTTTGGCCCCCATTAACTCTGTTAAAATACTTTTGGTTTGGTTGAGGCTGTAGGTAATCTCATGATTACTGGCCGGTTATGTCCTTAACCCACGGGGGCGGGTTTGGGTCATGATAGCGCGAGCCCGAGTGGTTTCTCTTGCATCTCAGGATGCGTGAAGCGCGACCTTGAGCAGTTTCTACCTCAGGACACATGAAGCGCGAGCTCGAGCAATTTTTCTTGTTTCTCACGATGCGTAAAGCGTGACTTTGAGTAGCTTTTATCTTGGGATGTATGATGCACGAGCCCGAGCAATTTTTCTTATTTCCCAAGATACGTAAAAAGCGACTCCGAGTGGTTGTCCTTCCTCTGTATCTCAAGACGCGTAAAGCGCGACCTTGAGTGATTTTTATCTCGGGATGTGTGAAACACGACCCCGAGCCATTTCATTATTTAATTTCTCAGGATGCATGAAATGTAACCCTAAGCGGTGTTTTCTTTCCTTGTCTCTTGTTTTGGCATGGTCGGAGTGTGTTGTATACCTTTTTGCAGGGAACCTGTGTTGGTTTTATGCTTGAAGCTGCTCATTCATATTTTATTATCTCGTTATCTTGCTTATTACATCATCTTGCATGATCATAAGTTTTCAAAATAACTGGCTTCGCGAAGCGTGTTAGTCCAGCTTTCAATGTTTTTGTGCATATCATTTGCATCTTGCCCCAGAACTACGCTGGTTTGATTCCTTGCAAAGGGATACGTAGGTAGCCTGCGGGTGTAACCATTTATTTCTATCTTGATTGTTTGTCCAAGTCTTATAACCTTGTCAAAATGGGTCCTCTTCGGGTTTTGACATTCACTCACATCATTTCATGACTCTGAGTTCTATCAAAGAGGGGCAACTGTAGACACCCTATTTTTTATGGCCCTTACGACTTAGACGTCATCACTTGCACACCAAATGATGAGTCTATATGCTCGTCAAGTGCTTAAAGCCCTTATCGTAACACCATAGCTTTGAGCCTTTCAACCTTGCACACCAGTTACCTCATTTTTTGACCAAACCTAGTGTTATTCAAGCCTGCAAACTCTGGTGGCCGGCAGGCCACCTATTTGGGCTGCTGGCCATCACTCTTGGTTACCGGCCACTAATGTGGCCTATCGACCACCAGTGATGGCCGGTCGACCATCAATGTCTTTTGCAGATATTTTGTGACAGCTGTGGCAACTATTTGCACAGATGCTTGCATCCACTCCCACGTGTATGATTGGATGTTTATGAGGGAAATTCATGTTTTTCATATATAGAGGGCCTCTCTCTCATGTTTTAAGGTTAGAAAAATTTTGGGGAAAATTTTTTCCTCTCTCTCTACAATTTTCTCTCTTTCTTGCAAATTTCTTAACCCTTGCTTACATATCCTTCACCTTTTCCTATACACTCTTAACCAAACCTCTCCATCTTTGAGAAGAGGTATCTTTGAGCCTTGTTTAAGCTCTTGAGGGTGTATTTGCCTTGGTTTATTGCTTGGAATTGATTTTCTCTTCTAGAGGTATAAAGCTCTGCCTCTTTACTTACTTTATCTACTCTTTTTCTTGCTATTTTCCAATTGTTTTTGGGCTATAAAAACTCTATATTTTTGGGCTGAAACTTGGGTTTTAAGGCCAATAAAGGTTGAGGGGTGGTTCACCTTTCTTTACACCTTGTCTTCAAGGCCTTTACCCTTGTGTTTACCACCTTTACACTATCTTTTTTTGAGCTTTTAAACACTGATTTTCAGAGTTATTTTAGTGGCTAAAATCATGGTTTGAAGTTCAAAATTGGAGTGGTTAGCCTCCCCTTCTTGTCTTTTGCTTACTAGTCTAGCATGCTCCATATCTTAGCTTATTGTTCTAGCTATTTTTATCTTAATTCTAGCATGTTTCAAGACTTATTTAGTACTGTTTTAGGAATGTTTGTAAGTGTTTATTACATTTGAGTTTTGTTTTGCATGCTTATAGTGTAATTGTCCTCATGAGTTTGGTGTTTTAGGCCTTAGACACGATCTTATTTGAGTTGATTGCATTTATTTATGGCTTTCCATACTTGTGATCACTCTCAATCATCTCTGCAACCTCCCTAATTTCTTGGCTTTTGTTTTACTTTGAAAGTGGTTTCAAACTACTTGATTGTTTAAGCATGAGATTGAGATGACATGCTTAATGGTTTAATCCCTTTGGGGGTTCATTACCAATGGTATGATGTCTCTTTCATACCCAAAGCAACTCTTGGTTTGAACCTTGTTTCCATTAGAGGACTTAAATTTACCTTTGAACTCAATTTATTAAAGAATGGATGGTAATCTAAAATAAAGTAATAAAATTGAGGCTACAAAAGGTACAAGATAATAACTTGTTTGGGTTCAACTGGACGTTAATTGAACCCTCTAGTCTTAAGTCGTTTCATACTCATTAGTGATTAAAACAGTTCAAGATTCATTGTCAACTACTTCCCTTGATTAATTCATGAAAGGGAGGTGGTTTTGAGAGTCTCATTTTCGTTGTATTTATTGAAGTTATACATGTTGGTTCATAAGCCATCATGTAATGAAATTGCTTGAATTGGTGGTTTGTGGACCAATGTTTGTTTACTCCTTTGATTTGTTCATGATAAGGAGGGATAAATTGTGAAAACAAACCCTTGAGAATATCCTGTGCATGTTCTGTTTGTTCTCTATTACAGCAAGATGAACTGTGCGGCAATGGTTGGCAGGCCATCACTCGTGGCCGGCCGGCTACCTTTGGAAAATCCAACATTGTGTTTTTGCGGCAGAACAGAGACATTCTGGAGGTGGACAAAGGTGTAAGTGTTCTACTGTGGAATAGAGGCTTTCTAGAAGCAAAACAACAGCCTTTTCGGGTGGAAATCGAGCATGTGGATGAGCATTCCTCGCGTACTGAGCCTGTTTAAGTTTAAATATTTAGCTTAGATATTTGTTGTAATTAATTAGTTGTAGCTAGTTAATTTAGTAAAGTGTTGTAATTAATTAGTTAGTTAATTAGTTGTTAGATTCCATCTTGTAATTATTTTAATTAGCTAGATTAGTTAATTAATTCGGTTTGTAATAATTAGTTAATTAGATTAGTTATTTATTTATTTGTTTTGTAATAATTGGCTTAGCTTAGCTTAGTTTTAATTAGTTAGCTAGTTAATTCATTTGGACTCTTCTTCGTGAGAGCGCAATGTTATAATGATATGTATGTCTTTGAACCCACGTCTTTCTCCCTTTTATTTAACTGCTTAAGATGGTTAGTTTAGGGATATCATGTTTTGTTTAGCATTCTCCATATTTGCATCCACTTGTATTGCATGCATTGAGACTCGGTTCATCATTCTAACTTGCATTGTTAGTTTAAATACTTCTTTGAATACGTGCTTAGATCATATATTATCAAATTGATTCATATGCCATATTAGTAGCCGAGCCTATTACTCGCTTTAGCATATCACATGCGTGTGATTGTTGCCATGTTTATCATGCTTTCCATGAGGCTAATTGCTTAAGTGCTACAAACTATGTTAAATGCCTATGGATGAAGGCTAATTGCTTGAATTGGAATAATTTGAGTATTGTTTATATACGATCACTTTTTCAAGTGGTACATATTCGAAACAATTTTCCAAACAAACATGAATCAAGTGTTCCAATTCCTGCAAGTTAGTCTATACTTGTGTGTGTGCGCATCACATAGTAATGCTAGCCTAATAAACTAGAACAAGAGCATAAAATGTACAAAAGATTGATATCATGATTAGTAGAGGCCGATCTTTGATCGAGCGAGCAGGGGTGCTCAATTCATGACTTTTTCCTCTCGTACCTAAGTTCCTGAGCCGAGATAATATTGGTGATGATGGACACATGGCCTTGGACACAAGTCATGGGTTTTCTAAATTTTCCAAAAATAAAATATTTAGGTGGCGACTCTGTATTTGACAAAGCAGTCCATTTTTGACAATTTGATTCAAAATCGATTTTTCAAAAGATTTTCCGGATTAGGACTTTTTGGTGATTATCTATTTTCACATTGCACTTGTGGAATCAAATTCAGAATCGCAAGAGTTTGATATTGTAGGGTTTATTCGTCTTCCGAAAGGGGGCGTGAAAAGTCGAGCTACAGTCGACTTTAGCAAAAGTTAGAGCGTAAAAAGAGAGAGTTAAGACTCGAGTGAACTTGAACCGAACTATGTAAGGCCTGATTCCCATCTTTGGGATACGTAGGCAACTTCATCTTGAAGTTCGGCCGTAACCATCTCCAACTCAACTATCTTATTCATTCATATTTGATTAGGCCATCTTTCTCCATTATCAGTTAGTACGGTTGTGTAATCTTTATGTTGGTAGAAGGGTTGGTACAGTGGATGCAGTTATGGGCAATCATGATTTGTTGATTCAGGGATTTACATCTTGAGGATGGGTTTTGAGTGTGTTAGGTAATGACCATTTCTGGGGATGGTTTTGAAAAGTTTTAACAAAAGCTGATTTTTCTCAAAATTGTACACTTTTACAACTTGGATCATATTTGGGACCAAAAGGAAAATTTTTAATACTCGCAACTTAATTTTATTGATTTCAATGCAAGTACATTCTCCAACTCTCTGATTTAGATCAAAGTTGTTTTTGCATCATAAAAGTTGAAAAGAAAGATCAAAGCAGTAAAACTAGGGGCACGGCTAAGTCAGGTAGCTCTATGTCTTCCGCTTGCACTCGTGGAAATTTTTGTAGCTAAAGATTGCCCAACTTGTTCCTCATCCTTGAGCCAAGCCAAGCATTCACCAGAAAGGGCGTAACTGAAGTTAGGGGCAAGGGCTAGAAGCTTCCTCATCGTCCAAGCAGGGAGGTATCGAGGCAAGTGTGAATCACAGATGGGAAATGAAGCCGGGTATTTCACCCCCTCATCTGGACATGTCTGATCATGCCTGAACTAGTGTCTGGATCAAACGGAGAAATAAAACACGTAGTGTGTGAGGCCAATCAACTGTATGCTCGGCTGTTAGGGCATGCTATAGCTTATCTCAATCAAATTGAGCCAAGGGTAGCGCCAAGTGATGTCAGCTGCAGATTTGCTACACATCTAGTCACACCACAACCCTTCTGAAGGAAAATCCACTAATCGTTGGCGAAAGAAGTAAGCTCGGGCTGAGTACTAGGGGCAAGGGTCCACCACTTTCAGTTTATCCATAAGCCATACCTGGGGAGGGATAAAAATAAGAGAGATTAATGAATAGAGAGGTGTACAATGAGGGAAAAAATAAGGAAGGGGTTTTGAGAGAAAAATAGAGATTGAGTGTCGAGTGATGCGAGGAATCATAAATCAGAAGGGTGGGCACCAATACCTAAAGAAGTAGCAGACTCCCTACAAATTGTGTAGTTTCTCGCCAACGGAAGGCATCCAAACCCATCAAGGTTTTGGCCAAGGCCAGGCCCATGTAACTCTTACCCTCTTTCAGACATTGGGCCACTTCAATCAATCGGATGTTGGCTCCACTGAAACTAGGGACAAGGAGGAATTGCATAAGTAAACATAAACAGAGAGCATGTTACCGATAACCTCACTAGAGAAGGTCACTCCTGTCTCCAATATCGGAAAATCGATGAACTAAACCTGGGATGTCCAACTCCCCATTATGTGCCAAGGACCGAGCCTCGTATAAGGGAAGCCCACACATCCGTTCCAAAGCTTGGGCATGACCAAAATGAGGCTGAGGCATCATTTCTTCGTCACACCGGGATTCCATCAATGCTTAAAATTCTTCTATCGTCAGACACATCTCTTATGATCCGAAGCGAAACATATGTGTGATTGGGTTCTTGCATTGAGTAGCATCATGGAGGAATGGAAAACAAAGCAAAGTACAGATCAGAGGAAAAAGAGTGTTTAGGCCAAAACTGGGAAAGTTCACCTTTTCCGAGCCGTCCAAAGTAGCTATCCAATCTCAGAGCCTAATGTTGAGAAGAGTCTCCATCTTGAGAGAAAAATACCAAGGACTTGCTATTCTACCAGAAAAACAGCATGGGAGCACCATTTATAGAGTTTGAGAAGAAATAGTGCATGACAGCTGGACAGCATTGACCGACCTCATTTTTGGGCCCAACCGTACTTCATTAAAGCCCGACCGTGTCTATTGGGACCCGACCGGGTCTAAATGTTGACCTAGGTTAGTGCAGTTGCACAAAAGGGCTGGCCTTTGCTTTGGTGTACTATGGCTGTATTTTGAGTCCTGTGTTATTTAGACCAAGTGTTTTTAGTATTTTCGAATTGTTTTCATTTCGTTTTCGTGTTATCGAGTTGTATTTTATATTTTGACTGGTTATAAATTGTTATCCGATTCAAGAATCAATTCAAGAACAAGCATTCACAGTTGTTAACCGTCTTGTACAAGAATATCATGCAAACGACATTCATTCATCACATATCACGCCAGAGATCACTGCAAAAATCTATTTTTTTATAAACTGGTGGGTCCAACCCCGATCATTATTTACAAAGGCCAAAAACAAAAGAAAAGTCTTCAAAAAAAAAATACATAAGTCTATCTAAAGCTGTATAGTTCCCAACTACAAAGCAAAAGGAAAAATGAAAAATCAATAACCCATCCTTGCTCTCTTTCTCCTCGGCTGTGAAGGAGGTGCATCACTGTCATCACTGGGACTGCTAGACTGTATGTCGACTTCCTTCCCTTCCACCTTGGAGGACGTGTACTCCTCGAAAGACTCCTAAGGAGGTGAGCGCTATCTCACTTTGCCTCTCCCTCGGTTAACTCCTTCTCTGCCCTCGTTGGGTCTCGTCTCCGTCTCCTAACTGGAGGAGATCCTACAGGTGCAACTGGTGCTAGCTCAAGCTGAAAAAAGAAAGGAAAAAGAGAGATTATAGATATCAGAAGAGACCACCAGAGTTGTGAACAAGATTGTTGTCATGACCCAAACTCGCCCCTATAGGTTTAGCGTCGTAACCGACCAATAATCCTTGGATTACCAAAGGCCTCTGAACTGATTGTCATAAAATCCAGGGACTAGCAGATGCAAATACATAAATATAATTGTCCAATGAGCTGTGCAGACTTATATGAGGTAGAATCTTTAAAACTTTATATATACATATCCAAAAATCAATCACACGTTATACCCACACACTTAACTTCAACATCTTAAGTATAGCCAACAAAACAAACAAAGTCTTATATACAGAAACAACCAGAGCTTATAACATGCGACACATCAAGAACCTTCACGTGAGGCATGGTGGTTAGCTTGACAAAACAGAAGTCAGATAGAAGCCCTTAGGCTTGGTCCTGTACACGCTCACCTACATATACATATATACAAACAGTGAGCTAAAGCCTAGTGAATAACATTAACGTAAAGAGGTTAGTGAACGGATTCCGAACATATCATATCCATAAAATATATCATAAAAGAACCTATTCTTATGTCCGAACATAATAATGGTACATCTCACAGAACACATCACATCGTCATCCGACTAGAGTAATCGGTTCCAGATACCGATTAAACGCATATCACCACATTGAAGTAGCTAACGAGATCTCGTAATCACATATATGTCATGGACCCGCATTAACATGCCGTCCCCCATAACTTGGGACTATCTATGGATGCCATAATAGATTTCAAACATAGGACATGTGTTCACGTAAACAAATATCTTTTCAGAAATCATAACTTATCAAATCACATTTGGAACATAATTCATATGAACATATCTTTACAATAACGTTACTCACAGTGGGCTACCAGAAACGGTCAATCAATCTTCGAACGTTGACCTACAAACACAAAAGTACATAACACAAACGTATCTTATCATTACGCATGCACTTGGCCATTATGGCTTAACTCTCTTTACATGGGTTCCTTATTCAGTCCAATACTCATAATGTGTACATGTGAATCACATTGTCAGATCTCGAATTTGATTTCTAATTCAATTACTCATGACATTTCTTAGCTTAATACTCTTTAATCACTCATAATTCATGCCAAAATATGATTAGAAAATGATGGGAACAAAAATATGAACACAGAATGTCTTTGAAAAAAAAATGCTAAATTTGGCCTGGAGGCTCAAGCGCACCTTTAGTCGTTCGAGCAAACTGCTTTGCTTACAAAAGTACTGGATAGGTGAAAAATACACTCGAGCGACAACTCCTACGCTTGAGCCACCAAGTGGTTTCTCAAGCGGTTTGTAATAGACTACAAAACTACTGGATGCTCGAAATGTCCGCTCGAGTGGCAAATCCTTTGCTCGAGCGACTTGCAAAAATCCTGGGTTTTCAAAACAGAGTTTTAAGTGTCCAAATGCGAAGTCAAAGGCAAAGCTCATGCATGGCTTGTTTTTAAAGCTTGAAAAATTTTCCAAAAATATAAATACATGATCCTTTACAACCCTTTGTTCAACACTCTTGAATTTAACGAAAATTGGGTTCAAAACCTCCATGCATGTAAGTTTCATAAACTCTTTTTCTCAAATTCCATGTCTTTAACAAAATTGAGCTTTAAGGCTTCAAGGATATACAAAACTCCTTGTCAAAACATGATTTTAAGAGGTAATATATGGTGATTCAAACATGCATGTGCCAATTATCCATAATTTCTACATGAATGATCAAAATCGAACTTGACATGGCAAAACCTAACATGTTTAGGCATGCATGTAGAATTCTCTTCTTAATTCTTTTCTAAGACTTCTCAAACATAGAATTTACTTACAAAACTTGGTGCAATATGCATGCATGTACATTTCATCCTCCAAATTCAACACAAATGATGAAGCTTATAGCTAACATGATGATTTAACACCTACATGAGAATGCACATATGAATCACAACCCAATTCTTCATTCTAAGCTCAATTTACACATTTAAACACATAATCTTCATGTTTTTCTCATGTTTGATAGCTTAGATTCATAAATTGGAGGTTGAGTTCTTACCTAGACTCTTTAGACACTCTAGTTCTAGCACAATCTTTGATCAATTCAAGCTATATCTTCAAGTTCTTCTCAAATACACACTTTCTCACTCTACACTTGAGCTCATTCTCTCTCTAAACTTGATTTTTAGATTTTTGCACTAAGAAGATAAAGAAGATATGAGCTCAAATGAGCTTAAGGGTCATGTTTATATAGTTGTAGTGGCTTAATACAATAATTAAAACATTTGGCCAACCAAACACAACTTAATTAATTAATTAAACTGAATCAGTTTTTAATAAAATTTGTCATATGATTCTAAAAATTCAGAATAACATTTCAGTTATGAATATCGATCAGGCTTTCAATTTTCAAATCAAAATAGTATTCCTGATAGATATTACTACGAGTAACAAATATAAAGGCAAATAACATACAAAGTATGTTATAAACACATAATTTGTTTTAACCACTCAATTAACATCCTTAAGTACGAATTAGTAGTTAATTACAGATCGGGGTTGTTACAATTGTAATGACCGTAAACTAGGGGCAATGTGTACCTCGATCCCATGGATAGCTAGAGTAGTCTATCTCTTCCGTATCATCAGGAGTAGTCTATCAATTGTCTAGAGGAGGTCATCTCTATATGCCACAAGCACCTGCAAAAGGTGTGAGAATATGAGACAAGATGATGGTATACAGTGGGTAGAAGTGAGCATAGTGAACAGCAAGTAATAAAACATAATAGCAAGAAAATAATGAAGCACGGTGGAAGGTACAGTGAGCTACATATAGAGATGTGTACCTGCTCGATACCAGGAGCGATCACCAATCTGTAATCCCTCTCCTCAATATACTCAAGGGGGATATGCTCAATCACCTTACTCGGCTACATGTTGTAGACACCCCATTTTTGACCGACCTTAAGACTCAAACGTCACCGATTGAGCGCTTGGTGATGTTGTATATTGTGCTCGTTCTGAGGTTGCAGAGTCTCGGCTGCGAGCCTTGCCTCTGGACTTCCGGACTGTTTTGTGCCATGCCTCGGTTATAACCAGCCTCGTTTTGTTTTCTTCGAAGGGAGGAGAGGTCCCAGAGACCATCTCTGGGTCAGAGGCTACGCTTTCATGGTCGAGGCCATTTTTCCCGCTTGAGGCTCGGTTCCCGATTTTGAGCCGTCGCCGTGTCCTGGGCCGACCGCTTAACCACCTCCGTTTGCTCTGGTTTTTGGCATGCACCTTATTTCCTCCCTTTTGAGGGACACTGTGGCCCGAGAGACCAACTTCGTGGTCGAACGCCACCTCCGGTGCTTAATAGTCAGTTTTCAGGCCCCTGGACCACGCGTTTTGGCCCCCAAACCTTTGTTTTGCATCGGTTTGGGTCCATTTTTGGTAGGGACCTTATTTTCATTGTTAGAAAGGTTGTAGAGGGATGGGAGGCCAGCAATTGTTCTAAAGACCAGCTTTATTCCTTCATCGCTCTTCATCGCCCGTTTTCTTCACTAGAAAGTTGACTTTTTCCATTCTCTGGCCACTTTTTCTGACTTTCCACCACACCATTGTGTTGTACACAACTAGGAGGCCACCAATATGGATAGGCTGGCCATCAACTCTTCTTGACCCTTTTGAACCCCTCTAAAAAGTTGATTTTTCTCTCTCTTGGGTCACATTTCCTGGTTTTTCTCCATATAGCTGTGTTGTACACACATGGGAGGCCACCTTTTTGGGGTGGCCGGCCACTAACTTTGCTTGAACCTTTTTGGGGTGGCCGGCCACTAGCTTTCCCCCCTTCTCCCTCCATTTTCACTATTCAAAGCTCCAAAACCCTAAGATTCTTACACCATTTACACTACAACCCATAGCACAACACCACCATCATCCATTACAACACCTTGGAAGCCATTTGCAAAGGTTGGAAGCTCAGAATTTTGGACCAAAAGCTACTGGAGGTCAGCTCTTCAAGGGTAAGCATCTATTCCCCTTAAACTTGCATTTTTTGCTTCATTTATAAGCCATACTTGCAAGCATTTTTGGGCTCCGACCTGAACTATAATTAGTCTTATTTTGAGCTCATCTTCATGTTTGATCAAGGACTTTTCTCTGTTTGAAGCCATTTGCTACCCCTTTCCCTTTATCTGTCTTTTAGGGCTGTTTCTTGCATGATATGTTAGCCCTGTTGGTAAGCATTTCTGGGCTTCGAGCAAAACTATAAAGTGATTTTCTTTGAGCCTCTCCTAAAATTTCTTGAAGGTCTCTTCACTGTTTGAGGCCAGATACTGCCTCTTGCCTTTTATCTCTTTTTTGGGGCCATTTTTATATCATATTGTAGCCTTACTTGTGAGCATATTTGAGACTTGACATAAACTGTAAAGTGTCTTTTCTTGAGCCCCTCTTCAACTTTGTTGAGGGGCACTTCTCTTTTTGAGGTCATTTACTGCCCTGTTTGTTCATTCTCTCTTTTAGGGCTGTTTTTGCATGATATATTAGCCCTGTTTGTGAGCCTTTTTTGGACATCGACCTAAACTGAAAAAAGTCTTGTTTTGACATCATCTTCATGTTTGATTAAGGTCTATTCTCTGTTTGGGGTCATCTTCCCCTATGCATGCTTCATTCTTTCATGATTAGGGCTATGCATTAGAGCACTTGCATTGGCCAAGGTTTGGCCTCTTAGCCACTAAAATCCAGTGAATTTTCAGTGGCTAACACACTGTTTTGAGCCTCCAAAGCAGGGGGGGTGACCCCCTCTCACCTTGTTTTGTTTGATGGTCATTTTGGCCTTCCAAAGAGGCCCTATCTTGCATGCTTTGTTGATTGATTTCAGGGCCAATTTGACGAGTTTTAGGGCTACAATATTTGATTTCCAGAGTTAATTTTGCCATGCTAAGTGTCCTTGATGTATGTGCTTAATAACCCCTTTGTATGCTCTCCAAAAGAACCCATCATTTGTGCATGTGTTGGCTGCATTTCAGAGGTTATTTGGCCATATTTTGGCATATTTTGTTCACTTATTTTTTCTAGTTTGATGAGTTCTCACTTGCATCATGTACATGCCATGTAACCCATGTTTACTAGTCAAACTTGCATGCTATGTTAGGCCATCTTGCTAGCATCTTTTGATCATGCTTTGAACTAGAAATGTTCATATTTTGGGACTGCCTTGGTTCTGTCTTTATGCCTCATGATCAAATAATGCATTCTTTGTATAGCTACAAGTCAATATATGTGCTTAGTTTCGTGTTTCGGGGCTCATCTCATGCATCGGGTGCCATTTATCCATGTTTCGGGATCATTTTGTATCACATTTCAGTGCTGGAACTTGCATGTTTGTATGCCATATTTCATGCCTTGCCATGCCTTGTTAGAGTGGCATTCGTGCCTTAGGTTCGGTCCTCGGTTTGCGTGCATGCGTGCACGCATCTCCAGTGTCTCATTTTCATCTTATGGCTGCTGATGTAAGTGTGGCTGAGGTCCACTTACATTGGTGTAAGTCCATTGTGTATTGTGTATGCCATTTCGATTCATAAGCATTGTGTATGCTAGGTTGCATGTTAGAGCATCGCGTATGCCATGTTACATCGTGCATTGCGTATGTCATTCCACAGCATTACGTATGCAAGGTTGCATGTTTGGATTGCATTCATGCATGTCATGTATATTGCATTGTGTTTGGGATAGGAGTTAGCCCGAGCATGGGAAACGAGGGACGTTTCGTACTCCGAGTGACGGAACGTGTCTCAATTCCCGGTCATCGAGACTCCGGATTATCCATGATGGAGTCTCAGTCTTGTTGTGTTTATGTGTGCATTCATTTCATATTAAGTCGTGCAAATCGACTCCTCGGCCATCATGCATCAAGATGCGTGATTGGTGGCACGAGGATCGAGGACTACACTCCCTGAAGAGTAGTCAAGCATACATATATGAAAATACATTGCCATGCCCCTTTCCTGTTCTCTGTTGCAGAAAATCAAGACTCAACAGCCTTTCAGAGCTTTACACAATATTCCGGGTTTAATTGTAAACAAAGGCTAATTGGGGCATCGCAATGGATTTTCGCGTAAGGCAACCTGAACATGCATCATTCATCATCCGGAGCAGAGTTGAGGCAGTCCCTAGCTTGCATGATAATTTACTGCTTTCTTAGATTAATTTGTTAATTAATTAGGGTTTTGTACTTATTTGGACTGTATTATTTATTCGGGACTGTATTATTTATTCGGACCCTCCGAGCGAGGGCACAACTGTAATAAGTGTGTGTGTGTGTGTGTTGTATGTCTTCCAACCCCACGTCTTTCTCCCTTTTATTTACCAGCTTATGATGGTTATAATAGGGCACGTTTCAATTAGCATACAATATGATAGCATGTTTGCATTCATTCATCTGTTTTGCATGCACCGGGCTCGGCGCATCATAACTCACTGCATTGTATTTCAATTCCAAGTTGAATACTTGTTAGCTGTAGCATTCCATATGCCATGTTTAGAACAGCCGAGCCCGCTATAGTTACATTTTTGCACGTGTTGCATTAGGCATTTCTGTATAATTAGGATCATGTATGGATTTCTAATTAACTTCTGTTTTGGCTTGGAGTACTCGGTAAGTTTTTATGCTTTGGCATCCTTGCATGCGTGTGAGTGACTGCCATGATAACATGCTTACCATGAGGTTATGTGCTTATGTGATATAACTCCTTGAATGCCTGTGGGTGAAGGTTGGGTTATTTGGATTGGAACAATTCATTCATTGTGAGTTTTAAGCCCACTAGATAGTGGCAAAATCATGTTTTTCTAAGCCCACCTGAGGGTGGCAAAATCTACATTTTAAGCCTACTTGTAAGTAGCAAACCATCTTTCAAAAACGAACATGAAATGATTTGTTCCAATTCAGGCGACCTGGTCTATACTTGTATGCTGTGCGCATTACATAGTAAATCTAGGCTAATAACCGTAATAAGAATGCATAATGTTTTCAAAACTTGATATCATGGTTAGTAGAGGCCGATCTTTGATCGAGGGAGCGGGGGTGCTCACGAAGTGACCTTCGCCAATCGTACCCAAGTTTCCGAGCCGAGGCAACTTTGGTGATGACGGACACGTGGCCTTAGGTACGAGTCAGGGTTTCCTAAATTTTCCAAAAATAAAATATTTAGGTGGCGACTCTGTATCTGGCAAAATAGTCCATGTTTGGCACTTCTTTCAAAAAAATCTATTTTCTCAAAAATGATTTGCCGGATTTGGACTCTTTGGTTTAGATTGAGAATCGTGACAATTTGAGTCCGAACTGTAGTGAGCCCAAAATGAACAGAACGGGACATCATCCCTCCCGGGGCGTTCTGGGACGTCCTACAGTTTCTGGCGACTCTGCTGGGGATTTAGAGAGCTTGACTCGAACTCATGATATCTTGTTTTGATTACACTTACGTGTTTCTTTGCATTGCATTTGCATTGGTGCGCCTAGGACACTGTGTTTGCCATATGCTATTCCTGAGTGGTTTGTCAGAGGCTGCGTGCCATAAGGCTTACCGGTTACGGGCTCTGCCAGTATGGAAACACAAACCCCAGTTTTACCGGGGCACCCTTTTGACCATTCGACCTAGTGCATATTTGGAATCCGTAGTGACCATTCCAAAATAGGACAGGTTGCTTACCCGATCATAGGTTGATTGAAACCGCTGCGTGCGTAGTGAAACTGTGATACCCCTGTCCCGTAATATGTTAATCGGTCCTTGATGTGAGTATGATTATGTGTTTAATATGATTTTGTGTGCCATTATGTGGAAATATGTGATTTTGAAATTCTATCTGTTCACCGTAGGAATATCTGTTTGAATAATTTGCTTTGGGAATTAAATTGAGGGCCCTATCGGCTACAGAACCCGAAATTAATTACGTCATTGTGATTGGTATAATTTTTAGAGCCTACGGTGAAATTTAATTAGAAATTGATTCTGGTCATATTAAACTGATTAAATTGATGAATTAGAGTCCAACTACTTTATTATTTTAATGTTGGCCTTAGTGGGTTTTGTTGTCAAGGCTTTAAACACTCAATCTCTCTCTCCCTAGCCTCATTTTGACTGATGATAAACTCAAAGAAGAGAGAAGAGGGTCAATTGGAAGAAGAGAGAGTAGGAGATTGAGGGTTTGGCTTAAAGCTTGGAAATTTTGGAGATTTAGCTCAAGAATTGACTACAGCTTAAAAGATCAAAACTTCTAGGTGAGTAATTCTTGAATTATAGTTTGTAATTTTGTGTGTCAAAGCTAATTTGGTGATCAAGAGTAAGTTTGAAATGGAATTGGGTTGGTTTTGTTGAATTGAAGCTTAATATGTGCATGCATGTAAGGAAGTACCTTGAATTTGCATGTTTGAGCATGAAGATGTATAATCCATGTGCAATTTAAATTGGAGCTTATGTTTTGATCACCATTTATGTTATCTAAGTTGAGATTGTGGCTAATTCATCACATGCATGTACAAATTGTATGAATGGGAGCTTGAATGCATGAATTTATATATTGTAAATGAGTTTGATGGGAGATTGGGGCATGCATGTGCTTTATTTGTGAAATTAAGCCTCATAATGTTATAATCTTGCATTGGTGCCATGTTAGTATGATTATATTTGAGATTTGGACCATTGCATGCAAGTAAGGTAGCTGGGAAAATTGAATTGGAGCTTAAGAACACAACCTGGAATTTCTAGAATTTTGCCCCCCGCCCGGGGGGGGGAAGTGCCGCCCGAGCGGAGGATTCGAGCTCCCAGCATTTTTGGCAGACATGGCTCTGCCGAGCGGGGAGTTGACGCCGAAAGGAGCTATGTAGACAGCGATCGCCGAGCGGCGAGTTCACGCCGAAGGGGATTTGAGGTAACCAGCACTTTTGCAGGCTTAAGGGTCCGCTGAAGTGGAAGTCCACGCCGAAGGGGACCCCTGCTTCAAATTCTGAAAATGCATTATGTGTTGTATTTTCCGTTTTCTTTCACTTGTAAGCACTCTTAGGCATATGTTAAGCATTGTAAATGAGTTAATGAGATAAGAATAAAGCCTAAAGAGGAATATGTGAATTAAAGAACGGATTGAACCGTTAGTGATCCTTTTGTGTTCATGAAATATGTAGGGTCAAGCTCCAGGGCAAATCCACAAGCTGATCACTGTGAGTAGTATCGATATTTTGAAGTTTGTCAATTGTCCAATTGCTTATTCCCTTATAATTTTGCTAGTTTGAATTATGGACAAACGATTGACATAAATGATTGGGTCGAAGGCCGATTGACATAAATGATTGGGCTGAAGGCCGATTGATGAATGATTGGGCCGAAGTCCGATTGACATAAGTGATTGGGCCGAAGGCTAATTGATAAATGATTGCGCCAAAGGCCGATTGATAAATGATTGAGCCAAAGGCCGATTGATAAATGATTGGGCCGAAGGCCGATTGACATGAATGAATGGGCCAGAGGCCGTTTTGACACGAATGAAAGTTTGAAAGGCCTAAAGGCCAGTTTGATATAGATGATAGTCTGACAAGAATGATAAGTCTAAAATGAATGATAGTCTGTCACGAATGGAAGATAAATGGGCCGAGGGCCAGTATGTTTAGAACCATAGTTACTTGACTTAAATTGTGTATGTATATGATAAATGGAAATATGATATGAAGTGGGCCCAAGGCCGTTTGAAGCATGTTGTTCTACATATTGTTTGTATATCTTCTTTATCTGATGTTATTCACTAGGCTTTCGCTCACACTCATTCATGTGTTTGTAGGTGAGCCAAGAGAGGTCCAAAACCAGCCCCGGTGATATTGTGAGAAACAGTTAGAGTTTTGAAGAGTCAGCCCTTGCGTCTCACGCACGAGACACGCGCCTTCGCCTTTTCGTTATGTATTTATATTTTGTCAGGTTGGTGAAGTCTTTGAATGTGTTTGTATATAGTTTTGTTTGGCTGACTTAGATTCGAGTGATCCGCCAGGCTGTAATTTTATGTTATTCCATTTTCTGATGTGAGTTATTAACATAGGTATGTAATGATGTGCATATAAGCACGGCTCTATGGACAAAGTTTCAAATTGCTTCCGTTTGGCCCCCATGAACTTTGTTAAAATACGTTTGGTTTGGTTTGAGGCCGTAGGTAATCGCATGATTACTGGCCGGTTATGTCCTTAACCCATGGGGGCAGGGTTCGGGTCATGACAGAGTGGTATCAGAGCACGAGTTAATAACTCACACACTTGTCCAAAAGAGCAATAAACGTCTAGATAAGATCTAGGATGCATTCATGTGATAAGAATGAATCTGGAAGGCATCAAGAATATGCTTAATTGTTTCGATATGAACAGTTACGTGCTATAAATTCGTGAATTGTTTGCATTGTAAACTATGGGAATATGTATGCTTTCTGGTATATGCATGCTTGTGAATCTTTTGCATAAAGTATAATGCAAGTTTAATCAGATGGTAAGTAATAACTCTGTAAGGTTATGTTTGACTATAATTATTTTCTGTTGATATGAAATGATAAGTTTCTGAGATGCCATGTTTTGTATGAATGAAAGATTGGCCAAATTTTCCTTGAACGTAATTGTGGTATCCTTAGCGGAGGCCCTCGCCCAAGGGACATAATATTGTGGCTTATGGTCATGAGGCCCTAACCCGGGGGAAATAATACCGTGGCACAGGCCTTCGCCCGGGGGAAACAATACCGTGGCCTATGTATGAGATATGTTATCCGGTACCAGAGGTTCCATTATGAAACTTGATATGCTTGACGAACATGATATGTTACGCTAAAGGAAGTACGACACATGATTTGAACATGAGATATGAATCGTTACACTAATGTGTATAACAAGTTTGTTTTGTTATAATGCACATACATGAATATATGAATCATGAAAAGTTGTTATGTGCATTCAATTCTGCCTACGGGTGTCTATGTGAAATATGAACATGATTTGAGTATATATTTACTTAGTAAATGTTTAGCGTGCGATATCTGATAAGTATGCAATTATCTGTTACGTATGTGATTAATTGCGTACGGTATGTGAAATGAGAATATGAAGACGTGTCTATGTACAAATGTGACTATGTGCTTATTTTTGTATTGGACATCCCGGTATTTGGCATGATTTAATAAGAGTTTGTGTATGTAGACACCCTATTTTTGACCGTCCTCAAGACTTGGACATCAGCGCTTGAACACTCGGTGATTATCCATGTTCGTGTTCGTTTGGAGTTCCCGGAGTTCTCGGCTACGCGCCTTGCCTCAGGACCTCCGAACTTGACCGTTTCGTGTCTGGTTTTGCACTAAACACTTGTGCTTTGCCTTGGAGGAGCAAGGAATGCTTTGTGAGGCATCCCCACACACCACCGGCAGTGGCTAGAGGCCACCGGCTATTTGGTGTTGCCATCGGCACTATATTGTGCCGGTCGGCACTCAATTTTGTCAAAATGACAATTTTGCCCTGCCAACTACTGTGCAGTTGCTTTATGAGATATTTTAAGGCAGCTGTCTTGCATTTGTTTCCCCTCCATACACGTGTATGGAGGGATGAGCCTTTGTTTTGACTTAGCTTGTAAGCTTTGTTGCCTATAAGAGAAGGCTCTCTTCTCTTGGCTCAAGGGTTAGCAAAAGTTAGAGATTTTAGAAAAAAAGACAGAGAAGAAGCTCTGGTTTTAGGTTAGAAGTTTTGTATCTATCCTATCTCTCTTCTTCTCCCTTATTTGTACACTAGGTGTTTGTGACTTACTATTGCTCATCAACACCTAGTGTTTCACCTTCCTTGGCAACTGAGGTTCCAAGAGGTTGTCTTGGAGGTTTTTGGCTGGATTTGAGCTCAAGGAAGCAACAACATCAACTCTTGTGAAGGTGGTCAACAAGGGTGAGAAACTCCCCCTTTTTACCCCATTTTTGCACTCCATTTTTGCATAGCTTAGAACTATTTTTGTGCTTGGTGTTTAATACAAAAAAGTTCTGTTTTTTAGTCCTCTTGATAGTTTATTAAGGGTACTTTGTGCTTTGGGGAAGTTTGGCCCCTCTTAGGCCTTGAAAGGCCTCATTTCTGTGCTATTTTGTTGAGCTCCGGGATTTTGGTGTTTGGGTCTCTTCACCACTGAAATCTTGAGGGATTTCAGTGTTGAAGATGATGCCTTAAAGTCCTAAGAAGGAGAGGGTCACCCCCTCTCCTTGATGTCCTTGAAAAGGGCAAGTTTTGCCTCTTGAGGGAGCATTGTGCTTGAGTGTGTGTTGAGCATGCCATGACTGTTTTTCAGGCTTAAGATATCATGATTTAACATTGCTATGTATTGGTTTTGGTCCCTTATGCATGCTTAGCATAGTTGCCATGTAATGCCTTGTATTGCCTTAACATACCTTAGGTTGTTAGCCCTAATTCGAGCATGATTTAGGCTTAGACTTATGAATGTTTTGTGCTTATTTTGACATGTTTTAGCTCTGTCCATAGTCATTTGGGTTGATCTTGGCATGCATTATATAGCCCCTTTGCATTTTAGGCTTGCTAGCCTTTGAGCATGCATATGTAGCATGTGTTGCTTACCTCACTTTGATGGTTTGGAACCATTTGGTATGTCATTTCAGTCCCTTTGGTGTGCTTGTATGCTTGCCTTAGTTGCCTCTTTAATGCTTCAAAAGCATGTATTGAATGCTCCATGTTTTTGGTTATTGTGCACGCCTTTGGTTTCAAGCCTCTTAGATGTCATCTAAGTGGCCTTTTGGCTTTGTTTTAACATGCTAAAAACCTGTTTTTAGTTGTTTAATGCATGCCATAATTGTCTTGCATAAGTATAGTTCAATGCCTCATTGGCTTGCTTTAAGTCTTGGACCATTTGCATGCTTTGTTTGGCCTATCTTGAGTTGGTTTAGCACCACACTTTGACATGATTTTAGAGCTCATGTTGCATGCTAATCATCCATGTCATCTCCTTTCAAGTGTGCTTGAGAGTGGTTTGTTTAATGCTTAAGTTGTGTGCCTTAACATGTGTACATGTGCATGTGTGTTTAGCTTTCATACTTAGCATTTTGGCTACTGATTTTAGGCCTAGTTAGAGTTGCCTAGATCATGTTTAAGTCCACCCCATTGTTTGGTTTGCATGTTTGTCTTGTAGGTGTGTTTGCATATTAACATCCTTACATTACATTATCCATGTTGCATGCTAGCCAACATGCTTAGGATTTCATTGCATTCACATGCATGCTAGGCCTCTTGAGATAAACATGATAGAGGTTTGGCACCCTTGTTTGTTTATATGGTTTGCATGCATTTGAAATTGAAAGCGCACATTTGGTTCCTTGGGCCATCATGCATGGGAATGCGTGATTGGTGGCCCGAGAATCGAGGCACATGCCCCTTTGAGTCACAAATATGATAAGGGGCATGATTGGTGCACACATTGTTGGAATTACATTGCCATGCAAGTTTTGCCCTTTGCTGCTGTGAGTTGCAGGTTCTGCAGAGATTAAGTGCCGGCCAGCAGTATTTAGTGCCAGCCAGTGGGATTCTCCAGTGTCCAGAGAGGCATCCTTGAGACTTTGGCAGATTTCAGAGGAACAAAGCAGGGAAAACAGAGGCAGGCTAGGCATGGCAGTGCAATTCCGAGCGGAATCCGAGTGTGCATGCATTGGGCCCTCGCTCCGAGGCAATTTACTGTTTTTCTTAGATTAATTATTTTGTTAATTTAATTAATTTTTAATATTTAATTAGCTTGCGTAGTTAATTAATTTGTATTATTCTTTTGGTCCCTTCAAGCGAGGGCATATTTGTAATAAGTGTGCGTGGGTGTGTGCATGTCTTCCAACCCCCACTTCTTTCTTCCCTTTTACTTACTTGCTTTTAATGGTTAGTATTAGGGCACGTTTATTTTAGCATACCTTATGCTATGCATGCGTGCATCCATGCTTTTGTTAACATGCACCGGGCTCGGTACATCATACAAACTGCATTGTATTCTAAATTCCAAATTGAATACGTGCATCGAATAAAGTGCATTTCACATGCCATCTTTAGGGTTAGCCGAGCCTACTCTAAATTGCATCCTTGCCTGTGTTGCATTAGCCACTTAACATGACCTAGGGACATGCATGTCTGCTAACTAGTTTCTTGTTTTGGCTTGGAGTACTAGGTAAGCTTTTATGCTTTAGCATGCTGCATGCGTGTGAATGCTAACATGATAGCATGCTTACCATGTGGCTAGATGCTTATGTGATAAACTGTTTGAATGCCTGTGGGTGGAGGTTGGGTTGCTTGAGTTGGAAAACTCATTGAAATCCGTGTTTTAGCCTACTTGCGAGTAGCAAATTCCAAAGCATTTTCAAAACGAACGGATATGCAATGTTTGTTTCCAAATTAGGCAATCTAGTCTATACTTGTTTGCTGCGCGCATAACATAGTAATTCTAGGTTAATAATTGGAATAAGAGCATGTAATGTTTTCAAAATCGGATATCACGGTTAGTAGAGGCGGTCTTCTGACCCAAGGGGGTGCTCATAGTGACCTTCCCGATCGTACTAAGCTCCCGAGCCAAGACCACTTTGGTGATGATTTTTTACGCGTTTTCTCGCACCGAGTCGTGGTTTCCTAAATTTTCCATTTTAAAATATTTAGGTGGCGACTCAGAATCCGCAAAGCACCATGTTTGGCACTACTTTTTCAAAACTGCTTTTTCTTCAAAACGATTTGCGAGTTGGAATCTTTGGTTCAAGATTTAGAACCGCAACACAAAAAGGAGTCCGAATCAGAGCAAGCAGTAGAGTATGGATAAATTAAGGGCATATAGGTTGGGAGGTTCTTCCACAGCCCAACTTGATAGTCTGGAAAGAGTAGTACAAGAAATGACAAAGGTCTTACGACACCAGCGTCAATTGCCGCTACGGCAAAAACCTTTGCCACCACCAGTGTAAGAAACATCGAGGAGTTTGTTACCAAATTTCTGAGGCTTGTTATAGATGTGGTAAAATGGATCATATGGTAAGGAACTGTCCCGTAACTGAACAAATGGGAATAAATATTCTGCCTCAGCTAGATTCATACCAATGGTAGGAATTGCTACTCAGAATAGAGTAATTGCACTTATCCTAGAAAACGCTCAAATTATTGCGAACGCTACCCCAGGTATTTATACTGTTATGAACAAATGCTTATGTGTTGATTGATTTGGAAATTAGTACATGTGTACATTTCTGCTTGGGACATTATTTGATTTGGATCAACATGTCCTTTCGTATCTACTGCATGTGTAACTAGATTGGTTAGGCCCACAAGATCGAGACCGTATTCATTGAAAGTATATGCTCAATTGGGAAATTTGTGAAATATGCATTGGGATATCAATTAACTCTGCACATGCACTTGTACATCTGAACCTACGCTTAGGGTGATTTGTTATGTTACTACTTCAATGACTAGACCACTGGAATTATGATTCTGTGATCGTGTGATTGAGCTGAGCACCTTAAATGATGAACTTTATAATTGTGAGACCATGTATTCTGATTGGTAGAAAATTGATTGGGCTTAACTCCCAGACCTATGATTTGTGACTAATTTGGAACCCTTGCGTAACAGACTTTATCTTACGTACAGCCGAGGAACTCTGTTTAATGTGTTACTGTGCACCATGTGCCTGTATATAAGACTTGTTTGGAGATTGCTGTATTAATTATGGTACATACTTCCTGATTTGAGTAACTGCAGGTTTATATACCCTCGAATTTATGTAGTCAATGCCATATTGTACATAACTTGAAATGCTTTGATGTGAACAGTTGTGACGAATAATTTTGATATGACTTTGAGAACTGATGAACTTAGAACGGTTGTGAAACTATTAACCATGTACCTAAGCAAACGAAGTATGCTTTACAGAACCGAATGTACCCTATTTGAGAAAACTTTTATCCGATTCGATCCGGTAGAACCTTTACCTGATATTGCCTCGATAGAATCCTCATTTGATATAATGTGATGGAGCCTTGGTTTGATTTAATTTGGCAAGACCCTGTGTCAGGATTGGTTTGATAAGACTCTCTATCTGACTTGATTTTGAAAAAGGGGATTGAAAATTGTTTGTAAATGTGTAGCTAGAATATTCTTGGCAGAAAAATTGATGGACCCAAAACTTGACTTATTTGAACGATCTCTTGTGGTCTATCAACAAATTGATCTAACCATGAATGCCATTGAGAACCTACCCCCAACTATCGAGGACATATGTGTTGGACACGAACCAAATTGTGCAAACCCCGTGATTGGGTGTCGTAAGGAGTGTTGTCCCATCTTTGTTTGTTTGACGTTATGGGAACAGATGATGGCAGACTGATTTGATTATAAGCAGTACTGAACATTTGTCTTTGACTGATCAGAATGTGTTTTGTAAGGGAGAGTGGTTGCTTCAGTGTTATAAGATTTTGGGAAATCAGGTTATAGTGAATGGTATTAGGTTTGTTTTCATGACATTCTTGGGGCATCCTTTCGTGCTAGGGGACGTTAAGCCTATGTAGCACATTTGATTGAGATATCTTTTGCCATCGACGGTTTCATACGGGTGGGTTTTGTCTAATCGATCTCAGGTCGGCCACCGACGGTCGTGAACGGGTGCACTTTGATCCCGAGACGATTATTCCTTTGTTTTGTCCCGAATGTCATCCTTTGGTGTTATGTAGATGTTATAGACATCCAAGAAGCTTTGAAAAATCCTAATTATCCGTAAGTATGTGAATTCAGTACGCCTTGTGAATACCTGCCCAGTGCCATTATATTTTGTAATTGGGGCTCTGAGGATGTGTGAATTGTGCTTAACATGTGATTGACTCCTTGATATTGCCTTTGACATTACGGAGGTTTATATATGGATTGCCTTATGCTTTTGATGATTATCAGATAATGTGGAAAGACTCGATAGAACAAGGGATTGAATATTGAACTGAATTGTAACTGTAAACTGTTGAATGAATTGAGAAACACATATATTGTGTCAGAAATTGCATGCTTCGATAATATTATACTTTACAATCAGTACTATGAGGATGTCTGGACTATATGCATTGTGTGGGTAATTACTTTGACGTTACCTTTGTCGATTCGGGAGTCAGTATTTGGATCCACCTTGAATTAGTGTCTAAATGTTTTCAGTGCCAACAAGTCGAAGTTGAATAACAGATATTGGCAGAACTACTACCATCTCTCTCTATTTCGGAATGGGAATAGAAATATGTGACTACAAATCTCATTGTGGGGCTACCTTGAGCACCCAAGGTATAAGTCCTGTTTGAGTTATTGTATGTAAAACTTTCGTATGATGCTTGTAGACTAGCCACTGTTTACATCGACGAGATTGCTCGTTGCATGGGTCCCAGCATCTATTGTTTTAGATAGAAATCCTAACATGTGTCCGAATTCTGACAAGCCTCCGAGAGGCAATGGGAACTGAATTGTGATCCAGTGCCGCTTTCCATCCGCAAATTGATGTATGATCAGAAGGAACTTTTGAGATTTTGGGAGAAATGCTCCGGATACATGCTTTAGATCTTCGGGGAAGTCAGAAAAATCAGGCATCGCTACAACAACAGCTTGCACTCTAGTTTCAGTATGTGGCACTGTATAAAGCCTTGTATGGCGGAAAAGGTAAGCCTCTGACTGGTTGAGAACGGGGTGTTGCTTGATTTAGAGACTGAGCAAATGACTATCGGAAGAATTGAGACCATTGAATGAAAGGTATCCCGAATTGCTTTTGATTAAAGGTAAAATAAGTTTGGAGGACCAAACTTCCTAAAGGGGGAAGACTATGATACCCCTGTCCCGTAATATGTTAATCGGTCCTTGATGTGAGTATGATTATGTGTTTAATATGATTTTGTGTGCCATTATGTGGAAATATGTGATTTTGAAATTCTATCTGTTCACCGTAGGAATATCTGTTTGAATAATCTGCTTTGGGAATTAAATTGAGGGCCCTATCGGCCACAGAACCCGAAATTGATTACGCCATTGTGATTGGCATAATTTTTAGAGCCTACGGTGAAATTTAATTAGAAATTGATTCTGGTCATATTAAACTGATTAAATTGATGAATTAGAGTCCAACTACTTTATTATTTTAATGTTGGCCTTAGTGGGTTTTGTTGTCAAGGCTTTAAACACTCAATCTCTCTCTCCCTAGCCTCATTTTGACTGACGATAAACTCAAAGAAGAGAGAAGAGGGTCAGTTGGAAGAAAAGAGAGTAGGAGATTGAGGGTTTGGCTTAAAGCTTGGAAATTCTGGAGATTTAGCTCAAGAATTGACTACAGCTTAAAAGATCAAAACTTCTAGGTGAGTAATTCTTGAATTATAGTTTGTAATTTTGTGTGTTAAAGCTAATTTGGTGATCAAGAGTAAGTTTGAAATGGAATTGGGTTGGTTTTGTTGAATTGAAGCTTAATATGTGCATGCATGTAAGGAAGTACCTTGAATTTGCATGTTTGAGCATGAAGATGTATAATCCATGTGCAATTTAAATTGGAGCTTATGTTTTGATCACCATTTATGTTATCTAAGTTGAGATTGTGGCTAATTCATCACATGCATGTACAAATTGTATGAATGGGAGCTTGAATGCATGAATTTATATATTGTAAATGAGTTTGATGGGAGATTGGGGCATGCATGTGCTTTATTTGTGAAATTAAGCCTCATAATGTTATAATCTTGCATTGGTGCCATGTTAGTATGATTATATTTGAGATTTGGACCATTGCATGCAAGTAAGGCAGCTGGGAAAATCGAATTGGAGCTTAAGAACACAACCTGGAATTTCTAGAATTTTGACTCCCGCTCGAGCGGGGGAAGTGCCGCTCGAGCGGAGAATTCGAGCTCCCAGCATTTTTGGCAGACATGGCTCCTGCTCGAGCGGGGGAGTTGACGCTCGAGCGGAGAGCTATGTAGACAGGCAGTTCGCTCGAGTGGCAGAGTTCACGCTAGAGCGGGGATTTGAGGTAACCAGCACTTTTGCAGGCTTAAGGGTCCGCTCGAGCGGGGACCCTGTTTCCTGAAATTCTGAAAATGTATTTTGTGTTGTATTTTCCGTTCTCTTTCACTTGTAAGCACTCTTAAGCATATGCTAAGCATTGTAAATGAGTTAATGAGATAAGAATAAAGCCTAAAGAGGAATATGTGAATTAAAGAACGGATTGAACCGTTAGTGATCCTTTTGTGTTCATGAAATATGTAGGGTCAAGCTCCAGGGCAAATCCACAAGCCGATCACTGTGAGTAGTATCGATATTTTGAAGTTTGTCAATTGTCCAATTGCTTATTCCCTTATAATTTTGCTAGTTTGAATTATGGACAAACGATTGACATAAATGATTGGGCCGAAGGCCGATTGACATAAATGATTGGGCTAAAGGCCGATTGATGAATGATTGGGCCGAAGGCCGATTGACATAAGTGATTGGGCCGAAGGCTAATTGATAAATGATTGCGCCAAAGGCCGATTGATAAATGATTGAGCCAAAGGCCGATTGATAAATGATTGGGCCGAAGGCCGATTGACATGAATGAATGGGCCAGAGGCCATTTTGACACGAATGAAAGTTTGAAAGGCCTAAAGGCCAGTTTGATATAGATGATAGTCTGACAAGAATGATAAGTCTAAAATGAATGATAGTCTGTCACGAATGGAAGATAAATGGGCCAAGGGCCAGTATGTTTAGAACCATAGTTACTTGACTGAAATTGTGTATGTATATGATAAATGGAAATATGATATGAAGTGGGCCCAAGGCCGTTTGAAGCATGTTGTTCTACATATTGTTTGTATATCTTCTTTATCTGATGTTATTCACTAGGCTTTCGCTCACACTCATTCATGTGTTTGTAGGTGAGCCAAGAGAGGTCCAAAACCAGCCCCGGTGATATTGTGAGAAACAGTCAGAGTTTTGAAGAGTCAGCCCTTGCGTCTCACGCATGAGACATGCGTCTTCGCCTTTTCGTTATGTATTTATATTTTGTCAGGTTGGTGAAGTTTTTGAATGTGTTTGTATATAGTTTTGTTTGGCTGACTTAGATTCGAGTGATCTAGTTTGTACAGAATTTTATGTTATTCCATTTTCTGATGTGAGTTATTAACATAGGTATGTAATGATGTGCATATAAGCACGGCTCTATGGACAAAGTTTCAAATTGCTTCCGTTTGGCCCCCATGAACTCTGTTAAAATACGTTTGGTTTGGTTTGAGGCCGTAGGTAATCGCATGATTACTGGCCGGTTATGTCCTTAACCCATGGGGGCAGGGTTCGGGTCATGACAAAAACCCTAGTTCCTGACAAAATAGGACAGGAAAACCCTAGCCCAACATAGGGTTGTTTTGGCTCTCACTTGCTTGCTATGTGCTTTTAGAGTGTGTCTCTACAGGAATGTATGTATCAGCTTGCATGTCTGCGTATCAGGCCTGTGGGCATCAGAATGTGAAGAATCAGTTTTACCCAAGGGTATTAGATTTGAGGCAGAATTTTGGGGGCAGAATTTAGTAGAGGGCACAGTCATCCTACTATGCTCGTATCTGTTTTGGTGAAGTTAGGCTGAGATGCTGCATGTTTTCTCTTTTGCTAGGTAGTCTGGGAACCATAGCTTCAGAAGACTCTGATATCCCCCGGGTACATTGGACTAGTGTTGATAGACTTTGTTAGATCAGAGATTCAATTCAAGGGTAACCAGTGTTCTTTCGCTAAGGCAAGACAAAGAAGGGCCAGACAGGGCTCATTGGTTCATCTGATCCGACAGTCACCAGTCACATCATTAGTAGACCTATGATGGCACAGGGTTCGGAAGAATTTGTGGCCTTGATAGCAGCGTTAAATCAAGAAACTACCATGCAAGCTGAGACCAGTATTGA
Source organism: Camellia lanceoleosa (assembly GCA_025200525.1). Taxonomy (NCBI): domain Eukaryota; kingdom Viridiplantae; phylum Streptophyta; class Magnoliopsida; order Ericales; family Theaceae; genus Camellia; species Camellia lanceoleosa. The sequence goes on along the minus strand of CM045758.1, from coordinate 167,937,917 downwards.
AATGCAGCGCCCATCTGGGGCATCTGCCTCACATCCAGCCTTGGGACCCCAGCCAAACTTTGACCCACTCCCGCCAGTTGAAGATTTGCAGGGTCCAGATCCTTGAGAAGGGTTGGCTCAAGCCCGAGTTTTCAGACCCCTGGTGCAGCCTAATGAGAGGCTTTATCTCCTTGATGCTAGTGACCTTGATTCGACCACAGTGAAAATCGCAAACCTTGAGAAGCAATTCAAAAAGGCATAGGGCCTTAACTCCATTCCCGACATTGAGGATGGGCACACCGAGTTTGTCGTACGGCTCCCAGACAGATTCAAAATGCCATATATTGACCGTTTCGACGGGTCTGGAGACCCAATGGTACATATCCGACTTTTCTTGGATGTCCTGAAACCGATGGGTCTGACTAAGCCACAGAAATTCTCTCTCTATGGAAGAACCCTGTTAGGTGTAGCAGCCACTTGGTACGCTAAGTTGGAGAATACAGTGAAGCAAAACTAGGAAGAATTGGCTGAGGCCTTTGTTGATCAGTATTCTTACAATACCCAAGTTGAAATGACCATCCAAGAGCTTGAAGCAACACGCCAGAACCCAACGGAGCCTTTTGTGGAATTTGTTGCGAGGTGGAGAGCAAAGGCAGCACAGATGACAGATCGTCGCCCTTCTGAGAGGGATCAAGTGCAAATGATGGTGCGAAACCTCGAGCATGATATGTTGCAAAAGTTGATAGTCGCTCCACTATTCACTTTCAAAAGTTTGCATGAACTGGGGGTTCAGGTCGAGAATGCGTTCAACAAAGGATGATTCCTGCAACAAGGAACCGACAATGAGGGTGATTTCAAGGAGTACCAATGCCGGAAGTAGCACTATTCCTGAACCCACTGAAATCAATATAGTCACCATAGCCAACCCTTTTGCCAAACCAAGCCTACAAACAACCAGCCCAGCCCGAGCTCAGGGCAGAACTTTCACCCCTCTCTATATGAGCCTGACTAGCACACTAAAAGTCCTGATGGAAAGAGGGTATCTCAAACCCCTCAATCCTCAACCTCTGCCTGACCCACTCCCAGCCAGAAATAACCCCTCCAAGTACTGTGTATACCATCAGCAGCACGGTCATGGCACCGACCGTTGCTATTGCCTTCGTCATGAGGTCCAAAATCTCATCGACAATCGGACGATAGCACCACCTTCAGACCCCAATGACCAAACATCTCCTGCCTACCTCAATCTTATCCATATACTGCCATCCACCTATGACCCTAGCATCTACATCACCCCAGCCCATCTACCCAAGCCTGAGGTGTTTATCCCAGAAAGCATGGACTTATGCATGATGGGTGCACCTGAACCTCGATCATCTCAAACCTGTGAACCCACTACTTCGAAATAAGAGAATGATCGAAGATCTTCAGAGAATCGTGATGATTTGGCCTCCGGACATTGGCTCGGCTATCAACCACATCACATACCGTGGAGTTCGTGTCAAAAGGCTCCCAGCCTTGGAACGGTCAGATTTGAGGAATGCCAATCCCTTAGCAAGGTGGAGGCGAGTGGAAAGAACAAGATAGGGGCGGACATGGATCCCCATGAACATCTTCTGTTGGCGGTTGAGGCTTTGAAAGCCGAGGGACTAAACAAAGAGCAAGTGCCTGCAGTTGTTGCAAAAACTGTGGACAACATTTTCGCCACTCAAGTTGGGGGCAGTTTGAATCAAGGGGCAAGCCGGGAGAAGGGTCGTTGTATTAGAAACGTTCCTTTCAGCTCTAATCCTCAGCTCAGAAGAGATCAGCAAACCGGGCCAGCACCTGCCAATCCCTTTGTTGGCGCGTCCAGTAAAAATCCACAAACCCAAAAGTACCAACCCCAAGGTCAGAGGGTCTTCCATGCCCTCTATATGCCTTTGTCCAAAGCTCTCCAAGTCCTTGTTGGACAAGGCCATCTCAAACCCCTTAAGCCTCGGCCTCTCCCAAATCCTCTTCCGGCTATACATGATGCCACCCAATACTGTGCCTTCCATCAGCAAACTGGCCATACTACCGACAACTGCTTCCGTCTTCGCCATGAAGTACAGGATCTATTTGACAACGGGGTCATTGTCACGCCAAACTCTGCAAAGTCTATCGGCACTGAATCATTGAACTTGGGGGATAATGTGACCATGTGATCGGGGGATGAACCAGCTGCGGGTGGCACTTGATTAAACTCCAGACGTGGGAATGGCACACACTGTTCTGAGCAATACGCAAATACCAGGTTTTGTGCTTTCTAACTTGGGCATTGAGTCAGTCTTGTTGTTTTGTATAGAGTCAGTCTTTTCTTATTGAGCCAGTTGGGTCTGTCTTGTTGTACCAAGTCAGTCCTATTTTGTTGGAGTCGGGTGATTTCGGGGGTTTTACCTCGGGCATCACTTGCTTGTTTTGTGTTTGTCTTTTCGTTTTCTTTTGAGTCTGTTTTTGCCTTGGAGCCAGTAATGCCAACAGATTTGAATGAACAGCAGTGATTTTCACATTCTTGTGTTCGCTTCTGCCTTGTGCCAGTTGTGCCAGAAGTTCTGAATGAAATGGTAGTGCTTTTCGCCTACTTTTCTGTGCCTCGAACTCATTGCATTGACCTAAGTTTTTCAAAACCTTTTGAACACTGTGATGAAAACGAAGAGGAAAGAATTCCTCGGGATTTGCAAAAATTTGATCAATTGAGAGAAAGAGAGGCATGCTAAGCCCTTAATGAATGAAATCATGTTTGTTAATGTGAGTACTGAGAAGGATCCTAGCTTGATCCAGATTGATTCTACATTGTCTTCCGTGCGAGCGATTAGTCGCTTTCTTAAAAGATTTCAAAAAAAATGTTTTGCGCAGTCCTGCGAAGACCTGTATGGAATTGCTCTTGAGATTGTGCAGCTTAGGATCGCTCTCAGCCTTGAGACTCAACCCCCCTTCGCTTTCTGACCTTGAACCTTAACTCAGAATGTTCAACGGTCAACCGCAATGTGAGGCCTATGTGGCCAGATTCGAAGCAGCCCTCGACCTAGAGGCAGAAAAATGTCAGATGTGCTCGGAGAGTCGAAGATGGATCATCCTGAAAATCAATGAAGACTGGCAAGAATGCCAAATCCCCGAAGAGAAGAAAGAAGAAAGTATTGCTGAAGAACAACTGAGTTCTTATCCATAACACTAGGGGCAAATTTAGCCCCCATGGGATGGGCTCCTACATCGTCAGCGAACAGCAGTCACTCTCCTAGATTTAGACGGATTCGAGATCTCAGAACCATTTGACATGGACCAAGCTACACTTTTACCCTAGAGAGGCTTGTTGGGCCGAAAACCCGAAAGGGCGACCTAGGAAAAAGTTAGAGTGAGAAAAAAGAGAAGAAAAGAACAAAAGAGAAAAATACAAAAAAAAAAAATGAAGAAAATGCAAAAAATGAAAAAAAAAAAGAGAAAAGAAGAAAAAGATGGAAAAAAAAAAAAAAGAAATGAAATGAAAAAGAATTGAAGAATATAGCTCGCAAGGTTGAAAACCCGGAAAGGGCGGCCTTGGCAAAAGTTAGAGCATAAAAAGGAGAGGTTAAATACCCGAGTGTACCTTAACCCTGAACTACGTGAGGCTTGATTCCCATCTTTGGGATACGTAGGCAACTTCATTCTGAAGTCCAGCCGTAAAACACTTCAAAATTTGACTGTGTCCATGTAATGGTTTTGATCATCTTTGCTTTCTTTGAATCCGCGAATTTGGTTGTGTTAGTCACTCTGAGGACTGACTACAATGCGCCGCGGTGCTATTCAAACAAGGGGCAACTTTCCGTTGCCCGGAAGCTCTCTTCAAGCAGGGGGCAATTTTCCTTCGGATCTGAAGTTGTGCATTTCAAGAGCAGGTTCCATGCTCGTTGAGCAGTGGCTATTTGCAAAAATAGTTTTTGAGAATTTTTACTGAGGTTGACTAATTCTCTCGAAAATTATTCCATCTTTTCCAAAACTGGACCATTTTCTTGGACCCAAAAAAGGAAATTTTTCAGTGCTCATAGCTTGACTTGCATGATTTTAAATCAGAAAATCGAATATGCATGCTAATCTAACTATCATATTGGTCAAAATTATTTTAGTAGAAATCCAAAACAAAAAATGGTCAAAATGATGAACTAGGGGCACAGTTGAGTCAGGTGTTCTGTCTTTTCCCCATTGTCAACATGCTTGCCAAGAAGGGCACTCTATTTGCCAGAAAGGGCACCGTATTCGCCAGAACAGGGCACCACTGAAGCTAATCGTAAAGGGCTAAAAGCTCTCTCATCCTCCAAGCAGCGAGATATCAAGCCAAGTACGAAGCACGAACTGGAATGGATCAAGATATTCCACTCCCTCATCTGGATAGATCTGATCATGTCCAAACTCCCTAGCAGAGCATCGTCAACCGATGTTAGCTGCAGATTTGCTACACACTCAGTTATAGCACAGCCCCTCTGTGGGAGAAACTCACTAGCTGCGTGCAGAAGAAGAAGAGTCTAGCGGAATGCTAGGGGCAAGAGCCCACAACTTTCTGTTTATCCATCAACCACCCAGGGGAGGGATTTAAAATGAGAGATTGAAGAATAGAGAGGTGTGCGCTGAGAGAAAAAGTGAGGAAAGGGCTTTTTTCAGAAAAACAGAGCTTGAGGGCCGAGTGATGTAAGAATCACAAATGAGAAAGGGTGGGAAACAATACCCGGAGAAACTGGCTCCTCGTGCACCGAGAGGTCTCTCGCCTTTGTAACACAACTGAGTGTTGTGTTTGTGCGTTTTGTTTGTCTCGTTTCTTGTTTTAAGTCGTTTGAGTGTCAACAAATATGTTTAGGTCATTTTACCTTGTTTTTCCTTTGTTGAGTTGTGTTTAGGTCGTTCTACCTTTGTTTTCCATTGTTGAGTCGCTTTTGGTGGTCACTTGTAGGCTCAATACCCTATTGAGAACCCTTTTCTCATTTCAATTTCAAAAATTGTTTTGTGCTCAGAGTGCCGTGTTGTTCTCCACATTTGTGCAAAAAAGGATCAGTTCTTTCATAAAGCCACAGGGTTCAACCCAGGTCATGTCAAAATAGTAAAACAAGGACCTATCTGAAGCTATTTAGGTTCCAGACTGCAAAGCAAAAGAAAAGAGGGAAAATTTGGAGCATCTTAGCATGTTTCAACTTTAGCAAAATCCGAGACGCATTCGGTGCACCTTCTCAGCCTCATTGCTTTCTCGAGTATGAGTGTATCTCGACCCCAAGTGTAAGCCTCGCTTCAAGTCGAATGGCAGTTCAAGCAAAGACCCGAGGGTTTCACATGCAGATGTTATCTCTCGCCAATATGAACATGGTGTGCCCTTTTTGAGCTGAGTGAGTTGCGAAGTCCTCTAAGAGGCAAATCAGAGGCACTAGAGTACATATTTCATGCTCCTCTATTGCATAGAATGTGAACTTTCATATACACTACTGTTGCATGCGTGCCGCGCATCGTTATGATTCATGCATAGAATATGCTTGCTTTCGATTCCGTATAGAATATGCTTTGCTTGTTTCATGCATAGAATATGCTTGCTTTCAATATTGCATAGAATGTGCTTCCATACTTGCATAGAAAATGCTCGTATCTTTTGCATGGAAAATGCCCCCATACTTGCATAGAAAATGCATTTTATCGCACTTTCTTATGCATTTTATCTCGCTCGCACTGTCTTGTGCACTTACACTTTGTATCTCACTAGCACTGTCTTGTGCATCTTGTGGTTGTATCTCACTCGCACTATCTTGTGCATTTCAAATCACTCACGCTGCGTTTAGCGTATCGCTACTTAATCTTGTGCATTTCAAATCACTCATTGCTTAGCGATCGACCGCTCTTGTGCATTTCTAATCACTCGTACTACTTAGCGTATCGCACTGTTTTGTGCATTTCTAATCACTCGCGCTATTTTGCGCACCTCAATTGCACTGTTTTGTGCAGTTTATCATTTACACTATTTTGCGCATCGCACTATTCTGTGCAGTTTATCATTCGCGCTATTTTGCGCACCTCCATCGCACTGCCTTGTGCATTGCATTCATCGCGCTATTTTGTGCTTTGCATATCACATCGCACTATCTTG